>DF239377.1:11446-148220 GCA_000507305.1 Breviolum minutum Mf 1.05b.01
GTGCTAAGATACATGCACTGTACCCACACCACTGCGCACTCCACGGTACTGTCAAGCATACCCACTGCTTGGCTCAAGGCTCAAGCTGGGCTTAAGGACCTGGCTCAAGTCACTGTGTAGAAAAGGCTGACTGAGTCCACACTGGATTTACTAGAATTGCTCACTGTTAGTTGTACTGGAGAAAGATCCTAGATCTTTTCAGTTTGTTTGTTTGTTTGTTTGTTTGTTTTTGTCTGACTGTCTATCTGTTTATCTGTTTATCTGTCTATCTCTTTGTCTATCTATCTGTTTTCTTTGCGTTGTTTGAATCTTGATTCAACAATACAGAGTAATTTGGCAAGTTTGCATTAGCCTCACCATTGTACAGTAGATTCCTTGACAGCAAATTGTCGCCGGTCGCCAAAATTAAAAAACCAGTTCAAGCTCATGCCCGAAATTAAATGATGCAGGAACAGTTTGCCTGGAATGTCGCATGTTGGATGGCTAGCTACGCTCATGTCTCGTGCGACGGATACAATGGTGAATGCAAAATCGACCGCGAACCATTTTGAGGGATGAACCATTTCTTGAGCACGATGCGCGTTTTTGAATTGTGTTGGAGACTCTTGTGCTTGGGGAATGGTTTGACGGCACCACTGGCCAGGGGGAATTGTAAGCATTTGCTGACATTTGATGTCTTGGCCCCATCGTTTGAAACCAACAAGTGAACTTTTGAAATTCGGGGAAACTTGCACGATTTCAATGGGTGGAACGGAACAGTCATGATTACTACCCCCACACAAGTGGCAAAGAGGTTTACGGCCCCAAAACTTTTTGATTTCATTGGCTTCATTGTTTATCAAAAATTTTCCTGGCAATGAATAGGGACCACGGACTATTTGGTATTATGTACCTGGTCGTGTAGTCAACAGTATCAATCGCTAGTTATCTTCACGATTGGGAAGGGCTGCAAAATCAACAGAAATCATTGAAATTTAGGATATCGTGAATGTTGTTTTACTCAAAACCTGCAAGCCAGCAGCCAGCAATATCTTTTATGCAAGTATTGAAACAGGTCCATGACATTTTTGTGTTCATAGAAATGGTTCCACATTAAAACTCTTTCATCTCTTCTAGGTGTTATGGTATCAGGAACTCTCAATGTCATATGGTTTGTGCCAGTACTGCTCAAGAGTAGCGGATCTGGATCTATTCCCAATGGACATCGTTTCCTCTGCAAAAACAATAGTCGGAGATTACGAATTGAAGGCAGTAGCGGTTTGGTCGCATAGGCGGCAGAAGCTCTAGAGCTCGACACTTTTGGCAACTTCAAAGTTGGTCCTTAAAGTCATGGTTTTTGAACGGAACTACAATTCAGAGTGGTACTACAAAAAATTGCCAATCCGACACAACATTTGTTGGTAAACCCATCATAATTGCCAAAGTTTTTCTGAAATGCCCAAATGCCAGTCTGTGACGCTTTTAGTTTGAGTTCAAAAATTTCATCAATTATTTCATCGATTCATCACGCAGGGTGTGTTACTGGCATGAATGTTCTGTAAGTGTGACACAGGACAAGAGCAATAAATTTCATATACTCAGGGGATGAGATCAGATATGAGTGAGATGTTGGTTGCACGTTTGCGTCGTTTTGTCTAAAAGAAAAGCATCGGCTTTTGATTGAGACTACATTTGGACAGCTTTGCCCAGTGGAGCCTGGTTGTAGGACACCCCAATTTCAGTGAATGGTTTCATAACCATCGATTTAGGACATTTTGAAGCTTCCTTGGGCTTCAGTTGGAATTCATAGCCTTCTGCCTTCGAAGAATATCCATTCTGCATGACTAAGCGATAAGGAATTTATAAGGATGTTGTTTATGAATACCTATGATTCTTATGTAAAGATATGTAAAGCGTGCGATTTGCGAACATTTTGCAGAGCTATTTTCCCTGGAGTGGCATGTAGCACTCTTGATTCTTCACAGAATGCCATGGAAGACGAAGACTGCGAAGAGCGCAAGCCAAACGAACCCATCCACTGTGATGAACGAGACCAGACGCATCATCGCCAATGGTTCGTACAAATTTGAAGATGTGTTGGTTCGACTGGACAAACGGCGTTTGGGGGTTGCCCCTAAGCATGCTTTCAAATTTGATTTCAAGGATCCAGGTGAAGTCCCAGGACCTTCTACAAGTCCCAGCCGTTTACGGCTGCTCCAGTGTGACTCTTTAGAAGCTGCTGAATTGTTGGCAGAGCATGGAAGTGTCCCAGCTGTGTTGGACTTTGCCAGTGGATCAAATCCAGGAGGTGGGGTGAAAGGCAATCAACAAGGAACTCAGGAAGAAGATATGTGTCGGCGGTCAAGTCTTTTGCCTTCCCTTGAACAGCAAGAGTATCCACTACCATCAATGGGAGGTATTTATGCTCCTGACATTTGTGTGTTTCGCGGCCCAGCAGTTTGTGGTTATCCTCTGCTCAAGAAACCTTTTTGGGTTGCTGTTCTGGCAGCAGAAATGCCGAATTGCGGCGATATTGGAAGGAAAGAGCGGCTGTTCATCCAGCGCAAAATTCAAGGCGTTTTGCACATGGCAGTTCAGCAGGGTCATTCTTCACTTGTTCTTGGTGCTTGGGGTTGCGGAGCCTTTGGAAATGATCCTACCACCATGGCTGCTATATTCAAGGACATCTCTGGTGGACATTTTCTCAATATGTATAATAACTTATTGAGTTTTTGGCTCAATTCAGTCCTTTTTATGAACCATCTATGAACCATCTCCTTGTATCATGGTCTAGGCTCCCAGAACGAAAGTTTTTTGAATCCCTAGGAGGAACTTGCAAAAGTTGGCAACTTGGATGTGGTCTTTGCCATTCTGGGTCGCAACAGTGATGCCTTTGCCAAAGTTCTGCAGTTGGAGCTTCCAACGTCTGAGCCCACGAGCAGAGAGGATGAAGAGATACCAGAGGATGCGCAAAAAATGTTTGGCTGAGGACAACAGGTCAATTTTCTGGAGTGGGATTCAGCCTTTATATTTATTATGGTTCTCTTTAGTGCGAGTGAACTGTGAAATATAAACTCCATATTTCATATGACCAGAAAATTGAAGCCATCCCAGTCACACCACCACAACCGCCACCAACAACAACAGCTTTTTTTCGCAACTGAAGCAACCGAGAAACCCATGGCAACTACATGCAGCCGTCTGAAAAGGGAGAAAGTGAAAGTAGCTTTCTTTGGTTTAACGCAATTTTCGAAGCCCTTACGCCTTTGCACAAAACTGTTCATTGACATTGCATCTGCAGCTCTTTTGTTCCTTGGTTCCAAATTTGGAATCACCTCGAGGGGCAACTTGCCCCAAGATTGAAATTTGACATACATTTGGCTGCTAAATTGTTTGACCTCAACTAACCTAGATCCTACATGATGAATGTCCTTAAGGCCCACCCAGCACGTAGTTTTATGTCAGAACCAACCTCTAGCATGTGAACCGGCCGTGCCATGATGCTATGGTGGAAGCTCAAGAAACGAATGCTTCAAAGCTCTCGCTTTTGCAAAGGCATCGTGAAGCGAGAGAGCTTTTGGTGAAAATCCAAGCTGATGAAGCTGACCATGAAAGGCCAAGACGACCACAAAGTGCTTCTTGCAGTGAAACATTTGGAAAGAGATTGGCACAGTCTTCTCGTCCCAAATCTGCTGTCCCAACGACCTCAGAACCCAGTGCAGCAGCAGCAAATCTGCATTTCCGTCCTGCGCCCAATCCTTTGCCACCACACTTGGGAGGAGGCAGTGCCCCAAGTGCACCACGGAAGCGCCCACTTTCGGCCTTTCCAAGCCGTGTTACAGTATCACCTGTTGGACGCCGCCCTGCAAGCGCTTGTGGCGTACGTGAGCGCTTTGTCCACAACTCACAGGTTCCGGACTTAGATATGAATCTTCCGAGATTCCGAGACGCCGGCTGTTTTGTTGCTTATCTTTGTTTGTCCATGTTGGTCCATTTGGAAATGGGAGGCATCAAAGAAGAAAGAGCGCCTCGGACGCAAGCAGCAAAAATTGGGATTCGAGATTCGAAGGGCTTCACTCCCAAAATTCGTTTTCTGACTGAACATGGAAAGATATGGGATATATGATACCCAGGCAAAAAAGCAAAAAAAAAATCCAACATGAAAAATCTTCCTGCGCAATGCAGAGACTTTGGCTCCAGGCGGCCTACCGCTCAAGGTCCTGGAGCTGAGAATTGGTAGGTCGTTTGTCTAGACATATCATTTCACATGCCGCTCGCGGTATGTTTAGGTCAAGATGAAGCACCAAGTGACTCCGGCCAAACCCTTGGGGGAGACCTATTTAGAAATGTTTGGACTTATTGAAGTCTCGTCATCGTATTTTTGTATCCATAGGTGTCATAGAATGCCTATGACACAAAGCTTAGGTACCAGAGGTCTTCCAAGTCAGGGCCCGTCTTCCCTGCAAGTTTGAAGCAAAATTTGGGCTCTTCAGATTGACTTGCCTTTTTACTTAGAACCGTGCATCATTTTTTGTCCGATGAGGCACCTATAGGCTACCTAAGTTGTGACTTGTGATGTCATGCTAATCTCCATAAGCATTTGCCCAGATGGAAGTTTTTCACGTCAAAATTTCCGCGGCCCACAGGGACCTTCTCGCCTTTGCAGCTGCTCGCTTTGGTTCGAACCTCAGTTTTGTGTACAAGTAAAGCAAGATAAAGATCAGCTTTGAGGCACCAAAAATTCAAAGCTGATTGTAAGATTTCAAGACTCTCATAGTTTCTTGTTGCTAGCAAAGTGCGCTGCTTTGGGAGATCGCCATTGCAGCTGAGGCCCAGCACCTCCCCTTCCGCCTCTACCACCAGAGCTGGACACCGGGTTCCAGAGCTGCGACCTTTCTTCGTTCTTCCTTTTAAATGTTGGCCAGCAACAGGCGTTTGGAACAAAGCATAGGCATCGTGACGCATCCTGCATTTCATGTGGCTCTGCTCTTGTTGTAAACCGAGCTGCGATTGCAGGAGAGAGGAAGTTCAGTGAAGGGGGCACAAGGCTCTCTTCAACCACTGGATTACATGAGACATGACAAGGGCCGCAAGTGTGGTAGGGCAGGCACTTTAGAAGTTTTATGCTCTTATAGACTTACAGTCTTATAGTATTCCTTTTAATTGAGAAGACTCAAACACCCATGGCCTTCACCTTGAACTGAAGTGGTATGCCCAAACAGTCTCCAAATGGCTTAGTTTCAACTCAGTCAATTGGGTTTGAATCTGCCAAGTTTCAGCTCCAGTTTTGCTAAGTTTTGCTATCGCCAGGTGGTGAAGAAGAATTGGATGACTTCACTCCGGAGGCTTTCGATGTACCAAAAATCTTTAGCAAATAGGAACGGAATATCAAGGAATGTTGAACGAATTGGCTGCAATGACCCAAATGACCTGCAATCATATTGCAATCCCATTTCTTGCTGCAGGAACGACGACTGGAGCAAGAGTCTGAAGAGGCATTTCGTGGCATTGCCGAAATTTGCCGAATGCAAGACCCTTCCCCGTTTGATCAGCATGAACCACTTGTGGTTCATTCACAGCATTCGCAGCTTGCAGGCTCTTAACCAGTTGGAGGCCTTGGATGCGGCAGTGACTTTCTCAGTATTCTCAGTTTAGATCAACAACATCTAGTTGCACGCGACAGAACAAGATGTAGACCATCTAAACATTGAAACTACGAATCGATATGAAGAGCACATGTTACGTACCTCGAGGTCGAGGCTTTGCGCATGAAATTGGAAGTCAGTAAAGAGGAAGTTGAGTTGGGAGCCTAGTTTTGCTTCACATGTCAAACTTGGCCAAGGTGGTTAGATGATGTCAAAAATTCATGGCATATAAAGGTGGATTTGGAGGAAATATACCCTAATAAGTTATCTGATTCTGGTCGATCGATATGGATGTCATATTCCCATAGATTCTTCCTGTTATGACTAGCTTTGGTGCTTGGCTCCACTAAGATGTTCACAAGCAGAACTCTTGCAGCTGCGATCTGCTGCAATCAGTTGGACCAAGGTGCTACCCGACAATTTTTGAGTAGAGAAGCTTTCCTGGAGATATTTGAAAAAAGATCTCAGAATATTTTTTGGTTCATGGTGGCCTTGATAAACTTGAGAGAATCTAGGTCAACCATAGCACCAACCTGGTGTTGCGTTCATGATTCCATGGGCCTAATGGTGTTCACTTTGACAAGGCTGCAGAGGAGAGCCGGCAAGAGCTGAAAGACCGGGAGTTACGGTTGCAGGTGGACCGGTGGGATGCTGGAATGACGATAAATGAAGACACTTCGATGCAAATCGAATCAGTCTCGTATAGAAATACTTGGCGAAGTGGCGAAGTGTTGCGGATCAGCATGACTCATCATGCTTTGTTCTCTCTCCATATTTTTCATTTTTCTGCATCGGTTTCTATGTTGGCTTTGCTGCAACCATGCTTGGCAAGCCCTGCCAGGAGTTACTTGGAGTACTACCAGTGTCTTCCCCAGTTGTGCAGTGGCAAAATTAGAATGGTACTTGGTGTGGTAGACCATATGTGGCCCTTGTGTCACATCTTACAACCGGGACGTGAAAATGCATTATAGATGTTTAGTAAAGATTAAGGCATGCCTGTTGACCACATAGGTAGAAACACCTGTCCAAGGCGGAAGATCCTGATGTGCCAGAAAACGAGGACCTTCCCGACGTTTTCTACATTGTTTTTGGATATCTCAGAGGGTTTTCCAAGTGAAAATCAATGACTTTTTTCAGGAGTCTGACAAGCATTCGGCCTTGGCAGCAGAGAGGTCTCTCCATGGTTTTGTCAACTTTGGCCATATGAGTCAATCGCGACAATTGAACTTGGCAGGCTTCGGGTGCTGCAACTCCAAACAGACCGGTTGCAGGAGCAGGTGGTGAGCCTTGCTAAAGCGCTCCTAGGACATAGAAAAACAGAGTGTTTCTTCCTTGTATAAAAGTTTCCGAAGATGAGATCATACTCGAACTCCTGCCAAGATAAAACATCTTTTTGTTGCGGAGGTGGAAGTTCAGCAGGCCCTACTTCTTCAGCGCTTGGAAGAAAGAAAAGCTCTGGAGTCTCAAGTGGAGGTCGACAATTGGGAGAAACTGCTTGAGCCAACTTTGCTAATCCCTGCAGATTTTCCATAACCTTTCTTTCAAATCCTTTTGGCAACATAAAACACAAAAGGTCGACTTACCAAGAGTTCTAGAGCATTCAAAAGCCAATGTAGGCCCTCACCAGTGAGCGTGATGAGCAGAAAGCTCTGCAGCAGAAGGCGAAGTTGCCAGGGAAATGGATTCCGCTTCACTACGGTCGTTTCTTTGACAATAGTGGGAAGCAGAATTGCACAAACCAGGCCCGAGCCGCATTGCGGATGGCAGAGAGTCAGCTCAAAGTGAAAGAGGAGGAGCGGTTTGATGGTTTTTGAGAAAAACATGTGGCTTATGGTAGGGTTACAGGTTTCTCCAGTTCATACATGTTTGCGATTATTTAGGATCATTTCTGACCATTTACGAATCATATCTGTATGTATGATACTTTCATACTTTCATATGATTTTTCGTAGCGTCGCTTTTCTGCTCTACCAGGCACTCTCTGCCTTTGCCCGCCGGCGACAAGACTTGGAGCGCCAATCTGTCCGTATGCGTGGTGAGGCCTGGCGGCTCGGTCAAGATGACTCGCCCCTTGCGAGTCATAAATGGAGTTATGGGGGGCCCTAGAAATGGTTATAGGGCGCAGATAAATTGCCTTATAAATGGGTAACTGGGGTCATAATCTCCCTATACTTAGAAGTGGTAGGTGTGGGCCCATTTTGTACATGCAACTCATGTTGATTGAATTTTCGGAAACCCCAGGTGCGTGGTCTTAAAGCTCGCTTAGCGGCTGGAAACTTAGAGCTTACCAGCAGTGTATATCGAAGTAATTTCAAATTGGCTTCACAAGCTTGGCTTGATTCTGTGGGAAGGTATTTGTATTATATCTTTTTGGTCACCATCAAGCCTTGATGGATGCCTTGGTGGATGAGTGGAGGTATAAATCTTTCACAATCTTTTTGCCAATGCCTTGTCATGTCTCTTAAGTTCATGTTGGTCTGAAGCTGCATCATGGCTCCAGCGGCCTTGGACATCTACATTGCTCTCCAGCAAGTCTTGCTGCAGAGAAGCGGCAGCTTCAAAATTGATGCAAGTGCATGGCGTCACAATGCGGTTCTTCGAAAGAAGCCCATTCAGGACCTGAAAACATCAAATAGAAAGACATAGATGAATGTAATTTGAGCTAGTAAATCTAGTATTTAGTATACAGTATTGAGCTTTATTTTTCGAGCAATGTGCAGGAGTAATTGGAAAAAACTTGGATGGTGATCCTGATCATGTCTTGGCTGTGGTTGTGGCGTTGGTTGAGGTTTTGTTTTGTTGTTTTTCTTTTCTCTTGTTTGTTCTTTCCTTCTGTCTTCTTTCTTGTTTCTTCTTTCCTTGTTGTTCTGTCTTGTTTCTTTTTTCTAAATAGATGCTTCATGCCGTCTTCCGAAGTTTTCTAAACAACAAGGGAATGGCATTTTTTATTGAAAGCAATCTCACCGCGCAAATGCGTCACATGGAATTCTCTACAGCAAGAAAGGCTTGTAGTGTTTTAATGTGATGTATCCAAAGCTAGTAATTTTCCTGCTAGCTTCCATGTTGGCGTGCCCTTTTCCATGTGCAGGAAAGATTAACTGGGCATTGTGGCGGGAGCGACCTCAGATGGCAACATCGAAGTTATCGCAACTCGCGAAGGAAACAGATGGAATCAAGGCAACCTTAGACTTGCTGGGCAGAATGCAACAGCAGGAGGCTGACATCATTTTGTTTGTTTCATTTGGTTGAATTTTTTTGGATGTTTGATGTATTTCAGAATTTATATATACATATATACATAAAACCATTGCAGAGGCATTTTCACACCCCAGTTCTTGTCAGAGCTGCCGAAGGTGGAGACGAACATTTTTCACTTCAGCTGTGCCATTAATGCGTGCGACAGAGAAGCAAACTGGCCAATGGCTTTGGAAATCCTTGGAAGTATGGGACGACACAAGGCTTGAATTTCAACGTGGCATGAGCAAGTTCTTGTCTGCTCAATTTTTTCCAGAGATACTTGAGTTCGTCATTCATGCCGGAGATCTTCAGTGAGACATGAGAACATGTATGGGGTAACTCTGACGCTTCCTTGACGAGGTATTTGCTTAAACCCCAGCAATTCTCTCCGCCAGGTGCAAGCCAATGCAGTGAGCTACAGTTCTACCCTGAGCGCTTGCCAAAAATCTTCGGAATGGCCAAGAGCTTTGTGGCTGTTGCAGTCCATGACAGATCAGTTGCTGGGCTGTAGCAATCAGCTGGATTGAGCTGCCACATCAAACAGAAGATGTTTGTTCAATCCTTAAATCTAACTCAGCCACATGGATGAGGCAAATCTCACCAACTCTCATTGCTTTGAGCTCTAGCATCAGTGCGTGTGAGAAGGGCGGTGAATGGCAAAGGGCTTTGAATCTATTCACCTCTGCTCAAATGGTGCCATCCTTAGGATGAAAGATGATTGACTCTGTGGAGGTATGATTTTGACTATTGGAATTGCATGGTGGCCAATGGTAGCTGAAAGGTCACAAGGCTGAACTCTGACATGCTCTGACTATCTCTGAATAGCCACATGCAGTTGCTCCATGGCGACAAATGGCTACCAGTCTTCTATACGTTGCTGCCTGTGATGACTTAGGAGCATGATGTGGTCAGCTACAGTTCAATGATTAGCGCATGTGCACAGGGTGGTCAGTGGCAACTTGCGTTGCACATTCTGAAAGCCATGATAGGCAGCCGGATGCTTGGGTGCAGCAGCTGGTACTGTTGTCAAACTATCATAAAGGCCTAGCAAAAATCAATGAAGCCATGCCTTCTAAACAGTTTCTGTTTCTACCTTTTGGTTTCTATGTTTGAGTTTCTTTCCATGCAAATTCGTCAGTCTACAGTTCAAGAGGTCCAGTCTTGATCTGGGATTTGGTACATGAACCCCTAAAGCAGCTTTTTCGTTTGACAAAACATCTACGTTTCACTACCTTTCAAGGATGTATCCCAACACGATCACCTACAACGGCATCATCTCTGCACATGAAAAAGGGCACCAGTGGCAACGAGCTTTGCACTTTTTGTTTTGGATGTTCGAGGCCTGAAGTGCCTGATATGCCAGGATTAGAGCTGCAGTACACGGCTTTGGGGACTAGACTGCCTCTGATCTTGAGGCCAGCAAAGCACCCAACGTCATCAGTGTGAGTGCAACCATCAGTGCCTGCGAAAAGAGCGGGCAGTGGCAGCGAGCACTGCAATTGCTGACACTTAGCTTTGACAGAAGGGCTTGTGCTCATGCCCTGCACAGTTTAATGGTTCTGTTCTTCCGTCGAGTCAAGAAAGCTGCATGCTCACTGAAGCTCGACGGTTCAAAGTTGCAAATTTAGGATGGATATGCCAAAGTGGAATGTAGCTGCAAATCTTGTGAGTTTCAATGCTGCCATCAGTGCAGCAGAGAAGGCCTGGCCGCCTGGCCTTGGTTTGTATCGATTCACCAGGGAATTTTCTGATTTGAAGATGTCCCGAAAGCAGGCTCAGCAATGGCAAGTTGCGCTTCAGCTTCTGTCGATGATGATTCAAAAGCAGGCACTGCATTTGGCTTCTCTCATAGAAAAGCTGACTTCTTGAAGCAGAATGAATAAAGTGTATTTGATCTATGATGTCCATATATTGTATCTATATGACATACATATAGAGATGTATGCATCATACAGACTGTGACCGTAAAGTCATTCGGAAAGTGATTGATTGAAACATTTTGGAGACACCCACAATCTTCAAGTCCATTTGATTTGTTTTGCTGTTGAGCCCGTTGCAGGTGCTACCTTCTGTCGTGAGTTACAGCTCTGCAATCAGTGCCTGTGAAAAGTCACTGAAGTGGGAAATGGCCTTGGTGATTTTTGCTGACATGCCCTTGGGGCATGTGTCCAAGCTGCAAATTCTTATGCAGTTGGAAGCCTTCTAGGCAAAACCTTAATTATTAATGATGGACAAGCCTTGTCTAGTTTCCGAAGCAAAGGTAAGTAAGAAAAATGGATGGATCGACAACGATGATGGCCGGCATTTCGACAACGATAGTTTGGTAATGTTTGGTATACATTGGTTTACTGACATCTGGAATTCGATTCTGCAAATTCTGAAATAAGACCCGTGACAATCAACAGAAGCATCCCAAGAACAGATGACATCTGAATCAAAGTGGATGTGTACCAGCCTTTAATGTGTGAAGCATCAATTTTTGCTGAAAGCAACTGGCTCACCAGGTCTTGCCGGGCCAAGTCACATATAATAGTGCAGCTTGGCCTTACTATAATTGAGAGGTGTTCCACAATGTTCTTATCCAGGATGTTTCACAGATCTAAAGAAGTGTTTCGCAGCGTTTCAGCCGCTTCAGCTGCCAAGGTAATCAGTGCTTTGGAAAAGGGCTGTCAATGGCAAGTCGCAGTGCTGCTGTTATTTGACATGCGGAAGGTATGCATAGAGCAGGAGCTTTTTTTGACTAGGGCTAGAAAGGTACAAGGTACATCACAGACAAAAAGTTTGTGCGTTGCGCACATGTATTGAAAGCATCAGTATTCTATTGTGTGTGCGGTTGTTTGCATTGTTGCGCGTGTATTAAATTTAGCGCAGCAGTCCCACTCTTTAGCTTGTTTTGCGTAACCTTTTGCACAATGGTATTTCTGCAAAATGGACAGTCAAAACTTGAAAGCACAGAAATCTTCGAATATCCAGAAATTGTTTGCAAAGTTGGGATCGCTGATGGAGGACGTGCTCAGTTTTGGTTCGGCCATCAGTGCCTGTGCTCATGGCCATCACTGGCGTTTTTCCTTGATGCTGTTCAACACGAAAGATGCTGACGCTGTGGCATGCAATGGAGCTGTGGATGCTTGTGCCAAGGTGCATGTGAGCTCATGTGGGAATGGAGATTTGCCATTTGGCTGTTCTGAAACAGTGAGATTATAGATTCATATCGCGAGGCAAGACAATGGCGATGGGCTATGACTTTGTGTCAAAACTGTGATGCTCTGGGTCGTAGTTTTGCTCTGGAGGCCTGAACATGTAAATGTCGGACCATGACTGAGATTTCAAAGTGTCATGAACTGTTGAACCACTCAGACTTGTGCAACCTGGGGCAATTCCATTTTTGCAAGCTTTTTCGTTTCTCCAGGCTTGCGGTTTTTGACATTTCATCAAGATTGTCCAGTTTTGTTGCGTCATTCAGATCGTAACGACGTTGAAGGACCGTTTGTGTTGTTGCCAGATTTTATTTGGAATCAGATATTCCGCTCATAGACCAGCCAGTTGGCCGAAAAAAAAAGCAAAGCCAAATTTGCAGAGTATTTTCTAGAGGTGTATCTATAATTGGTGAATCATACCTACATTGGCGATTGGTGCCTCCCAGTAACCGTGGGCAAAATGAAGGTTTATAGGAATTCCCGTACTAGACATGTAACATTCCTGGTGGCAGGAGGCCACATTTCTTGTTTAGTCTCCATGTCTGTTTCCAGGCTTGTGAGGCTGATGGTTATGTATCACCACTGCCATGGCTGCTTGGTAGCCTGGAAGATGCTTGTGTAAAGACTATGTGTACATAGAAGACGAATGACTTTGGCTCCACAAAGTCACGGGGTTTCTATGCGAATGACGAATTGAAGTTATGTTTTGTGAGACTTTGCCAGTTTTCCAGGGTCACAAAGGAGAAACTGCCTTGTTTTGGAGCTTTATGGCAGAAGTTGAGCTTCGTGCCAAGCTTCACTGTTTCCCTTGTGTCTATTGTATAAAGTCCCCGAATGCGAAGTTCTGTGTGCAACTTGGCATTTGGGTTGTGTGTCGGATATACTGCTAGAGTTTGACTATTGGCATCAAGCTGCCGAACAAAAGCATTGACAACGATGGCTTGTCATGGCAAATCAACAGATCCTTGGAGCAGGCAAAATTGCATGAGGGCTTTGCCTAGTACATGTTGCAAAAACATGGCTACTACCATCATGCTGCATGGGACAGTTTCTAGTCTTTCAAGAGTCTTTCTCTCTTGTGTTGAAGATTCGTCGTGCTCTTATTTTTGGGTGCCGCTTTTGTTAAGGCACTGGCTGCGCAGGCATGAATGGGTGCGAGGGTTTTGCATAGAGAGTATGAAAAGAAGTCACACCATGTCTAGCCTGCAGCGGAGAGTGTCAAGGTTGGATTCTGTGATGACAATGCCTTTTCCTTTTCCCATTCAGGCAAAGGAGAAGCATCAACGAGAGGCGTCGGCACAAGCTTGCAACAGCTTTGCACACAGTCCTTGAGCTAGGTAAGTCGTCCGAAAAGACTGCTGGAAGCAAGCATGAGCAATGCTGCTAGTTGTAGAAAAGATGGTTGGTGTGGAGTGGTTCTTTGTGGATCAGGCATCTTCATCGCAGTCTGGACCTTGGAAGTGCAAGTGTTTCCATTTGATGAATATATGGGAATCAAAGTGCTGTTGAGATTGATCCAAATAACAAGTGATGTGTTTTGAGTATCTATGAAGGGGCAAATTTGCATCTTCACGCAGAATATGATAATCCTGGAGTGACATGTCTCAGGAAGGCAGAGCGGCACAGACAGACCTCTTTGAAGTTGCAGCATGAGGCAAAAGTAGAGTGGCTGTCCCAAAATGATGCAATCGGTGTTGTCAAACTAGGGTTTCTGTGTATTTGACAAGGGCACATACATAAAATCGTATCTTGAGGTTGGGAAACTGATTTCAAAGTTGGATTGCTCATAATGTAGACTTAAAGATGTATGGTACACACAGAGCCAAGCTTGGAAACGTGAAGCAGCAGTTTGCAGGTGGTAGAGCTCTGGGAGGCTTTGCGCAAGTACAGGGAGAAGGCTGTTGAGTGCTGGCTCCCGTTTTTTGTCATTTTCTTGTTAAATATGTGTGGAATCAGTACTTTAGGCTAGATTCATGGACCGGGACATAGATTGGGAGATACGGCACTTAACTTTGCTCAATTTGGTTGTTTTTTTTGATGGATTTGTCGATGTTGGAGTATGGTGCTGTCTTGTTGTGGTCTTTCAGCAATGTGAGGCCAATATCTCCAAGAAGGATCATGCGAAAGAGGAGTTGCTTCAAAGCTTTCGATCACGAGATAGTACAAGATACCTAGTGGCTCTTCAGTTGGCCAAAGATGCCGAAGTTGAAGCAGAGGATATCCCTTGCATATACAGTCTTCATCGTTTATCTGACACCTTTCACATTCCTGACGTGGATGTGAATGTTTGGAGTGTCACCGCGCAGTTGTGTTTTGTGTTGGACTATACTAGCAGCATGAAGACACAGGTGGCTCAGGCAAAGGCAAGCGTCACCCGCATGATTGAGGCAGTGAGGACAGGGGCTGGGTGAAAATGATTTTTCAACTGTTTTTTTTAAAGGAAGAACGTTAACAGCACATTCTACTAGACCAAGTCATCACCGGGATGGGGTGCTCGCCAGGAATGTATACATACCTCTGCTGCCAAATGCATCTGTTGATCTGGAGATGACTGCAATTGCTTACAACGACTGGGATGAAGGTACTGCAAGACTTGGTAGACCTGTGGTAGCGGCCTTTGGTGGGAAAGAGATCAAGCAAGCGCATGACACGAGCTTCTCTTTGGAGGATTTCAATCTGGGTGGAAGATTTACAAGAGATGCGGCTGAAATGGAAGCATGGTTGGATCAGGACCTTGGGCATGGTGGTTTCATTCCGGAAGAGCTTACAGGTGCCTTGCTGGCTGCATCTCATCTTGACTGGACAGGACAACATAAGTTTGCCGTGGTGATCACAGATGCACCCTGCCATGGAAAGGAGTATAGTAGGTGTGTGCATGATGTCTTTTGCGATCGACGAAGCGGCCTCACATGCAGTGGAAGACCAGAAGTTCCCTTGGGAAACCTCACAGAAAAGGGAGTGAAGGTCTTCATCTTTCACACAGGCGAAGATCATGCAGTGAGTATGTGTGAAAAATTGCAAGAAGCAGAGCCTGGTTTGATTCACGAGAAAGTGGATCCATCCGAAACCGCGGACAAACTTGTTTCTGTACTCAAAGGTAAATTGCAGCTGCAGCCGTTGACTTATTTGCTAAAGCCACTTACCTTGGGAGAATCCGGAGAAGATTTCGGGAAACCTCTTGATCTTGCAGTGGCTCATGATGTCGAGCTAGAAGATACCACTGGCAAGGAGAAGCACCGAGTTGGTTCCTTGGCAATCTGAAAAAGAGCCCTAAGAATACAATGAAGCATTGATCCAAGTTGGACCATAAGTTGCCACAAATAGAAGCGTTTGTGTGTATGTATACACAATACGATACTGTATATATATATATATATATTGACTATTTACGTGTATACACATATATGTAGTGTATATATATATATATATATGTATAACAGTATAACATGTCAACTCCAAAAAAATATATGTATGAAAACTATACGACTCTACGACTCAAATCACCACACATTCTTTTGATGTTGACCCTCAGGAGTTGATGGCCTTGTGTTCGTGGGTCAAAGAGCAACGAACCCAAAGGTCACGCTACGACGGCCGTTGGAGTCCAAATTGGATCTTTTCGAAAGAAGAAGTCAACAAGTAGAGTTGAATCGCCTCTACGATCCTGACAAACGATATTTCTTTGAGTTAGCGCCACTGTCAAATCCCTAGGTGTTGCTATCCTTTGTACCATCTTTTGTACTATAGTCAGCGCGAAACATGCGCTGAAACGATTGCATTTGAAAAGTGTTGTGAGAATGGATTTGAAGTTGACTGGCTTCAGAGGCTCGCGTGGTATGATGTGATCGTCAAGCTAGTTTAGAAGAACTCTTGCTCACACCAGGCCAAGACGTACTGTTCACAATGCACGTTTTGCAGAACTGCATAGATTGGAATGATTGGATGGAACTGACCGCAGTTTGGCTAACAAAATTCCAAGATGCTTTGCAGCAGGTCACAACCCTTCTGAACAGTCATGTCCAAACAATATTGAGCTTTCGAACGCTTATCACATGAGGGGAACACATCAGGAATGGCTGGTCAATCACAACTTGATTTTGGTCACTTCGTCAACCAACTGCCATCGCAATGCAACATCGAAGCAGTCGCAAGCCACGCACGGTTGACCTGACGTCATTTGCGTCATGGCGGCTCTTTGTGCATGTGACCAGGTCTCAGAGGAGTTCACTTCAAGTGATTGCAATGACGACTGTTTGATTGTCCTTGTTGCAGTATCTGATGTACACAACTTGATGATTTGTAATGGTGAACTGCATGTCCAGGACTCCTCTCATGATGAAGTGAGAGGTTGTGAAGATTGCCCGGGGTATGCTCCATTGCCAAAGATGAGTCCATTCTTGCACCTTGGCACCAAGGCGACTGGTGCGTAAAGCAACCGGTGACAATGACGGATGAGTGAAAGAAGGACAATGATTTTACAAAACACCACCCTTCTGCAAATTGGTTTGACTTTGAGTGTAACCCTGAAGAGGACTACACGATACGATGGGGTAAAATACGGATTTCCTGCTCCTAGGTCTTGTGGAAATCAGCTCCTTGGATTGCAGAACGACCAACAGTTGCAGATTGTCCCAGGTTAGTCATGCATTGTCCTTGCCCTTGCAGAAAATTGAAAATGTCAGCTGAGGTATAGTGCGGCCCATGGCAATTTCCAACATGTGATTTCCACTGTTGGTCACTCAAGTATTCGTAGTTCATCAACGGCTGGAGAAAACTTTTCTTCCTTTTTGAAAAACGAAGGATGCGAAGGATAAAGGATACCAAAGGCCTTCAAATTTGAGACATTCGGCGCTAAGGTGGTTCCAAAGAACGCAGATGGGACTCCAAATCCAAGTCTGGCAACGCACCAGATCTTGTTTGACAGCTCCTTAATGGTTTCTGCAGCTGGCAACAGCCTCTCTCGCCAGGTCTTGCAATTTCTTGGTCTGAGCGTGTGACAGCGTTATATATATATATATACACATATCAGACATGGACACCTAGAGTATCTGATGGTCCAAGGAAGACCAGCACGGAGAAGAGTCGGAGGCTTCTTTGCAAAAGGCGAAGAAATGCATTCTACAAGGGGCTCTGCTGGTGCGTCAGGTGCGAACAAAATGCTGCAAGGAAGGGGTTGATAAAGAGATCCCTTGATTGCTACTATGGCCATATTTTCACTGGTCAGGGCTTTGTTTTTCACTAGAGATCTTTGCAATCAGGCTGTAGCAGCAAAGCAGCGAACTCTCGTGCACTGCAACTTGGCTTGTGTTGTGTTTTGTATGTCCCATCAATCATCAACCCATATCACCCGCATTGTGTTCCAGGTGAGTGGGGCCAGAATCGCTCAGGCTCGATTTGCTGTGCCTTTGCAGTCCCTCGGCATGAAACAGGCTGGAAGCACTGCAGGATTTGGTTGAGTCAGTGGTAGTATTGTCGGAGTAGTGTCTCGTGGAAATTTTCTACTTCACTGGCGTTACGTGCACTTGAGGTGTTATACCTTGGTTGGTCTGCTGATGCTGCGACATGTCTCAATACCACACAGGTTTGAATCATAAAGGTCTTCATTTTGAGCATGGATGGAGCCTTTGGCACCTTTTCGGTCCTTTTTTTACTGAGGCGATTCGATATTTCAGAGATCAGAACTTGGTCGAGCGCCACTACAGTGGGCAGACTCCGATGAGATTCTAAGCAGCAAAACGCATTTTATGAGATTTCATGGCGTTGTTGAGGATCTCTTTGAGACATGGCCGCTTGTTTTTGTGAGGTAATGGCGCCTTCAACAAGTTGATTGAGGACATTCGAAGCTGTAAGCATGTAGTCACCACAAGAAACTTAGCAAGAGACATGGAGTCAGTTCTCCTTACTGTCCATACTTGAAAATTTGATCCTTTCACGTTTCCCGTTTCCGTATACTTTTCTTGGCCTCCAGCCCTATTTGGAATCATTTTGTTATTGTATATAGGAGATAGAGAGGGAGCGGACGCAACTACTAGGGGACGCTCTACCTATGTCTCCTCCACCCAAGGTAGCCTGGTCGAATTCAGATGGTGTATCCACTTGGTCATTTCATCAGGAAACGGCCAGATACGAAAATTATGCAACACAAAAAATCAAAAGCTGTTGTAAAGCAGAGATTTAGTAGAGAAGATAATTATAGATAATTGAAGATGATGATGGTCTGGAGGTTGTAAACATGGATTTGGCATTCTGTGAAGCCTTCACAGGTCATTGTGGGTCCTCCGAAAACAGATGGCCTCGGCCACTTGGCATATAGACACTCGCGTTAGAGCTCTTTGAAAACTACAGCGCCAGTATCTGAGGCGGAGGCATCCACTTCTTTACAAATGCTCCAGTCAGAGACTCAACAGGTTGTTGTTTGGTGAATCTACAGGAATCCGCGGTGATTCTTGGATGTTTTTGGCGGGCGAGATCGGTAGTTACCATTTGTCGGTAAGGTAGGTCTGGAAAGGGTGAGTACTCTCATGATGGTGTCATTGATCAATCGTTCTTTCCGTATGCCATTTTGGTGAACAGATCAAGTGTTCACCCAGGAAAATTTGTTCCCCTTTTTCTTGCTAGGGCCTGGGTGTTCACTCTAAGATGTCTAGCTCAAAAATGCCCTCCGCTCTCGCACGTCAAAGTGCCATGATTCAATCGAAGTTTCCACCAGCCTATGCTCGTGAAGACGACGTTCAATCAGTGCGGTCAGAGGCAGCTGGATCAGTAAGCTCATGGACTCCCGTTCCAGAAGGGGGAGCAGTTCAAGAACCAGCTCAAGATCCATGGGCTGAGACTCCAGACTCAGATGGACTTCAGCCTCCTCCTGCAGATCTGCGTTTGGGGCCCATTCCTGAACATGGTGCAGCTGATCAGCATGGAAGGGGGCACTCAGCACCTGTCACGCAAGCAGCTCGCAATTGGGTGGATCATGCAAACGAGACACCTGCTCAGAGAAGGCTGCGCAAAGAACAGGAGAAGGCAGCTCGAAAGGGCTATCGCAAAGTTCAGTGGAGGCAGCTCGGAGCCCACAATGCAGTGAATGTGTCGCTCCCAAAGCACATTCAGCAAGTGGGGTCAGGCGATGGTGAGAGGTCCGTTCTGGTCTTGGACTCTCGTGATCAGAGGATGCAGTCACCCTACCAAGGGTGGCTTTTGGATGAGATCATCACGAATGCCTATGCAGGCATCAATGTCCTCAGCGATCGCCAGTTGGTTCGTTCTCCAGCTTCAGGCTATCACCTGAACATCTTCATGCTGAAGACGCTCGTAGGTCAGAAGTTGGTGCTGTGTGGATCGATGACGTCCTATGGAGGTGTTCCCTGTGGGGCATGGGATGCCCTGACTGGTTCAGTGCTATCGCACCCGGCGTTTCAACCCTTTCGGTGGCCGCTGATGAGTGAGGAGAGCCACGTGGGTAGATGTGAAGGTGAAGTTGGGTGGTCACCTTTTGGTTCACCTCGAGTTGAGGGGGTACCGATCGGACCAAGACATGAGTGTTCAACTTCACCATGTGACGGAAGCTCTGCAGTGGCTCCTGCAGGAAGAGATCTTCGTGCCGACCTTTGTGGTCACGATCTTCCAAGGCTATCGCGTCCTGGCCTGCTCATGGGAGGTGGGTGGAAGGCTCTATGCGGTATCCCGTGGAGGAGTCGTGGTGGCTTTGGACTATCCCTTGTGCCACTTCGAGCTCAGGTTGGTCACCACCTCTTGCAAGGATGCCTTTGGGATGGATGCCGATCGGCTGGAATTCAGGTTTCTGAGTGCAGCTGATCGATTGGACGTGGCATGCTCAGTGTGCTCAGTGCCACCCTCGTGGCTGGTCGTCAGCAGGGTCTCAGGGCCCACGCTCGTGCGGAATGCGGCTTGTCGTGATCACTTTGCACGTGTAGAAAGTCCTGATCAGGCCTTGCAATTGGCTCAGTTAGCAGGCATCCATGCTCACTGGACAGCTTCAGTTGAAGCCGATCGTGAAGAGGACACAGGTCCGAGGATCTCGGCGGTGGCTGTGGAGAGTCACCCAAGCAACTTGCACCTGATCGCAGAGTCCCCGCTCTTTCACAAGGAGAAGGCTCTGGTGGATGCGGAGGCTCTCGCCATTCAGCAACATGATCCTAGCACAGAGAGGATCTCCACGGTGGTCCCGCCGATTGTTGATGGACCGGCTGTTCAACCGGTGAATGCTGCTGCGGCTCCTCTGAAATCCCTCACAGGAGGGCACGCTGATCAAGGTGGAGTTCCTCTTGCTCCTTTGAGTGAAGCTCAGCCGTCTTTGAATGCACCGGGGGAAGCTCCGGCACCAAGCTCATGGCTGGGTGGTTCGTTGGCACCGCCAAGACGATCGCTGGAGCAGAGGAGGGGAGACATGATGGATCTTTCAGCGATGACTCCAGCAAGTTTCGTTGAGAAGGTCAGCCAGGTCCATGAGGCTCAGAAACAGTCTCAGTCGCCCGGGGTCACGATCGAATATGTTGAGGGATCGTTGGATGGATCAGACCGTCCCACTTCAGACCCGGTTTCTTTTGGGCCAAAGGCTCCTTGAAGTCTGTTTTGATCAAGACTTCCAATTGATCGGTAGGTTTGCCTGCTGGATCGTATTCAGGCTGACAAGCCAGATGGGCGAGATCAGACCTGCGCTTCGTTCGAAAAAAGATCTGTGCGAATCTGTGTGCATTTGATCTCTGACTGCACTTGTTCACCTGATAAGCCGTTCGAAGCTGAAGTGAACATGCATGGTCGGTAGTCATTTGACACTGCAGGTTTGTGCACCCAGTTCAGCTGTGGGATCTCAATGCATCGTCGATCGATTTTTCGAGACAGCTTCAAGCAACATGTTCATGACAATGAGAGCTATCGTTCAACATGATGGCATCATGAGTCTGATGTGTGAGCTTGTTCAAGTTGTCTTGTCGGTCGAATGATGCAGTTTTGATTCTGGATGTTCACTTGTTTTCTTCCTTTTGGTCTCTTCTCTCTTTCCATGGCGTGTGCGTTGCAGATTGTCCACTTGATTGGATTGAGGTGATCATGGCTCAAGAGGACAGGTGGACGTTGAAGATCCTTTCATTGCCAGTCTTTTCAGACGAGTTTTCAAGTGCACTCTTGAAGACGCCGTTAGCTAACCTAGCATTTGTTCATGCAGTGGACGCGAGGTCCGAATCAGAGTTCGTAGACAAAGTCGTTCTGTGGTCACAGGAATGGGAGAGTGATGTCTCAGCTGCAGTGTGCTCGGATCCGCTCAGACTTGGTCAGTTCTGGCGTCTAGCATGTTCGGCTGAAAAAGGTTTCCTTCAATCCACCGTTTTTCAACTTGGTTTTGGTCTAGGTGAACGATCGGTTTTGGAAGATCAAGAGTGCTCAGTCGCATGGCTCAGGAAATCTGCTACTGTAGCACCGTTGGTCAAGAAAGTTGTTCAACCTTTGAAGAGAGCGAAGACGGGAGATGAGACGTCTAGCTCAAACACACCTCTCCTTGATCAAGAAAACGCCGTGAAGGCAAAGTGGGCTGCCAGGTTGGAAGCGATGCAGGTGTTCATTCCAAATTGCTCAGTGATCAGGAGTCCAGCCATGAGTTAGCTCCCGGGGAGGCTGCCAAGCTCAGGAAGCTGGTCCTTAGTTCAGGGGCCCCTCGAACTATGATTGCTCATGTTAGAGCGATGGAGAGATTCGAGAGGTGGGCTGTCTTTTCAGATCTAGAACCTTTCCCGCTCACGGTTGAAAAAGTTTTGAAGTACGCTCTTCATCTGGATGCTCGGGACTGCGGCCCTACTGTGCTGCCTTCTTTGAAGACCAGCATTAAGTGGGTGGCGGCCAGATTGGCGATGGAAGTGCCTAATCTGGACGATCGTAGATTGAGAGCTCTTCAAGAGAAGATCGTGGCCGATCGTGCTAAGATGTTGAAAGAAGCGGTTCCAATCCCCCTTGTAGTAGTCGGGGCCCTTGAGGGTCTGGTGCTCAATGAGTCGGAAGGAACGCCGGCTCGCATTTTCATCTGGTGGATCCTGTGTATGATCTTCGCTTCTCTTCGTTTTGATGACGCGGTGCATGTCAATCCTGCCGATCTCAAAATGAAAGATGAAGGCCTTTTCGGCGTGGCTTGGCAAACCAAGGTAGATCGTAAAAGAGTTGGCACTAGGTTCGTTGTGCCAAAAGTCGGTTTCTCTCAGGCCGAATGGTTGGAAGTGGGATGGGACCTGCTTTCGTCAATCGACTTCGATCGTGATTTCTGGGTCCCTGAGCTCAACACTAGGAGTGAGTTTATAAGATTCCCTCCGACTTACGCTCGATCGGTCAAGTGGTTGAAAGTGTTCGTCCAGCAGGCGATCGTAGTGGCACCCCAGCATGCGATTGCAGAGGACCAGAAGACAGCCTTGGGCCTTGATCAGGTCCATGGCAGAGCTCACAGCTCACTCGTGTCGGGTGACACTGTTGGATGCAGCAGTTCATGCTGGGCGATCGACCGAAGAGATTGGCTTGCAGGCCAACTGGAAGAACCCAGGACCTCTGGTCTTGAAATACACAAGGAACAGAACATCGGTGCCCGCTACTATGATCAAGCAACTCGTTCGAGACCTGACGACCGAAGATCATTTCGTCAAGGAGGACCAAGATACCATGCTTACTGATGTGTGCGATCAGGAGTTGGACGGAGTTCAGTTCTTCATAAAGACACCGGCTCCCGGTAGTTATTATGACTACAAGTATCACTGCTCGCCACTAGGGGATCCTGAGAGTATAGCATGTGGTCGTTTTGAATTTGTCAACTGTACAGCTGTAGGCTCAGATCTTCCTGATATCTCAGCACTGTGTAAGTCTTGTGCTCGACATAGGCCTGACATCGTTCGCATGTTTGAACCCAGTTGTGTGTAGAAAGAGTGCACGAGGCAGCTCTGCAGCGGCATCTTTCTGATCAGTTCAAGGGTTTAGTCATGCTAGGGACATGTCTTAATGGTGCTGTCTCGAAAAATCGATCGTTAACTCGCGCGTCGGCAGTTTTCGAGTTCAGACACTTTCGAATAGAGAAGAAGCCATGGTCGATCGCACTGCTTATCCAGATACGGTCAAGGTTCCTGACTCTGCTCTTAGGCAAGTGTTCGGTCGCCAAAGACTACCAGAGAAGTTGTGCATCCTAGCGGCAGAAGCCGGCCTGATCAATGTCGAGACGTTCGCGATGCTGGGAGACACCATTCAGGGTGTGAAGGAGACACTGAAGAAGCTCGTTGGTGATGAGAACAAGCTCGGTGATTCAGAGGCAGCTCAAGAACTGACATTGACATCAATGGCAGCGGTGTGGAAGACATGTTCAAGTCTGCAGGAACACTTTGCAGCTCGCAGAGCTAAGATGGAAGAGGATCCCAGCAAGGTCCCAGAGATTCCCGGCGATGATCACGCAGAATTCCGAGAACAATTTGTCGCTCGGCATCCAGATGTTCTCTTGCCACCTCACAGGGAGCCACATCGAAAGTTCGTTGAGAGGATCCAGCGTGACTTCCTGGTCCATGGATCGGTGCCATGCTATCAGGTGGGAGAGATGCGGATCCGAAGCGAACAGGTGGCTCAGAAGTCCGGGCTCTCCAAGAACGCTGAAGATCTTCTGCGGGTGGTGACGATTGATCAGCCACCTCCTGCGGCCTCGGAGGCTCAAGTCATGGATAAGCTCCACTCGTTCTTTGTGGCGCTCGAATACCTCAACATATGTGACCACAATGTGAAGTCAGGTCCGTTGAGGTACATGGCAGAGCTCGAGGAATGGAGGCATGAAAACAAAGGGCTGGCATTGTTGCTCGCTGTGGATTCGCTGATCAGGAAGAAGGTCCACAGGTTGAACCACGATCAGAGGAAGCTCTTTCCAACTTTCTCCTCAGCCTTGGTCGAAGTGTTGACCAACCACAAGCAACTCTGGAATGATGCACGCTCGAGTGCGGAGTTGGAGAAGTTCAAGCAGGCAGGGCAACAGACTGATCCCGGTACACTCGTTCGTGGAGTGAAGAGGCAGACGCTTGAAGATGATAGTCCGGTCGCTCCTACGTCCGATCGGGCCAAAACTCGAAACCAGAAGAGGCGAGCTCGGCAGAGAGACGTTCTGGCTCGTGCCAAACAAGTCTTGGACGCCAAGAAG
Source organism: Breviolum minutum Mf 1.05b.01 (assembly GCA_000507305.1). NCBI lineage: Eukaryota > Dinophyceae > Suessiales > Symbiodiniaceae > Breviolum > Breviolum minutum. The sequence goes on from DF239377.1 coordinate 35,659, forward strand.
ACAGCCGCTCGGCCAGAGAAGACCACACGTGATGCTCGGGTTCCAGCTGCAGAGTGGACCAAGATCACATCATTCAAGTACTCGGGGAAGAAGCGCTGCCCTTTCTTTAACTGCTCTCTTGGGTGCCGCTTTGGCGACTCCTGCAAGAATGCTCACTTGTGTGTTGAATGTGGCCAAGCTCACCCTTGGCATGGAAATCACTGAGTGCGTTCGCAACTTTCGTCTGGAGCATTGGACCCGCCTCCAGATAGTTCTATCGGGTCCACACCGATCCTGACGAATGACGAGCCTGATGAGGCTCAGAAAGTCAAGGTCGGTGAACGGCCTACATGGCTCTCATGGAAGGAGGTTCCCAGGGACCCTCGTCTGGTGGCCAGAGAGGGACCGTGGTTTCTGGAGGTCTTTTCTGGCACAGCTCGTTTGACTGCAGTCCTTCGATCGATGGGCATCCCTTGCCTTCCTCCGATCGACATCATGGTCTCCGAGTTGGTGACAGAGCCCGCTGATGTGGTGGATGCAACCTTCTGGGACTACATCATGCAGTTGATCCTGCTGGGGGCAATCTTCTTCATGCATTTTGGCACTCCTTGCAACACTTTTTCTTCGGCAAGGAAAGAAGATGGTGGACCCCCACCGCTTCGATCTGCTGAATTCCCAGAAGGGCTCCCTAATTTGGATCTTGATCTCTTTTCAGTAACATTTTTGGGAAATTTGTTTGTGGATCGCACAGCTGAGGCATGTTGTGCTCTTTGTTTGTTGGGTAAAGATTTCTCAATTGAAAACCCTTTGTTCAGTCTAATTTGGTCAACGAGTGCTTTTGTGAAAGTGGCGGCGTCGTGTCGGACCATCAATGTCGACTTTGATCAGTGCATGTGGGGCGCTCCTTCAGTGAAGCCGACTCGCCTGATGGTCACAGATGCCCATTTTCGGGCATTGGAAGTTCGGTGTGATGGATCTCATACACACATCAAACTCAAAGGTAAAGTGTGGAGCGCTTTCTTCGGTAGAAAGGTCTATCGCACCAAACTGGCTCAGGAGTATCCCTTTCGGATGTGTGTGAAGTGATGGCTCAGTGTATCTTCGAGATCTTTCACTCTCCTTTTGATCATCTTGCACCGACATTTGCTTTGGTTGGTCCGAAAGAGGAGCGGAAGCGTCCGTTGGGCCAAGCTGTTCAGTGGAAGCCCCATCGTCAAGCAGTGTCTGCGCTCAAGGCTGTGGCCTCAGGATATCAGCTCAAACGTGGTGCTCTTAAACCATTGCTGGACGTGGAGACGGAACCTGGAGAGGCTATCGCATGGGCAGTTCAGATTCCGCATCCATTTTCTCAGGATGCCCCTTTAGATCAAGACACTATACGGGCCATTGATCGGGTGACATCCGACCCTTCTGCAGTGATCGCTTTGCGCCATGAGCTCGTGCAAGTCTGGCAGGTGGAAGCAGTCCGATGTCTTCAGGCTTCTGATCAACTCTTGTGCTCACTTCAGGATGGCCCTCTTCGCCGTCTACTTCGTGGAGTTCCAGATGGTCACCCTGCCCAGTTCGGGAAGACATGCAACGTGGAGCTCTACCGAGCCCTTCTCAAAGCTTCGAGATCAGTGGACACTTCGCTCCCAGACCTGCTGTGGAGAGGGTTTCCCATCGTCGGCGAGATCGCTCGATCAGGCAGATGGCCTGTTTTCGATCGACCTCAAGAAACTGTTTCGGTTGGGGAACTTTCCAGTAGGGCCTGGGAGATGAGGAAGAAGATCATTAAACGAGTTCAAAGCGTCCCCGTGACTGAGAACTTGTCCAAGATCTGGAATGCAACAATGGAGGATGTTCAAGAAGGGTCCTGTCTAGGGCCATTTTTCTCTCAAGATGAGGTCACGGTGGCTGTTCAGCAAGAAGACTGGGTGCCCACCCAGAGGTTCGAAGTGGTGCAAAAGAACAAGGTCCGTGGCTGCGACAGTGCAACTACCAATTTGGTCAACAAGGCGACGGTGATCACCGAGAAACTGCAGCTACCATCTACTGATCTGAACGTTGCGGCTTTGCGACATCTTCGCTCGAAAGGTCCTTTGGATCAGTTGGCAGGTTGGGTTCTCGATGAGAAGAAGGCCTATAGGCAAGTGGCTATCGACCCTGCACATAGAAAGTTCAGTGTCATCTGCTTGAAGGATCCGAGCTCTGCACAGGTGGCTTTCTTTGTTATGGTGGGCCATTCCTTTGGACTGGTGTCGGCTGTCTACAACTATAACCGTCGATCGGCGGCCATCAATGAGATCCTTGTGAAGGTTTTTGGTCTGGTGGCTTTTAGCTTCTATGACGACAAGTATGGGTTTGAGACAGTCAACACGATCGAGTCGGCTCACAGAGTTGCTCAGCAAGTTCACTGGTGGCTCGGTGCGGCGTTTGATCAGAAGAAGTTGCAGCTCACGCGTCAGCCAGTGGTTCTGGGAGTAACTTACAACTTGGTTGACATGGTCCTTGAGATCAAGGAGGATCGTAAGAAGGAGCTCCTGGAGGAGATGGCATCGGTTCTGAAGAATGACCTTCTAGACCCTGGTTCTGCAGGCAAGCTCAAAGGAAAGCTTATGTTTGGGGCAAGCCAGCTCTGGGGGAAAGTAGGTCGTGCATTTTTGAGAGTCATTTCTGAAAGGCAGTACGCTCGTCATCCTCCTGATGGTGCTTTTTCGTTAGGGATCCCTTTGAAGAAGGCTCTCGAGCAGTGGATGTTCTTGGTCAGTGAGGGCCCACCACGTCCGATCGAGTTGAGTCACAGCAAGTTTTCCGATGTCGTAGTTTTCACTGATGGTTTCTCCCCGGATCCAAGATCTACGGAGATACTGCCCGACAGAATTGGGGCAGTGATGATCGATCGTAGGATGTCCGAACCACTTCAGTTCACTGCCATTGTTCCGGCAAAGGTGAAGAAACAGTGGATCGACAGGAAGACTCAAATTGTTCCCGTCGAAATGCTAGGTCCGATCATCGCCATCTCAACTTTCGCTGATCGCCTCTTTGGTTGTGATGTTCTTCTTTTTGTTGATTCAGAGGCAGTTGAAGCGGCTCTTGTGAAGGGCTATTCAAGTAAGTCCGATTTGTGTGATTTGATCAAAGTGTTTTGGGACTTGGTCTTTAAACTCCGGATTAGGGTTTTCATCGATCGTGTGGCTACAGATGCTAACCCAGCTGACTGGCCATCCCGCAATGATTTGGCTACTGGGTCAGCTGCTGGTTGGAAGACTGTGCAACCGATCTGGCCGGAGGTTTTCAAACCTTGTGTCTAGGGGAAGGGCCTGGGTTATGATCTCATTTGTGATGTTTGATGGTGTGGTCTCTTTTGTTTCTCTCAAGAGATCTCGCCTGGGCTCTGTGCGAAGCTGTGATCGCTCAGGTGTGTATCCATCATTCATCTCTTGTTGATTCTTTTGATTCTGGATCAGACTACCTGCTCGACCCCATGCCTTTGAGCAGGCACTCGCAAAAAGGTGCTTGCTCTTTGCTTGATGTGATCAATGAAGCAAACACTATCGTGTAGCGTCCACCAGATCTGTGAGTAGTTACCATTTGTCGGTAAGGTAGGTCTGGAAAGGGTGAGTACTCTCATGATGGTGTCATTGATCAATCGTTCTTTCCGTATGCCATTTTGGTGAACAGATCAAGTGTTCACCCAGGAAAATTTGTCCCAGCCCGCCCTCCCTGGATGATATCGTGGGGTTGGGTGGGTTATGATCTCATTTGTGATGNTAGTTACCATTTATCGGTAAGGTAGGTCTGGAAAGGGTGAGTACTCTCATGATGGTGTCATTGATCAATCGTTCTTTCCGTATGCCATTTTGGTGAACAGATCAAGTGTTCACCCAGGAAAATTTGTCCCAGCCCGCCCTCCCTGGATGATATCTGGGGTTGGGTGGGTTATGATCTCATTTGTGATGTTTGATGGTGTGGTCTCTTTTGTTTCTCTCAAGAGATCTCGCCTGGGCTCTGTGCGAAGCTGTGATCGCTCAGGTGTGTATCCATCATTCATCTCTTGTTGATTCTTTTGATTCTGGATCAGACTACCTGCTCGACCCCATGCCTTTGAGCAGGCACTCGCAAAAAGGTGCTTGCTCTTTGCTTGATGTGATCAATGAAGCAAACACTATCGTGTAGCGTCCACCAGATCTGTGAGTAGATTTATCGTTTATCCCCATGACTTCATTAAGGAGATGCGGCCGCAGCACTTTCAATTCGGTGACTTGCCGAAATAAAAAAAAGTGCCCGCAAAGCGTCTCCGATGATAGCAGCTCATGCTGATCAAACAGCTTTTTCCGGAATGCGATTGAAGCTGGACTGCTTGCTGAGGTATGGCATGAAACTGGGGCCTCCAGCATCCTGGTTTCAAAAACATATGGAGATGTAGGGAGTGCTCACCACTTGTTGGTGTGGGAGAGAGCCCTGCCTTGCTGGAAAGGCTTCTAAGCTGCGCCTAAACCGATGTCTCATCAGAAGAGCTGTGAGGCTTTGGTCTTTTGAGTCTTTGAAGGAGGAAACTCTTTGAATTGCCATAGATTCAGGTGAACATGCACACAAAACAAATGGCAGCAGAATTGACATGTACTCTTTGTATGTCCTTCGTTAATTAATTCAACATGTTGATCCTTTTGATTCAAGTTCCCTAAAGAGTCTCCACCTCTTAGGAGTGCAAGATAGTGAGAAATTCGACTGCTTTAGGCCTTCCAAAAGGCAAACAGTTGCGATAACCCCGGATAAGCCGTTGCAATCGCTGCGGCGTTAGCGGGTTTGGTCGAGCATCTGATCGCGCAGCACGTGGTCACCACCTAGAAGCAATCATTTTGATGCAGGTGGAAACCATTGCTGATGATGCAGAACCATGGCAAGCTTTACTTGTATAGTCGTCGTCGTGTCAAGAAAAATCCGTGTCCTCTTCAAGGTCTTGCAGTGATTTTCCAAGGAAGAGCTTGGTAATTTGAGATGTAACAAACAAGAGGTGCTGTGATATCCTCACTCTTCTGGATCCATGACTTCCGTCGCTCCCAACTTTTTCCGGTTTCTGGTTTTGACGAAAAACAGATATTTGATCAACATATTATTTTCAGTTTGCTAAGGTTCAGATGTTTGAATACACTTGTTGATGAAGGTAAATCGAAGTTGCAGTGTATTTATATGTGTTATAGGTATATTAGATATACATATGAGTTATATACATAAAATGTATATAATTGACCCAAGTGACCAAGCCCTTTTCCACCTGCTCGCTTGGCCCCCATGGGCAGTGCCTGTGGAGCTGGAACTGTGAACCATGACAGGCATCCCTTCATGTTTCATTGCTTTGTGGGGTATTAGTTTATTAGTAGTATAGACAAGACGTTATTTGAGCATACGCCTCTTTCATATCAAATCTCAAACATAAGGAGACTTTCATCCATGTTTGTTACTCTTGATGCAGGAACCTGCACCATGCAGCCCGAAATGATGAGGTGCTTGCAGCCAAGGCGAGATGGGTCTGATTTAAGAACCATACTTTGAGGTAGACTTGCTAATCTTCCTTTCAACGATAGTTTTCTCCACATTGTCTAATATGAACAAGCTACAACGCTGATATATACCATTGAGTTGCTGGTTTGTAGTTTGTGTCGGCCTGTCCCTTGATTGAAAACAGACCTGTCCTTTGCAAATCGCCTCTGATTCTGGGTGATTCTTCAACAATTCACGAGTAGCTAAAATCTTCAAACTTTACATGCAGATGGATGTCATTGACCTCCGCGTCACTGTTTATGGATGAAATCCAGCACTTACAACGCCCCCATTGGGGTTGCTTCCACAGAAAAACATTAGCTTTTTGGACAGCGACTCTCCCTAGGCATTACTTCAAGGCTGGAAGGGGGTTCAAAGAATTCATTCAGAGCACTGCCAGGGAACCTTGAGCAAAAGCAGGGCCAGTCTACACAACAAGGCTCAATGGGAGTGGAACATGATGGAAGATGATTTTCCTTTAAGAGAAACTAAGCCATTGAAATGAGCATTGCTTTCCTGTGCTACAGGACAAGCTTGGCCATCACACACCCCTCCACACTGCTGCTTATGAAGGCTGATCTGCTGGGCTTCTTTAGTTTCACAATCTTCGATTTGAATGAAGCAAATCCTCAAAAAGTGTCGAAGAATCTGAGAACCTTCAGAGTGTCTTCCTGTGAATCGGGAAGCGAGTCACAACTTGAGGTGGTGTATCAGTGGCACAGCTCCTAGTGGATTCAAAGGACCAGCTGGGTTGTGTGGTAGGGATCAAAAAGGAATGTCCAGGAGTCCAGGGTGTCGAAGTTACTGGATGCAGATACAGTAATGGCAACATCTTTGGAAAAAGACATTTTTGTCGATCAAGATGACTATCTTCAGAGGCAAAAGTGGATCAACCGCCAGGCCCAGCTCACAGCAGCTGATGAGCACAATGATACACCACTCCATTTGGCATCGTAACCTGGTATCAAATTGGATACAGCTCAGCGGAAAAATCTGGTCATATTGCAGCTGTTTGCCGGCTGAAGGTACACTGGTCAAGCCGCACATGTTCGCATTGTACAGATCCTGCTGAATAAAAGGACTGCAAAGTCACCCCCAAAGCTTGGAAGGGTGTTGGAAAGAATTAATGTGATGAAGGGTCAGTTACTGTATACCATGGTACCGGTTATATGAAGATGTTGCGTCTCTCAACATTTGCATAGATTTGTAGCTAAAAGGCCTTGTGCCACATGCGGGCAGACTTTCACCCTTTGCTTGAGAGTAACCTTTTTTTGGTTCTCTTTCGGCGAGTTAGTTTTCAGCAGTACCACTTTGAAGTGAAGAAAGGTTTGCAGAGACCAGCCATGCCATTTTGATGAGCCATGAACCATGAACTTGTCAGGGCAGTACCAGATGCTCGAGGATCCTGGGAAAAAACCGAACTGGTCTTAACGGGCTGGCCATGCATCCAACAGGGTTGGGGGTGACTTTGCTGGGATTTTTTCAGTATCCAAGGCCTTGCACCTTGCTGCCCGGAGAGGTCAAGCTGAGGTGAAGAAATGCAGTGGTTTCTTTTGGATGTTTCTTCCAAGCACTGCAATTTGCATTCACTATTCACTGCAGGCTGTGCAGTTGCTGATTGGAGGAGGTTCGAAAATAAACAAGCAAAAATATATTGGTTTGGACAGTGTACCTTCCAAAACGGCATGGTTTATGGATGTTTATCTTCGGGTGTCAGCTGCTTGGAAGTTGCTTTGCGGAGCGAAAGTCAAAAGTGCCTTTATTTGGGTGCAGGTGCACCCTTGGGATTGGCAGACAAGGACTCCAATATGTGCAAAGTTGAATGTGGAACATAGACATATGACATAGGCATGAAAAACCACTAAAAACACGAATCATAATCATACACTCAAGATGTGCCACTTTGAATTTGTTTTTCACTGCCTCAAAGGGGTTCAATTGCCGTAGACCAGGATGGCGACTTACCTTTGCACGAGGCAGCACGTCAAGGTCAAGTGACCACAACGCAGGAACTTCTCAAGCCACTTGGACACCAGATGTTTGTTGCGGGAGAAGACCAAGGGGTGTGCTAAAAAGCTAAAAAGGTCACAAACAACAATCCATAATCTGTGCTTTAGCTGAAAATTTCTTAATCTTGGAATATCTTATCAATACAATTTCTAATTTCTTAGTTCAAATTTCCGATTTCAGTACAGTGACTCTCAGTTGAGTCAGTTTGGGATTATCCTAAGGGCTCGATCTCCGGTGGATGCTGTGAATTTGGCGGGGAAGACGCCCTTACATGTGGCCTGTGCATGGGGTCAAGAACAAGTTGTGGAGGCTGCTTGCATGTTGGGGGGCGTCATGCTGGCCGAATTGGACATAATGTGGGCTAAATTGTATATGCAAACAAATCATATTTGTTGTGAAGGAACATGTGGAGCAGGAAGTGTGTTGCAGCTACATGGGGCTTCCTCAAAGCTGTACAAATCCCTGAGAAAGGCTTTGCTGCAATATTCTGCCTCTATCCACGCTGCAGATCAATGCCAAAGACTTGGAAGAGATTCATTGTCTGACTTGGGCAAAGTATTTGATCTAATCACACAACAGTGTTCGAAGCATTACGCGACTGAAGTTTCTATTGGGCTGACGTGTCAACTAAACCAAAGTATTGTCAAGTATTAGGATACTGAGTATACTTTTCATTGCGCCATTGAGGTGGAAACTCACCTCTTCATGAGGCCTATGAGGGTAGAGATGTGCATGCAGAGTTTTTCTTGACAATTGCGCAGAGTTCAGCTATTTCTGGTCCAAAGTAAAGCCCTGCTGTAATGGGGCCAGGCTTAGCCGAGATTTGCACACCACACCTACATTTTGCCATTGAATTGAAAGTTTGTTCTGGCAACTGCTGTTAAGTTGCAGCCTTTCAGGCAGCCCGTGCCGGGAAGCGTTTTCTAGCGGAGCGTCTCATCCAATATCGGGTGCAGAAGCCAGTGGATGGGAAATGTGACTGTGAGTGTCGGGAAGCATTTGATTGCATTCATTCCATTCATTCTGAATTATGAGACCTGGAAAGATAAAAATACTCGACTCAACTGTCAAATGGTTCCTGAAAAACTTCCAGGCGCCTTTGGATGCTCAGAATCGAGACAGACGCACGTGGACACCGGCATGTTTTGGACGAGAACTGGATGCTGCACTGGCTGTTTGGTTTGCCATGCCTTTTGAATTTCATTGTTTTATGGGAGATGATACGAGGATCTTGACAGAGTCACATCTAGATCCCTGTAGTCCCTGTAGTGATTGTGAGCCATGAAGTATCACCTGGTTCTCTCAGCCTTCTGCACCTGTGTCAGACCGCTTCATTCTGCAGCTGCTGCGGGCAATTATGTAATGCCCTCAGTTCCGACTACATCGACGCCTCATCAACTGATCCAAACCTACTGGATGCAGAAGAATGTGATGTCGAGCAGGGAATGAGAATCTATACTGCGGCAATGCGGCAGAGTTTTGTTTGTCCTTTAACACTCCAAGGTGATGTTTTTTTTCTTCAAACATGAAGTGAAGTTCATGATTCATGACTGTTGCAGGTTTTTTAGCCGTCACTGTGGTGAATTTAACACCAGGATTTTGCTGGAATTCTGATGCAGTATGGCGCCAGTCCAGATGCACCTGATGCACAAGGGGCCCGGCGACCTTGGTGTAGCAGCAACATGTTTTCGCTGAATTGACCGCGAAGCTCGGCTCTGAGGATTCTCCTGTTCACCTTGCAGCCTTCTATGGTCGTGCTGGTGTGTCGGAGTCTCAAGATGCCAGTTGATATGGTTGGGCTTGACTTGCCTGAGATTTTGGTGTCTTAGGCTGGATGTTATGTTTCAACTTCGTGTTCCCTTCTCAGACAGCTGGCAACGTATCTTGCCAAGATGAAACTGTGATGGAACTTTGCCAAATGATTTAGCCATTTGAGGTGGTTTCGTTGACCCTGAACAAAGAAGGCCAGCCACCCCAGAATATCTTGGATACCTGAACACTGAGAGAATATATCTCGAAAGAGTTCCAAACCTTGAACTGAGGAAGAAGTTCAATTCACCGTGCTGTTCAAGGAGGCAAATGTTGAAGAAATCACTGAGGGTAAAACTTCTCTCAATCTAAAAGGACTAGATTACAGTGGCAAGTGATGGGAACGACATGACACATGTTTTGGGAGGTCGGAGTGCTGCATTGAAGAAGCTGGTGGATGGTGGACGGCTACCCTTGGACACGCCAGACAATAGAGGCGTTGGGCACTCAGGTCTTGGTTCTAATTCAGCGAAGGAGTATGTGAGAATGTGTACAATCAAAGTTTATGGACATAGAGTACCAAATAAATATATGCAAATTTTAGATGCATAGCGTGCTAGTGGTTGATTCGAAGAAGAATCCAGGAAGTGTTTTCATTTTCATTTTAAATCCATGTAATTGTATCATATATTCGCATTCTAAGGCTATTAGGGTAGGTCGGCAGACATCCAGGTTTCAGACAGTTTCAGCACTTCACAACATTCATTCCAAGGAAACCCCTTTGCATCTTGCTACTGCTTTGGGAGATGGGCATGAGGCGAGTGCTTAAAAAAGCCACCGGCCTGGGCTCATAAAAATCATCTGATCTCATGACAGGTAGTGGAGACGTTGGCCCGAAATCCTGGCACCTCGTTGGAGGTGGGAATGATTGGATGGACCTGTGACCGGCTTGGAAAGGAAACTTGCAGCACCGAAATCCAGGCACGTCGCACGGAGGGCGGCCATGTACCATTGCAACTGGCGGCCATGCAAGGTCACGGCCATGGCCTATCCTCATGGCTTCGATTTTACACTTCTATTTTCCATTGTCTTCCATTTCAGGGGGAATGATCCATGAAATCTGAGGAGAATGATCCATCAAATCGTTTTAGTTGGAAATTTGCACCTTCCAAAAGTGAAAGATCCTGGAAGCCCTCCGATTCGTTTCAGGCAAAACCCGCACGGTGGAGATGCTTCTGCGTGCCAAAGCCCAGCTTGGAAGCCCAGGTCAAACGTGTCGCACAGCCTAAACGGCGATGAGTTACCTAATTCTTCGCTTTGCTGATTGGAAAATTGATGGTTTTTAGCACAAAATGCTGCAACTGTGCAGGGTGGAGGTTCCAGATAGTGGAGGGAACACAGCCAGGGTGCTCAGACTGGGAAGGATCTTCCGTGTTTTCTGGTCGAAGTATCAAACAAACCGACTTGAGGCTCTTCACCTAGCAGCAGCTGGTGGTCACCTGGGCGTGGTGCATGCCCTTCTATCTCGCCAGGTGATGCTGACAGTCGAAACGCAGATGCCATGGAGGATTCTTTCCATATCATTTCCCTTATAAACTTTGGCCTTTAACATCGAATGGTTGATGAAAAAAGGGTGTGAAACTTGAGATGTTATAGATATATTCTTTCAATTTTTTTTGATATAGTTTTTTTCTTGGCAATTTGTAGCTGTTTGCTTTGACCCTGTGAATGTTTGCAACTTTGGTTTTTTACTTGTTGACACCGCTCTCGATCACTGCGACTATTGGAGGCTTCGCCGAATCTGCGAAACGGTCGCAATGAGACAGCCTTCCAGGCAACACGCAGCCGGGTCATCGTATGGGCCATGTGAAATGATAGGGCCCGTGAATCTCCCAGTAGAGTCTGACAGTATATTCAATCGAAAGTCTTTTCATACTCCATACTCTATGCCACAGAGTTAATCATGCCAACAGCTTAAAGGAAATCTCATCTTGGCGTTGAGGTTGCAGGTACACGTGGATTTGTGGAAGTTGCAAGAGCTATGAATCCTTTTGTGTCACTCGGCAGCAGTTCAGCAGTATTGGAAAGGGAGAATTGACATCCCCACAACCTTTGTAGGCGCAACGGAGAGAAACTTACACTGTAGGACATTGTATCCCGTTACTTCTCTGCACCGGCAAACCCAGAGGTCAGCGGAGCCAAGCATGCAGGCTGGCAAAGTGGCGATGTCTCTTTATGGGGAGTTTTAGGAGTGCATCGCATTCGAAAGTATTTTGGGGATTGATATTTGGCGAATGCCCTTGATTGATTTTGTAGGTTCGTCATGTGACAATGGTGGCAACCTTTTGTCACTGGAATGGAGATGAAAAGTGGATTGTAGATTTCTGGACTTACATGTAGCTGTGTTTGATGTGCCTGCCATGCCTGGCGCATCCGTTTTGGAAACACTACCTCAATTCTGTAAAGAAATAACATATCTATAATCATTTGTATAAATGCCTGTCTTGCCTATGTTACCATGTAGGTGACTCAGGCTGCTCCTTTGACTTTTGCACAAACTTCGTTGCAACCTCAAACTTCCTTCGCTGGTGCAACATGTTAGCAAGACTCAAGGATGACTGGGCCGTGGAATAGCAGAACAAGTCAAGGTTGATCCGCCTTATCCAAGGCCCTCCCCGATCGCAGCTACAACCTTTGCCAGCACCTTGGGTGCTCATGCTTCACCTCATAAGTTGTGCAGCTTTGAACTGCGTGCCTTTGACGTTTGGGACACAGTGTTGCTAAGCATGGCTCCTTTATTTCCTTTGTCAACACACACGAACTTCTTACAGCATCATGATGATGTTAAACTGGCAGTCTTGTCAACAGTATCAAGAAGATATTTTCCTTGATGGTCCAAAGCTTCTACTTGACTCCAGATCTGCTCAGTGGGCAGTGGCAGAGACCAAAATGTTAGAATTAATTTTCTCATCGGTTTGCTGTGCCTGGTTTTGTTGACACAGTTCGCATGACACTTTGCTTCTGGCGACAGAATCTTGGTGCACAAAGTCCTGGCAGTCCATCACCAGCTGCCCGGGTGGGGCCCAGGGGTTGTCAAGCACTGCCGTTACGTACAACTCCATGGCTTTCCTGGGGACAGAACACCAGGCACGATCGCTTCCTCCACCACGCACTGGCAAGGAGCCACTTGTGGCTGGAGACTTAAAAGTGCAGGATTAGACATCATCTTTTTTGTGATACTCAATAGCTGCACTGGGATCAAGGCCCTTTTGCGAAGAGGACAAGCTGCATCCCCTGCTGCCACCTTGTGGGATACTTGGGGGCTTGAAATGTCATGGACCACATTCGCATTTGAGAGGAGTCAAGTTTCGTACCACATTCGCAGGCTTTGTGTCAAGCGAAGGTGTAGACTCAAGAGATGCGTCCATGAAGTACAGAAGTACCTTCCAGTTTAGAAAAAAAGTCTGTCTTATTTCTATCATGACGAAGAACCCCCTTAAGCTTCACCACAGGGTGTCTAGTCTTCCAATTTCTGCGTCGAGAAAACGGTCCTATCCCCAAATTGGCAATGGCCAAGAAAACAACAGCGCGAAGCCGCACATTTAAGTCAGTGGAAGAGTGCTTTGCAGCAGTTGGATCTTTGGAGGAGGAGCCAAATCTACTCACACGAAGTGCATGTACCACGGTCAGCAGTTAAGCGTTCAGAAGATCATATTGAATATTCTTAGCAAGATCAATTTTGCTAGAGGCTACAAGGTGGGTTTTAGTAAAACATGTAAGGCCATGTCTCTGATGAAAAATATCCTGCTTTCGAAGGCACGCCGGATTTGGAATTCTTCAAAGTTCTGGGTATCCCTCGCCGTGGCGATTGGCTTGCTGAGCACAAGGAGGTGGGTCAAAGATATACCACCTACCAGCGCCGAATGAAGCCACCATTAACACCCAGTGCCCTGGTGAAGCACACGGTTGCATGATTATTATTCCATATTATTCCATGCCTATGTTTTTTCTTTTTAATACTCACTGATTGAAGTTTCAAGGTTCGCTTCTCGTTGAATGCCGCAGAAATCGTGTTGATGATGTGACGACTGTGTTTCAAGGTAAGTGTACGGACACAATTTTGTTGGTTCCTTTTGGCAACTTCACAGTGGGTGTGGCTGAGCACTTCTTGCCCTTCTTGTTGGAGTATTGCCAAGCCTTTTTCCCTGGGATGTCGGTGGAATGTTTGGAGAAACCCTTGTCTTTGGCAAAGGTGGGGATGTTGGAGCTTCATGACACATTGGATGGAAGATTCATTGACTTGGATTTCTTCATGTCAATGCGAGGTGCAAAAAAGGCAGAATGACTTCGGTCATGATCAGTACTTGATTGGAGACCTATTTGAAGCGCTGAACAAACACACCCTCAGCCATCGAAAAGCCTACTGCCGCCTTGGGATCACTATAGAATCTTGACAGAAGGGTTCAGCCACCAAGATGCTCCGAGTGTCAAACTTCAAAACTCAAAAGTGATCAATCTTGTGGTTTTCCGGCCTTTCGGGTTTCAGCACCCTTAGGAAGATATTTATCCTGGGGAGGAGTGGAACTATGTCTATGGTCAAGCGAAGCCCATGGAGTGCCTTGATTCTTTGACTACAGAGATACTCCCAGATTTTCAATCTTTTTCAGCTTGTGCCCAAGCAAAATCATTCTTGGAAGCCACACACGGAACTAGATTTCATCCAACATTAACAATTGAGGCGCGTGGGTGTTTTCTCCTTTGCACGACACTCGCCCTTTTTCTACCAGGGCTTGCATGCATCCCAGGTGGGGTGTCGAAGCTTTCCGAATTGCCCTTCTAAATAAATTATGCAACATTCATGAACATTTGACACTTTCAAAAAGTAGATCTTTTCCGATCCATTTCATTGCCATGTTTCCTTCAATCAAGATGATGAATTTGTGGAAGGTGACGAGCTTGAAAGATGGTGCCGGCTGGCTTCGGGCTTGTAACTTGCAACATCCAGCCACGTTGAGTGATCCACAAAAATGATAAGGCATATTTTTTTTCAACATCCCAGCTTTGCATAGTTTTGGCATATTGCTATCCAACCTTGAACCTCCAAGTGATGAAAAAAAAATCGTTGAGGCATGCGGACCATGGTGCACGAAACATGCCACATGCTCAATCCCCAGACCTGGCTGTACGTGTGTTGTTTGTTCTGTTTGTATGGGTGTGTATGCGTCTATCATATGATCCATAATATGGTTAAATGTGTTTTATGTATTTTTTGGGGGGACATTGATATATTTCTGTTTCCCTGTTAGACTCTGGTAATATTTTTGTTGAATTTTGGTATGCTGAGTTTCGAAGGTTATGCAAGCATCAGCTCCGAGGTTTGGAATACTCCACTGCGTCTACTTTAATTGTTTGATGATGCTTTGTTGCAAGTTGCAAGTTGCGAATGGCATGGGTTTTTCCTAGCCTTTAGAAACAGCAAGTTATCGACTATCCTTAGGAATCAATGGCCAGTGTATGGGCAACGTTCATTTCACGCATTTCATATGTGGCAATCTGTAGGAATGGCAACAATGGACCCGGTGACAGCGCTGGGCGTTGCAGCTTTCTGTGTCCTGTGTGCCTGCGGAAGGTATGGCTAGCCCTTTCTTTTACACCAAGTGGGCCAACAAATTCGGTGCTTTCGCGGTACCAGGTCAGCTGCAGATGTGCCAGCATTGTAACATTCGAACTCATGCTTGCGACATTTCAATTTCTTTCAGACCAAGGACAATGAAGAACTGACACATGATGACCAAGTTGTGAATTCCCAATGAGGCGATCCTACAATTGATGCAGGCTCTAGCAGTCAAATTCAAAGAGATGGAGGTTTTGGACGAGATGACGGAACTATTAGGTGATATTGATTGGTTGGAGATCCTTGGACTGCAGAGGTTTGTGTTGAGGATAAGACTTTGCAACTTTTTGTTGACTTGTGCGACTTTCTGTGCGAGGAAACGGATGACAAGCTTGGGCTGAGCTTCGAAAACTGGAGCTTCTTGATGTATTTGAACTCTGCATCCTGACCTAGTAGCCCGAAGCGCTGCTTCATTTGTGAAATTGTTTCAGCAATTTCCTCCCTGTTCAAAGCATACTTATGAGCATGGAATGCCCTTGGTCTGCTTGCAACATGTAAGCAGATGAACTTGCTACTTTGACAATCCATGTGCTCCAGAACTGTACAGCTGTATAGGTGGAGGTACTCAGGATGGCCGGATTGCCCGAAGACTCTTGACTGTGAGCGGGACGAAAAATGACTAATTCCGCAATCAAAACACTTACATCAAGAAGAGTCGACAAATGATGACAACGTCACGCGGGTTGTATCAGTTTCAGGCAGCTTGACTTGCTTGTGTAACTTCATCTCTGCGCTCCCAAGGCGAGGTTGTTTGCTGTCACCTCAAAGCGTCGGTAGACCCAGCGCAGACGTTGTTTCAACTATTGTGCTGTTACACCTGTCATTTCACCTCTTACGCTGTGGGGCACACAGCGGTGAGCAGTGAAATGCTGAAATTGTGGGTTCCACATGAAAACCATTGATCTCCCAAAGGAGGATCATCGGACAAATCATCTGTGAATATCCGTGGGTTCCACCGAATCCCTCTGGCATCCCAGGATCAGGCAGCACTGAGTTCCTTGCTGGATCGTTCAGCACAAGGCCGAAATTGAAATGTCACTATTGATATCTTGCATTGAAAATAAAGGACGATAATAATCTGCACCATGCGCAAAAGTTGAAGCATGAACATAACCAAACCGTGCTACTGCTATCTACAAATATGATGGATACAGAGGCACCCCTTGGAAACATGAAGAAGACATGAACACATCACCTGTTGGTTGTTTGTGGTCGAGGTAGACAGCGTCCAAATCCCTTGCATGCCACAGCACCGGAGCTTCGAGTTGCACCACCACAGCAAGGATCACAGGATGTGGGCATCGACATGGCTACGGGAAGCAGGATATAACTCCATAGACCAATGGGGACTGTTGGAATGTTTTGTTTCTCGGTTCAGATGCAAGAAACGTTGTTGAACATAAGAGATTCTGACATGGGAAGCATGGAAGATTGGATGCTCCATTCTTAATTTTTTGACTGCCAAGGCCTTCAGGTCCAGCGGCCCCTCTGATGACAGCACCTGCTCTGTCTTCAGGGCCGTGGAGGTCTCAGGATGGACTAGAATTCAGGAGACCTCAAGGAAACTTGAGGAAAACCGCAACTTTAGTTTGAGTCGCTCACACTCCGCAGATCCGCTCCGGAGCTCCGGTAAAACAAAGATTCGGTGCCAAGGCCACCCCCAGCAGTGCATCAGTGGAGAGCCCAGGTATTTCGCAGCCATGAAGAGTCGCCCCAATTGCCGCATGAACTTGAACGGCTTGTCTTTCCAAGGCCTGCTCCGGCCCCCATTCCGCCAGCGGCGCCGGGTGTGCCATCTGGGTTGGCAGCTCAACAACGTGCCCTACGAATATGCGAAATGAATTGGAAGATCTGGGGAATGCAAGGATATCAGAAATAGCACAGGAAAACTTCGGTGATTGTCCTTGGAGATCTTAAAAAGATGCAGCATGTAAGTCCAAGCAATCTTGTGGACCGCCCAGATTTTGTAATTCTAGCGTTGCTTTTATTCTATACAGTATCTCCAAAGTCAGTAGTAAATCGACACATATTTTGAGTGGGTGTTAGAACCTCTTAGCGAGAACCAGCAGGAGCTACATGATCGGTTGTCAGATTGCATTGCTCACAATAGAGCAGGCAAGTCTTGTGACAGGCCACCCTCACAAGTCAACTGGTGATGATTTCTAGTCTTTGTTTTTCATGTTCTACTCCGGTTTACTTCATTTTCTCTTCAGTACATTTTTGCAAAGATGAGTCTAGAGTCATTGTCCTGATGAAATTGAGTGAGTGAGCACATCGTGACTGGGTCTGATTTCGTCTTATCTTTGTCTTGTCTCTCCAAGGCCTGCTCCGGCCCCCATTCCGCCAGCGGCGCCGGGTGTGCCATCTGGGTTGGCAGCTCAACAACGTGCCCTACGAATATGCGAAATGAATTGGAAGATCTGGGGAATGAAAGGATGTCAGAAATAGCACAGGAAAACTTCGGTGATTGTCCTTGGAGATCTTAAAAAGATGCAGCATGTAAGTCCAAGCATTCTTGTGGACAGCGCAGATTTAGTAACTCTAGCGTTGCTTTTATTCTATACAGTATTTCCAAAATCAGTAGTAAATCGACACATATTTTGAGTGGGTGTTAGAACCTCTTAGCGAGAACCAGCAGGAGCTACATGATCCGTTGTCAGATTGCATTGCTCACAATAGAGCAGACAAGTCTTGCGACAGGCTACCCTCACAAGTCAACTGGTAATGATTTATAGTCTTTGTTTTTCATGTTCTACTCCAGTTTACTTCATTTTCTCTTCAGTACATTTTTGCAAAGATGAGTCTAGAGTCATTGCCTCTGATGAAATTGAGTGAGTGAGCACATCGTGACTGGGTCTGATTTCGTCTTATCTTTGTCTTGTCTTTCCCAGTCCTGCTCCGGGCCCCATTCCGCCAGCGGCGCCGGGTGTGCCATCTGGGTTGGCAGCTCAAGAACGTGCCCTGCGAATATGCGAAACGAATGGAAGATCTGGGGAATGAAAGGATATCAGAAATAGCACAGGAAAACTTCGGTGATTGTCCTTGGAGATCTTAAAAAGACGCAGCATGTAAGTCCAAGCATTCTTGTGGACCGCCCAGATTTGTAATTCTAGCGTTGCTTTTATTCTATACAGTATCTCCAAGGTCAGTAGTAAATGGACACATATTTTGAGTGGGCGTTAGAACCTCTTAGCGAGAACCAGCAGGAGCTACATGATCGGTTGTCAGATTGCATTGCTCACAATAGAGCAGACAAGTCTTGTGACGGGCCAGCCTCACAAATCAACTGGTGATGATTTCTAGTCTTTGTTTTTCATGTTCTACTCCAGTTTACTTCGTTTTCTCTTCAGTACATTTTTGCAAAGATGAGTCTAGAGTCATTGCCTCTGATGAAATTGAGTGAGTGAGCACATCGTGACTGGGTCTGATTTCGTCTTATCTTTGTCTTGTCTTTCCCAGTCCTGCTCCGGGCCCCATTCCGCCAGCGGCGCCGGGTGTACCATCTGGGTTGGCAGCTCAAAAACGTGCCCTACGAATACTGTATGCGAAACGAATGGAAGATTTGGGGAATGAAAGGATATCAGAAATAGCACAGGAAAACTTTGGTGATTGTCCTTGGAGATCTTAAAACCATGCAGCATGTAAGTCCAAGCATTATTGTGGATCGTTACTTTGTTACCTTGAGCCCTCATGATGAGTATATAATCACAAGGCGTTTTGTGCTCCGTCTTGTGGTAGCTTTGTCCTTTCAGACTTTCCAGAAACACTCTCCGGACCTTCTCCCTTTTTTTGGACATTTGTGCGCAAGTTGCGAGTGTTTGCATCTGTTTGCTTTGCTATAGCATGAGGCCTGCTCCAGGACCAGTCCCACCTGCAGCACCAGGGGTACCATCTGGGCCGTCAGGGACCTGAACACACATCATAAAGACATATACAGACGATGTTGAAAGACAAGTAGAGTTAAGTGGAGAGAGTGACAGTGCAAATCATAAAACTCTCCGCGGCTGGTTGACTACAGCAGACTAAACTTTTGTTTGGTACCAGGAAAGCTGTTGGTTCTTCTGATTCTGATATCGAACTGTGCTGAAGCTGTGCTTCTATCAATGAAGATCTCCTTATGCCTGAGGCCTCTACCAGGAGGTCCAGTCCTGCCTGCTGCACCGCGGGTCCCATCTGGTCCGTGGGGGACCACAACGACGCACAGATGTACACGTCTACAAGCTTCTGACAGCCACGTGCATGTTCATTTGACAGTGAGGAAAAACACATCAAAGACGTCACACTTCATATAGTTCATCATGAAAAGATCTTCTCGTTAAACAGCCATGGTGACATTTTTGCATACATCTCTTCTCTCGTCTTTCTTGTCTGCATCAGCTGCAGAACTATTAACTAAGTATATTTTCGTTTACCTTCATGTTCAGCTTTCTCTCTCTTGACACGCTCAGTTTGCGAACCAGCAATGTGCAAATATTTGCTATACACACTGTCTGCACAAGTCCTGAGTACTTATAACCGTTTTTCCTTGTGCTCTCTTCTAAAGGTAGATTCGTCCTTTCAGACTTTCCAGAAACACTCTCCGGACCTTCTCCCTTTTTTTGGACATTTGTGCGCAAGTTGCGAGTGTTTGCATCTGTTTGCTTTGCTATAGCATGAGGCCTGCTCCAGGACCAGTCCCACCTGCAGCACCAGGGGTACCATCTGGGCCGTCAGGGACCTGAACACACATCATAAAGACATATACAGACGATGTTGAAAGACAAGTAGAGTTAAGTGGAGAGAGTGACAGTGCAAATCATAAAACTCTCCGCGGCTGGTTGACTACAGCAGACTAAACTTTTGTTTGGTACCAGGAAAGCTGTTGGTTCTTCTGATTCTGATATCGAACTGTGCTGAAGCTGTGCTTCTATCAATGAAGATCTCCTTATGCCTGAGGCCTCTACCAGGAGGTCCAGTCCTGCCTGCTGCACCGCGGGTCCCATCTGGTCCGTGGGGGACCACAACGACGCACAGATGTACACGTCTACAAGCTTCTGACAGCCACGTGCATGTTCATTTGACAGTGAGGAAAAACACATCAAAGACGTCACACTTCATATAGTTCATCATGAAAAGATCTTCTCGTTAAACAGCCATGGTGACATTTTTGCATACATCTCTTCTCTCGTCTTTCTTGTCTGCATCAGCTGCAGAACTATTAACTAAGTATATTTTCGTTTACCTTCATGTTCAGCTTTCTCTCTCTTGACACGCTCAGTTTGCGAACCAGCAATGTGCAAATATTTGCTATACACACTGTCTGCACAAGTCCTGAGTACTTATAACCGTTTTTCCTTGTGCTCTCTTCTAAAGGTAGATTCGTCCTTTCAGACTTTCCAGAAACACTCTCCGGACCTTCTCCCTTTTTTTGGACATTTGTGCGCAAGTTGCGAGTGTTTGCATCTGTTTGCTTTGCTATAGCATGAGGCCTGCTCCAGGACCAGTCCCACCTGCAGCACCAGGGGTACCATCTGGGCCGTCAGGGACCTGAACACACATCATAAAGACATATACAGACGATGTTGAAAGACAAGTAGAGTTAAGTGGAGAGAGTGACAGTGCAAATCATAAAACTCTCCGCGGCTGGTTGACTACAGCAGACTAAACTTTTGTTTGGTACCAGGAAAGCTGTTGGTTCTTCTGATTCTGATATCGAACTGTGCTGAAGCTGTGCTTCTATCAATGAAGATCTCCTTATGCCTGAGGCCTCTACCAGGAGGTCCAGTCCTGCCTGCTGCACCGCGGGTCCCATCTGGTCCGTGGGGGACCACAACCACTCTCGTAAAGGATCAGAACAAGCAGAAAGTAGTGTCTATCTACAAGCTTCATACACACCATAAGGTTATGTTCATTTGACCAGTATAGTGATGACAAGTCTGTATGTGGGAGCTTACAATTTTCATTTGCTTCACTGTTTGACTTCATTTATTGACTCTATCTTTGTTTATTTATAAGGCTGGCTCCCGGACCACCTGCACCTTCGGGGCCATGTGGGCTGGGTTCCTCAAAGACAGCTTCATTCAAGGGACTCCTTGAGAAGAATACGCACTATTGACATGCCAGAAATTCTGCAGATAAAGTTGGAGGAAGGTTGCGGAAGGTTCTGGATAAGGTCCCATATTTAGAAGAACTGTCCAAGGAATTTTGTCTCCAACAAACTGCTCTCATGGTGTCCATCACCTAAGGCCTGCTCCACCGGGTCCGGTGTTGCCTGCTGCACCAAGGGTTCCATCTGGCCCGCAGGGAATCACAATGACAGAAGCTGATCACAAACATCGGAGACGTTTTGGTATTCACCTGAAACTCGAAGTTCTCCAGAATGGCATAATGACAGGGCAGTTTGTGAAATTCCCACAAAATCACCAAAGGTAAAGGAGTTGAATTGCAACCGGTGGGAGACTTGAGGCCCCTTCCTTCGGTACATCAGCGTAGACCTCAGCTGGGTCATTGAAGATGGAGGTTTCCGCCGTTCAAAATCTGCTGAAAAAATTCAAGCACCAAGGCCGAGTCCAGCTCCACCTACACCAGGAGTGCCATCCGGACCGTAAGAGGACCCAAATAGATTATACAGGGTTTGCCTATGATTCACTTGAAGGGAGTTGTTTTTTTCAACTTGGTACTTGAGGCCTCTGCCAGTGCACCAGTGTGGATCCGAGAAAGGGCAGGTCATGAGGTTTATCCAGAAGTGAAGCTCTGAGGCCTGCTGCACCTGGAGGTCCAGTGATGCCTGCAGCACCGAGGGTGCCTTCTGGGCCGTAGGGAACCTCAGGAGGACCTTTGGAGGACATTGGGGGCACGAAGCAACAGGTGTCCTAAAAAGAGAAAGTGCAGATTGCACACATGATTTCACCAGTAGTGAGTATCAGCAACGGACCATTGAAAACAGACTACTTCAGTCCTTTGACATCTATGAGACTTAGACATCCAACAGTTGCAAGGTACTTAAAGAGACAAGTTGTGACTGAAGTTTTATCACTCCAAAAGCTTCGAAATCGAGATGCTTGGTGAGTGGATGCAGACTGGGTCTGTTTTTCCAGCAAGAATCTTCACTTGTTTACAGAGTTTGTGGCAAGCAAAAATACAAGCTGGACACAACAGCAGCACAATTCTTGAATGTGAAAAAGCTAAAAAGCACCAAGAATAGTAGCACAATGGATCATCGCCAAACGAATGATTTAATATTATATACTGTATATAGTCATTCTCCTCAGGCCCGGACCTCCGGTGCCGTCGGCACCCTCAGGCAGGGGTTTTGGAAGTAAAGTCCTGCGAAGCGAGCGTGTGCATGTAATGAGGTGGTTAGTTAGATTGATGGTTACTATTATTATTACAATAAGCAAGAATCGTGAAGAACGATCTTCAACTTGTTCAACACTTGTTGCAAGACTGCTTCATTCGTGAGTATGACGCAGTGATACAGCATGATAAGACTGTTCACATGCCATGCAAGTGCTCGCAGGACTGTCACGACCCGCTGCGCCAAGCGCTTCTTCTCGTTTCAGCCTTTGCCTAAGTGAGACTTTCAGAAGTCAGAAGTGTTTCTCTTCGCTTTGGGTTGTGGAGATGGTTACTTCAGGTGCAAGTCCTCCACCTGTGTTACAGTCTCAGAGATTCACCTGTGTGCCCTGAAGCTATCCATTAAATTTTTGATATTAGAGTTGATCTTAGGCCTGCTGCCAGGCGCTACTCAAAGATTCTGAATTGGAACATTGGAAAGCTTCTTTCGATAGACATTGAGCTTTGGCAAACAGGAATTTGTGGATGTGATCGATTACTCAGCACCGTGTTGTCTTTTCCCGCTTTGGAGTTTCTAGTGTGTATAGGTCTCTATGCAACTTTGATGTCAGTCAGCCTGGTATGGCAAGCGTCTTGTGGGAATTTGACAGGCCTGGACCACCCGCACCCTCTGCAGCCTCAGGCCCTGCAGATTTAGACCTTTAAGAATGACATAAGGTAGATCGGTACAATGTCTCAGTGTATCCTTTTCACTAGCATCATTGTCACCATCACAATCAACATCACTGTACTTCCCCGTAACTTTCCCTTCCAGATTGAGTCGTAGCAATTCTTGAGCACAAGGAACATCCTCACATGTTTATCACTTTATTGAGCCTTAGGCCAGTTTTTCTTTGCCTTTGCCTGGCAGGTCTGTCACGACCTTCACCTTCACGCTTCAGTCAGTAGCCAAGTATCGGGATTTCTCCATGGGCCATGGGGGCCTTTTCAAAGTGGGCTCCTCCTTCAGCTTTTGGCCTAAGGTGCAAGCCGAGATCCACCTGTGTTGCACACTTGGAGATTGTCCAGTTTTCCAGCTGTAAGGGGTTGTTGCATGAAGCATCAAGCCCAACAACTCAGAAACTTAGGCCTGGTTCGAGGCATGGAGAGATGTGTTTGCAGTCCTGACGTTTTAGGGTGAAAGTCTCATCATTCTTCCTGTTCCTTTTTCGTGCACCCCTACTCACAAGGGTTTCGTTTGCCTCCAGAAGATGTGAAACAAATAGATGGACAAAGTTGTAACCATGCCAAGAATTGGATTCAAAAGAGGGAACTTTTCCAATGGATTGATTTGAGAGATTTGTTGTTTTGGTAGGCAAGCTCCACCTGTACCGTATACACCTTCAGGCTGAGTTTTTTTCCCATTTTTTGCAAATGCCTTTCGAGTTGAATCTTCGATTTTTTCCGCTTGCAAGCCACAAGTTGTCAGGTATGTCGCGCCCAGGTGGTCCATCTGCAGCCTCACGTTTCAGCCAACGCCTTGGGAGACTCGGTTGACACATCTCCGGGTTGCGACATGTGTGGTACGAGGTGCAAGCCGAGATCCACCTCCACCTGGTGCCAGGCATGAAGGTTTCGGGAGGACGCTGACCACAATTTACCAAAAACCAACATGCCAGGCCAAGATTTTCATCCAAGTGAATGGGGGGGGGCTACCCTCATGCTCACTGCCCAAAGACACTGGTAGTTGGAGCATTTGCTGTGTTTTTTAGTAAATCGGATTCGACTCCAAGTGCATCAATTCGAAGCCAATGATTCAGCGTTGCTGAAAGCAGAGCTGTGTTCGCCGTGTGCCTCGCCAAAGTTCAAGGCATTTCAACAAAAAAGAGCTGCTGAGGGGTGATCGATCAGCCTCCAGAAGCGGATTCAAAAGGGTCAAAAAATCCTGCCAAATAACACCGTCAAATTACGGATAATGTGCCTTGCCTGAGTAGAATTCCACGCTGCTGCTTCAGTCGGCTCCAATCGGCCAGCTGATAAGAGTCATATTTGATAAGGGGCAGAATGTCTCTGACTTTTACAGATATGTTTTTTCCTCGGAAAAGAGATATGATATAACTCACATTGACATGGCTCATATGACATGTGATCCATCGAGCTATCTTGACATGCTGTGTAAAGACCGGATGTTTTCAAACAACAAGCAAGCATACAGATGTAAAAATCAAAAAAACACAACACATAAATCAATGAAGCAACATCTGCGCACTGTAGATCTACCTCAACACTTGTAACACACAAACATCCAAGGCCAGATCAAGTAAAACAACATCAAAGGATGACACAGGAAGGAGCAAGCGAGTCAAGTGTAGTGCCAATCAGGAACTTTCAAAGTGTTGTTGTCACTAGCAGTTTTCATGTGGAAAGAATCGGCCATGATTCCAGTAGCTTAGCTAAGAATCGCCTGAGGTTTGTGAGCCATGACAAGTCAAGATTGCATTGTTTCTTCCTCCACTTGACATGAATCATAGGCTTCCATTGTCTCAAATGTTTGTGTTACACCATGTCATGAGATTTGCCTTGTTGAGGTCTTTGGATCGCGATGCTTTCCCAAAAGGCCAGAAACATGGACAAGGCATTCTCATCCCAGCCATACCTGATGTGTTTCTCATTTTCAGCCAGCTTTCGTTCGGTGTGTAGGCCAAAAGTGAGCGTTTAAGCCCAAGCAGCAAAAGTGTTTGTGCATTTGCCATTTGCGATTGGCAACATGATCACAGGATTTCTGCCATCAAGGTCTTGATCGTCGCTGCCATGCTACTGGTTGGCCTCGAGGCTGAAAAGATCCCCCCAAACATCGGTCAGCTGGTTGAACCATTGATTCCAACAAAATAACCGAAGACCGATCTTGCATTATTTAGGAAAGCCACCACTACCCAGTCACTAACTATCACAATCATTCAGTGTAGATATTCAACAGTCACTTGATCCCACGGCTGCTATGCACATCCCATTCACCAGGTTCAATGCTTTGTGACTTCCAGACTATCTGTGTGAACGGCTCAGCCCGTTGGTGTTCAGCCCGTTAAAAGCCGAGAAGCAATGGATCCATGAGGCGGAGACCTGGCTCACCTGGGAGCCGAGATGAGATGTTTAGCTTGCCACGAGCTGCTGCGAAAGGTGCCGTTGAAATGATTTGCCAGATATACACACTGTGTACGTCACTATTTAAATGTTATATACTGTATTAATTTTTAGTAGGAGTCTGTCTGTAGATGGGTGAGCATTCTCCAGCAACCCTCCCATCGTTTTGTGTTTATGTACTGTAGTACCCCCCTCCTGTGGTGGTGGAACAGTATTGTTTAGGAACAAGTGATATATTACAACTACGTGGTTTGCTAGTACTACTGCTACTACTACTACTACTACTACTACTAGTACTACTACTACTACTACTACTACTACTACTACTACTGGTACTGGTACTGGTACTAGTACTAGTACTACTACTACTACTACTACTACTACTACTACTAATAGTACTACTACTACTACTACTACTACTACTACTAGTACTACTAGTACTACTAGTACTACTAGTACTACTAGTACTACTAGTACTACTAGTACTACTAGTACTACTAGTACTACTAGTACGACGTGCAATGCGCAGCCATGTATGTTTATATGTGCACACATATATATATATATAGATACGAAATAATGTAAGCTACATACAAATCATTTAATGTTCATATCATTCATATGTTTCATATGATTCATGTGATCATATCAAAAAAACATACTATTTAATGATACGTACATAGAGAACAACTCAGGTAATCCTAAAAATTCACATCGCCAGGCGAGTTGGAAGCCTTGAAGCTCGTGGAGTTAAAAGAGATTTGTAAATCAAATTCGCTGCCAGTCAGCGGTACCAAGGTTGGGGGGAATTTTTGGCCCCCCCAAAAAAAGGGGAGTGGAAGGAAGTCTTCACAATTGAAAGATGATTCTTTTTGATTTCACGTCTTTTTTTACTTTTTGATGTTTTTCTTATTTGAGTGGAAGATTTTTGTCGTAGACAAGTTTACTTCGCAAGTTTTTTGTCGGGTTTTATGTTCAGGAATGGATGTTGGGATGGGGGACGCAAGTTGGAATGAAACCGGAGAAAGGGACTACAGGGACTACAGCCCCACTGAATTTGAAGAACATCCCGAAACTCTTTTCAATGCTGGCAGGCGCAGCTGATTGATAGAATCTTGGAGGCCAGATGCTGTTTCAAGATACTCAAGAGGTGATTTCACCATTGAAACAGGGATGCCACCTCTCTCTTCAATCATGATGTTGTGGGAACATGTAACTTCTTGCAACACATGTCGTGTGCTTAAGGTTTGGATTGCAGTATCCCTCTTGTATTCATGGATGGGTATTCGTATTCGTCAATGAGGCGACAGTTGACACGGACAAGCTGGCAGATGAGGATGAGGAGGAAGACGATGAAGAGGAGGAGGAGGAAGAGGAAGAGGAAGAGCAGGAGAAGAAGCCAGCGAAAGCACCAGCGTCTTCGTTTTGCTGGCGGAAACTTATTTGCTGAGTTCTGCAATGCATGCAGATAAAAAGCCTTCAGAGCATAGAACAGAAAGAGATCTACGTGCAGAAATCAACATATCCTAGAGCAGAATTCGAAGTTTCTTTTTCCATACCGCAAAGTATGAAGTGTTTGCATGGAAATTCATTTTCCACCCGTAGCATCTTCACACCTGGATTGCAACAGACTTTGCCAGGCCAAAACCAGGAAGGAGCAGGGAGCCCTGAACATTGCACTCTGAGACAACCTGCTCTGATAGAAAGGAATGTTAGATTCCTGATTCATACAACATAATTGAACCTATAGTTTCCAACACCATTTTGTATTTGGATTCATTTTCTGCAAGCAGATACTGTCCTCAGTTACTCCAAGGAACAACACCTTCAGGGTACATAGAGGAGACTGAGATTTCTGGTCCCAAGGGCAAGCCGATTATTGCAGGTCCCATTTGGAGCTTCTCCACTGACCACTTTTCCGCCGTAGAATTCCGGCTGCCAGGCGATACCATCTACCTGTTAGCACGGACTGGAAAGTACCTGGAGTATCCAGAGCACCGTGAGGTCACGTTGGGTTCGAATTTTTCAGCTTCAAGTTTGTCAATTTGCTGCATCAGATCGTAGGTCTGCAAAGCTTCAGGAATGAAGATCTATATGTTATGTGTGTACATATATATATATATTCATATATATATATGTATATATATATATTCATATATATATATATATTGAGATTATAGATGATTATAGTATATATCGTATTAACACATCAACATGAATCAGATGCTGCATTGTTGCCTTTTCTCCATGTCCAGGATCCTCGAGCACGCGCAGTGATCAAGGGCCCGCGCCAGGCGCAGACTGTGAGCAATGGTGGGGCATTTCGTGGACCCACGTTTATCCATGACCAAGAAACAAAGGCACTGGAGATCCAAAAGAGAGGAGGCACGAAGTGGTATTCACTGGCATTTATATAATCCAAGTTTCGTTTTTGATTGTCAGTACATGGAAAATGTAAGTGAAAAACATTCATCCAAAAACTCCCGATGGACGACTCTGATGCAAGCTCTCACTGCTTTTGCAAAGGTGGTGCCATCCAATCAGGCATTGGCGTTTTCTTCGCCAGAGAGCTGTACAAATGATTGTCCAAAACAAGAGCTTTCTGTCCCAACAACTCTTTGCAGGAGACACAATCTCCTTGAAATGTCACCTTGGTGTGCAACCCCCAAAGGTGCTTTTTGTTCAACGTTTTGCAGAAGGCAGTTTGAGAAACCTGTCAGCTGGACGGTAACCGTTTCCCGAGGTGTATTTGGATTTTCAGGGAACTGCAGTTCGTGTCGCAAGCCCAAATTTCCTGCCATGAAAGCTTCAGTTGCTGCAGTTCATTGTTTGTATGGCGATATGGCCAAGGCTCGGCAACGTGACATTGGAGATTGGCAGCAGATCAGGATGCCTCGGTGATGTCATTGAAGTGTGTGCCTATGAAAACAAAGCCTTGTAAACTAGAAGGAGTTCTTGGCAAAATGCATAGCTCCACTTGGGGCAACAAGCAACATTGAGAACTTCATGTTAAATCCTGAGTTTTGAACACAAGACAATGAAAGATCAAGAGATCAAGAGATCAAGAACATTGACAACTAAAGTCGCCCCGAGAGATTGGAGCTTGGATGAAATTTTGCCTTTTTGGACCCAACGACTCCACATGTTTTTGTGTGGCAGGATCACCAACGAAGACCATGAGGGTTCGATCCGGACAGGAGCGGGCGGAGTTTCCTGGCAAGATTTTCCTGCCAGCTCTGCTCACGTTGCGCGGAACAGGTGATGTGGTCTTCCTTCGTGGCCATCAGGATAATGTGCTCGATGCAAGGGTTCCAAGGGGTCTGCTGTGGGGTACAAGGTCAGGCGGAAAGGGAATTTCGTTGAATTTCTTTGTGTAGAAGCATGTCATCATCAAAGGCATGTATCTTGCAGACCCTTACAGGATTGAGTACAAGAGAACAATAGAGAACTGGTCGACCACAAAGACCATGCATGCATCTTGCCCTTGACATGACCTGAGGTGGAGAAGGAAAACGTCAAGTGCAGATGGCCGGGACCAGACAGAGCGGAGAAAAACATACCACCAATTTTTTATCTACTGCATCTACTGTTTTATGATTCACAGACACTTTGATTGGAGAACTTAATATATACTAATATACACACGTATTTTGCAACATGTTTCAATGATAAGTTGCACAACCTTCCTGAATGGTCTAAGTACGAAGTATGCTCCGTATGTATTCATTATACGTCTCTCTCACTTGCTATGTACATACAGTGACTCATATCAGAACAGACGTATTGTTTGTGATCTGGATACGCAACCTCTAGTATCTGTGAACTTGAGTCACAAAAGCTGACTTTTACCAGGTTTGGTAGTGGTACTGACATCCAGAATTGCTTTCCATCTATCATATCAGTGGATGTATACCATACTCACCTGACCCTCCACAGCGATTTGAATCGGGTATCATAACAATTTTTGCCATAGGCCGGATGAAGGCAAGTGGCAGCGATTGGTTATCGAAAAGTGAAGGGCAAAGTGTCTCTGTTTCATTTCAGGAGCAATCTTCAAAGGTGTTCATGATTCCAAGAAAAACAGCTGCTGTCTTGATGTTTTTTTGGTCAAACAAAAGTTTTAGCTTTGCTCCAGTTGGATGTCTCCAACCCACCAAAAAGTCTGGATCCAAAACGGCAGTGCGTCGATTTATTTTCACTTCCTGCAATCCAGGATTCCAGGATAAAATGACTTTCAGATAGGGACTCTTGTCATGGAAAAGTGCAGAAAAGGCGGCCGGCACTTTCATGCTTCGGCCTGACCATTTCCTCACCTGGACGTGCTTGCATGTCGGACAGGGTTGCACATTGTCTATCTTGTACCATCGCCGCGGAACTCAAAAATATGACCATTTTTTGAGGGTACAAGACATGTATGTCTTGTCAGCCACTTCAAAGAAAGTGGCGGAAAAAACATGCTGCCAATGTATATGACCTTACCTCCGATCTATGAAGCTTGGACTACAAGTTGAAACGCACACACACGCGTGACAAGACTAGTGAAAGTGGAAAGATTGTGAAACTAGTCACTGTAGTGTATGATGGGTGTAGAAATGAAATGTTTATTCTCAACCTCAATCAGGACAGTCCTGGACCCTCTCTTCTGCAGTGATTTTGACCAGGAAACGGCAGCTGTTTTGGTGGCAGCATTCATGGCCTTTGCGGCGAGGACGCTGTATCTTTGATTGCATGATTAGCGATTGGAGGTGCAACGATTAGAAGTTGATGTTGTGCATGTTTTCATTCTCTGGCATACTTTCAAAGATGAGCATAGTATGTCATAATTACCGCACATCTCAGGGCGCATGAAGATTTTTGCACAACACAAAGAAGAGAGAGGGAAGGGTACAACTGGTACAACGTAACATGGATGGAAGTGTAGGTAAGGATCTCTCGAAATACGAAGAGATCAACTCTTGTTCAACATTGAAAAAGCCAACGGAAATTTTGCACTGACATTGCTAAGGTACAGCACCAAGGCTTGAGCTTGCTGTGGCTGTGCTATCACCTTTCGATGGAATACAAGCCGAAATTTAGTGGGAGCGTTTCATGCGAGGATCTTCCAAACCAATCATCCAGGCAGGTTCGTCACAAGTGTTACTTCCAGGTGCAATGTTGACAAGACATGCACCATCCCTTGACACGAATGTGTTGGTTTCTCTACTGCAAAGCTAATGACTCTTTTTCCGCTGGGCCCTAGGGACCATTGATTCTCAGACTTCACTATGACACAGTGCTATCTGGGGATTCCTGACTGGCAAGCCAACCAAAATTGTAGTTTAGAGTCGGTGAAAGATGGAAGGATTTTTCCAGACCGCTTGGGGGAGCCAGGATAAGTGCTGATGACCTGACCAAACAGAGTGAAGGGCTCAAGCAGCAGTTGATTGGGGGCCGTGGGAGGACCTGAGATGGATGTGCAAGGCCAAATTCTTTTGGCATAGATACATCCACATGCAAAGTATGAAGAAAGAAGACATGTCCACATACTTCCTGCCTCCGCACTTCGATCACTTACAATGACATTTCGACTTTCTCCATGCATTTGGTGCAAATGATCTGTAGATATCTGTAGAATGTCTTGGTTTTGTTCCCCCAAGATCAGGGCCCCATTGAAATCCGGGGGGCCCCCCGGATCTCTCCCGGAGGATTTTCCTCCCGAGGTCTGGAACCAAGGATGGATGATCGCTCCTGGGAGGCAGCAATGAGTCTAGCAGAAAGAGCCTCTCTTCATACGGTTTCTCAGATGCATTTGGTGTGCTGACAGTCGACCTCACCATGGAACCACTCACTTGGTCTTGTCTTTTTCATCAAAATTTTTGGTGACCTTTAAAACAGCCACTGCTGTGAAGAGATTTCTGACAGATGACCGAGGCGATGGCACGGGAGATGAAGGCAGGACGACGTTTTCAACGGAGATTGATGAGACTTCATGGCCTCACTTGGTGAGGCCTTATCGAAAGCATCGACCTTTCAAGACCCAGTTGGGAGCCCAACAGTTAGATTTGCAGTGTTATTTCAAGCATCAACCGTTTTGTAGAGGTTGGTGCAGGTTGGTATTTTATGAATCTGCATTTTTTTGTTGGTATTTTAGTGGCTTCAACAGGTGAGCCCTCAGCACTTTCAGGAGGAGCTGCCTTTGGATCGAACCAGAGATGAGTTCAGACCTCAGGGTGAATTGTTGGAGATGGTAATGAAACAGCAACGTTGGTGTAGTTTTTCAAATCGGCAGATTCAAAGAATTTTCAGACTGAATTAGTGCATCCAAACCAAAGACTTTTGAAAAAAACGAGCTGAGAGATGGTAGACTTGATCTTTTTAAGGATCAAATCAAAATTCATCCAACTGACCAAACTTGGACTGGAATCAAATTTTGGGTTCGTGGTTCTCCAGGCTGCGAGATAATGTTTGTGCTGCTGATGTGCAAGCGTATGCAGCAGGTTGGGGCCATCCAAGATATAAGACTATTGAAATGACATCACGTGGTCCAACTTATATCAACTCGCTATCTCTTAGGCTTTGTGACGAATGCGACAAGAACGTACAACTTCCCAATCTTAGCATCATTTGAGGGCTCATTTGCAACTGCTCCAGGATTTCTGTAAACTATGAGTTGCATGGTAATTTTCTAAATCCCCGTGGATTCACTTTGGAGCCCAAAAAATTTCACTTCATTATGGCAAACCCATGGTCCCTTGGGAAAAACCCACCGGGCACCCGGGCCTCCAGGCTTGGAGTAAAAAAGCGAACAAGATCGCGAAGATGGCCTTCGTTTTGGCTCTGTGATTCCAGGTTTCACGTGTTTTTATTGGAGAAAGAAGAAATCTCAAATGATATAAACGAATGAACTGTGCAAAACGCAAAAAAGGAAAAAGTATAGGGAATTCAAGAAAAACTAAAGATATGTCCAGAAGAAATACTGCAAAAGCAAGCAAACGCATGTGTCCTTGTTGAATCATTGCAAGGTCAATGAGAAAAGGAGACTTCAGATTGGATTCAAGACTATTTTCAAGACTGCTCTACCTGCAAGTCTTGGTTTTCTTCTGGATTTATGGATTGATACAACTCAACTATTTTGTGACCTCACCAAAATCAACATGGACAAAAACGCTATTCAAAACGCTTGGAGCCATGGAAAACTGTATTCGGTGTAACCTCGAATGGATGATGCAAAGACCATAGGTTCGGTGCACCGATTGTTTCACCGAAAGAGCCACGTTGGATGCAATGTGTCATCCCTGTATTCGAATAAAAGTTTCTCAGTGACCCTTTGCCTTCAGGCCTGAAAATTTGGCATATTGAAATTTACTGTACATGATTTGATATTATGTTTCCATTTGTTTGCATTTGGAATGCATTGTTGCAAGGCGCATGAATGAGCAAAGGGACATGTAGACACTGAAGGTTGCCGCTAGCATGTCTAGCGACAACTTTCAACTCTGAAGCACTTCAAGTCAGATGGCTTTGATCATTTTTGGTAGCAGCATAGTGTTGTGAATGTGCCTGATGTATCATGCATAGATCTAAGCGCACGCATCTATGATGTTGGTTTTTTAAACATCTTCTGGAATCTGGAAAGGGATGCAAGATTGTTTCAGTGTGAGTTCCATCTATACAATGGAGAACGATTAAAGTTCGCTCATGAATTCTGAAGACAATCTTCCAAGAATGGGGCTCCCTCCTTTCCTTAGCAACCATTTGTTGGTCTTGAGAATGCTTGAGGTGCAGAGTTCCTGGAAGATTTGGATCGTTGGGTCAACGTTGGTTCTGTTGGAACGAACGCGAGTCTCCAGATGACACGAATCTCGCAGATACACATGATTGACTCGGCATGACTCAAAATAGATGAAAAATCGATTGCCATGGACATATGCTTTGGAAATATTGTAAATCAACGGATATTGACGAACTTCAAGGTTCTAATTGGCCTTTTGGTTCAGACCCTTCTGGGAAGTTACCATTTGGCTACACAAATCCCATGGCCGTCCGCGGCCATGAAAAATACAATTGACCAAAGCATTTATGGATGGCCCCTTTTGTGTCACAAACAGCATGCTACCATGCTACTAGTTTTGAGCAAGTTTATTTATATACATACATATGTATATTACATGTAAATAGAGATAGGATTGAATCAAAAAGTGTACATATGATATTTCTTGCTGGCTTCCAGGATGACCTGAACATCTTAAATAGAACGACAGTGTGTAACAAGTTTTTCATGTGGAAGTTTTGGACCTGAAATTTTGGTCCCGTTGTTGTTTTGCTTTTCTGCTGGCTCCAAGTCTAAGAACACGCTCTACCATGAGAAATGATGCTGTATCCCTGAAAAACCTTGGACTGTGAACATAAGTAGTCCTTCTCTGAGGAGCAAGTCAAACTGATACTTTTTTTTGAACCCCTCTAACCGTAACCTTCAAGTTGTTTTCTTCAAGTGGCGCATGGAAGGAAACACTGCTAACAAATGTTTGCCCTCAATTGAACAGACACGAACTACAGCTTTGTCGAAAACACTATTCAAAACATTCACGCGCGCTGGGACCCATGATTGCTCCAGTGCCTGAACTGTGTGCAAGCACTGAATGCAGACGCAGATCAGAAAGTACTGCTGCCTGGCGGCTTTGCTCAGCTTTGCTCTTGCGACAGAGACTGCAAATCTGCCAGAATCCTTCATTTCGAGGGATTCGAATTCGGCACCAGCGAGAGGTTTGCAGATCTTCGACCCATTTGTAACATCGACATTTCCAGCTGGTGCCGGGATCAGTGTTCAATTGCCAGGAAGCAAAACAGCTTCTGGGGTTGATAGTGGTCAACTGGACCTGCTGGTGGGTGAAGTTTTCTTTGGTATTTCACTAAGCCTTCCTCAAGGCTACTTCTTCAATGTTGATCAGGCGCGTGTGCGCATTGTTTTTGCTTATCTCACCCAGGCTGAAGCACGAAGTGGTGAGTGTGCACCGGATCGGCTTGGACCTGTGAGCAATCAAGTCGTACAGTCTCCGCTGTCTGCACGTTATGGTGCCGGTGCAGATCAGGCCCTGGGAACCACCTCGTTGAATGTCACACTTGCGGGTGGTGTCACCTTTACCACAGCAGGAGATTATCGTCTTTGTTTCACAGATGATGGATCTTTTGCGGCAGGTCATGCAGATTTGTTGAATGTTCTCATTAGAGTCGAAGCCTTTGTGACAAGTCGCCTGCCAGCTGGCACTGGCATCACATTCATTTTCGTGGATGGTGAAGAGCAAAGTGCCAATGATGGGGGGAGCATCACATTGAGTGCAGGGCAACCAATTGCTGGTATTTCTTTGCAACTACCACTCCTCTCCGTTTTTGATGCTACAAGCCTTCGAATGAAAGCTATTAATATTTCAGTGACTAGAGAGGATATTCTGAATGGTGCTTGTGCACCAGGAAGTTCTTTGGAGTTGAACACAGAGGTCTTGGATGCACCACTCTCTTCTTCATTAGGTGTTGATACACTTCACTCAAGAGGTACACGTTTGGCAAACACTTCAAGTTGGTCAACTCCTCTTCGTTTTAACTCAGCTGGTCAAGCACGGCTATGTTACTCAGATGATGGGAGTTTCTCTACAGGTCACGTGGATCTCATCAACGTTGACATCACAGCACAAGGGATTTTCAGTTCTTGCGAGGACGGGGGGCTGGAAGAAAATATAGTTTTTTTTTTCAGGTTTTTGGTGTACCACAGTCACTTGATAGGTCTGTGATGCCTATCCCAACCTCCCCGGAAATTTGTCGATTTTCTTCCTTCCAGGTGGCTGGCTGTCAAGCAGCTCGCACCTTTCGTTGCCATGCCCTACTTGGAATTCCTTCAGAGGTGGGAAATTGCGAGTTGCCAATCGTGGGTGTCTTAGGCTCCTTGGGACGCATCTCGTGGTCAGCCCGCATTGATGGTATTTACAGTGGAAATGGGGAGCCTCTTCCCTTCCAAGTTCCTACATGTGGTACCTCTATGGCTGATGTGGATGCCTTTTGCGTTTCGAACTGTTCAGGCAACTCACCTGTGTTTTTTTGCTGGGAAGTCATCATGTCCATGCTTAGCACTGCATGAAATGCTGCTTAAAGGTAGTTTTGCCTTTGAACATGTAGCAGTGTAGCAAGTGTTTTTGGGACCATAGGAATTTTAGACGAAAGAGAATACTGGCAAGTTCCAAGTTCCATCCATGGCATAACCTGTGAGGGGTGGCTGTCCGTCTCAAAAAACCATTCCAGGCAATCGATCCTTTGAACTGAATTCTACCTCCAGTGTGGTGATGCCGAAAAGTGCACCGTTACAAATCGCCCGTGAAGCTCGGACCAATGCTGTGTGCTACTGTACTGGGCTCAATGGATGCGATATAGAAACAGGCCAACAGAACTTTTTTCAACCACTTGGTCTTGTCCAACTCTTTACTGCATCAGTTATGCCTATTGGTGAATATGCTTGTACAACTTCATCTTCTGGAGTTTTGGCATCTATTCCATTTGGCGCCTGTGTTTTTTGTCCAGCAGGGGGATGTCCCTTTGAAGTAGCATCACGTATTTTGTTCGCACGGCAACCAGAACTCTGGACTGCAGAGACGTATCCAGCATGGCATCCAAACCATCGGTGTCGCCATGCTGCACACGAGACTTTTCTACTACCGGATGCATCAATCGCTTCCGAGTTGGATGGTGGACCACGAGCAGATGTGAAGCGCTTCCGTCCGACAGAAGGATATACACTTCCAAATTGGCCCACTTTTGTACCAAGAGGCAATTGGCTGGATATTTGTTTCAATCCTGATGTCAACAACAGCGAGAGTGGTTGGTTTAAGGTTGGCCAAGTAGCAGTCTTGGATGCATCGCTTGCTTCAGCTTCCACTGTACCAGGACACACCGCGGCAACTCCTCCCAATCAGGTGGGCCTGGTGGGCCAAATTTCCATGTCCCGATCACTTCTTCCATATCGGAATCCTGAGAATGTGGTTGGCCTGACTACTGGAGGAGGAATACGTTTGGCTACCTTTGTGATTACAGAAGATAGCTCGACAAGAGAAGCTTGTCAAAAGAGCCGACCCTTGCAAGTCACTGGCTTGACACGTGCCAATGCATCTGAATATTCTGGTACAGTTCGTGGAGACCGTGTAGTCTTTGATGGTGGTGTTCTAGGCAAAAGCATCAGCTTTCCAAGTGTGGCTACTGCAGTGGTTTGCTACTGTCCAAACTTAGGAGAATTGGATGAATTTGGTGAACAGACATGCCTGGGGAGTCCTTACTGGGTACCAGTAGGTGCCATTGTTGTTGCAGGGCCGTTACCAAATCAATATTGGCTTCTACCCACTTTGAAGATTTTCCGCTTCGAATATTTGGGTCTAAACTTGGAAGATGGTGATACGCTACGCTTGATTCTGGAAAGCCAAAGCTGTGACGCTTTTACGACTCCTGAGCGCTTGTGCTTGCGAACAAATGAAGATCCAATGAATGGGCATCCTTTGTGTGAAAGCACTTTGCTGACTGCGCAACTCGGTTTTCCACTGTGGAAGCCTTTCTGTTTTTGATACACAAGAAATGTTACTTGAATGGCACTGGTGACCTACTAATTAATGTATTGTATATTGGTAGATTTCTCCCCGAAGCCCTGTTTTGCGTGCAAAAGGGAGTAGGGCTGGCTGCATTGTAATACGTCATTGTTAATTCTAATACCCAAGCGTTGTCACATCTGAGTGTTTCAGGAATACTGGACTAATGCAGACCACTACATTAGCAGATTCGCGGGTTCGTTGTGACGAGCTGAATGAAGCTTGTTCGGCACTTTGCAGATTTCGGTCTTGCGATCGGTTGCTGCGGCCACAATCCTGACCACCCCAGGTTCATGTAGATAGTGGATTTCTCAAACAATGAAATTACTCTTTTATTATTGGCTTTTCTTAAGCTAAGTGTGTTAAGCGTTACTGATAGATGCACTGCCAGAAATTCAGTTGATTTCGTATCTTTCAGGAAAACTGTGCATCCGTTCCTCTACGAGCCCTAGAGACGACTTCAACGGGCTTGAGACTCACATTTGCAGGCCTGTTGACATAAATGCAAGTTGGTCTGTGTATGAACAAATATGCATGCTGTAAATTGGTTTATCTAGGTCTACTGTACATATGTATTGCGCATAGGTTTGTGCAGACATTGAATCCACATACCTGGAGTTGTCACCGGATTTGGTTGGAATTGCGGTCCAGGAACCACATCTTCTGGTGGTGGTCTAGGAGAACTTGGCCTCCGAACTGGGGATACCATTGTTTTGGGCGCCGGCGTGCAATGTGGTGCAAATTGTTCTCAGCCGATGTTGGACATGGCAAAAGGTTTTCTGGGTTTCCAAGGTGTGCCAGTGGTCGAGTGGGCGGTTCGCATGGCTTAAGTTTCTACCCTTTTCTGAGCCATAATCTATGATACAACTAGAAATGCAAGTGAGAAGTCAAGTTCTGTGGATGCACTCGAGTACAGCCAACATTGGACCTGTGAACTGCCTTCTGCAGGCTTGGAGAGTTACTTGCCCTTGGACGATGATGCACCTGTCACAGCTGTTGACAAAGTGGGCTCGCGAACTGGAACCTACACAGGCAAGGAAGGTACAAGCACTGCAGGAGTAGGAACCAGAGTTGATGGTATACAGTCATAGCTAGGGTTTCTGGTGCAACAAAAAATTGTCAAGATATAAACCAAACTTGCGCAAAACTGCCATGAAAACCGTCGCCAACAAGGCAGCGTCCAGAGTATCAGCGGGAAATGGGGCACATATGCAACCAGATTCAGTGTTGGAGCTGCTTTGAGCTGCTGGGAGCAAATATTTCAAGGGTTTTGGGGCCATCGAAAGTCCAGGCCAAACAACATCACAACATTAGACCACATGTTGGCCCAAGAAAAGTCTATCTAAGCCCAAGCCTGACAACAACGGTGAAGTGAAAGAGAAACGAGCAACGCTGAACCAAGTACATCAAACAAGTAAATTGCAGACTCATCACTTTGAGATTTTACATGTTTCATGCTTTGAATTGGAATAATCCCAATGTTTCACAATGTTTATTCCAGTTCAGGAGCAACTTGTGCAGTTTTTTTAATGGCATATCTCTGACTCACACCGTGATCCTAAACGATGGAGACGGATCTTCTCCGTTGAATCTACTGAGGTTTACCCGATGGTGCACCTATGGAGGCTTCACAGGCCTGGAGCTTGGTCCTGTGGCTTCGAACTGAGTGCCTTGGGCGTTTACAGCCATGCAATCAGGGCGTGCGTGCAAACACCAAGATGGTAGAAATTGGCTGTTTGAAAAACCAAGGGGTTTATAGTTGCGTATCTTGTTGTGTTTTGTCTATATTATATATCTCATCTTATAGACTCTTGTTTTTCATCTTATCTTCTTTGCCGAAAAGTGTCCTTCTATCCACCTTCCCCCATCCATAGTATGTTTTTTTTTTTACCACAGTTTTCTCTTGCATGAGCTGTCTTGGCTTGCTGTACGTGTTCTTATCTTATCTTGCCTTCTTCTCTTCCAGTAACTTCTTGATCTCAACTGGCTTACCACCCTCAATGGAGTGCCTAAAGGTACATTTCAGTCGGGTGCGGGGGTGGTGCTTCCTGACCTGGAACAAGAATGTACGTGTATATGTCTATGATATAATGATATAATGATATATGATATATGCTTGTACTTATGTATATATATATATACACACATGTACATATCATTTTCTATCAGACTTTATCAGTCAGTACACTTCGGGTCTTTGTACAGTGAAATGGAAAAAAGTCCACCAAGGAAAGCAAGTTGGTACACCATTTGTGGTGTGGCCGATTCAGATGGAGTCTTAGAAGATGGCGAAGTGGAGATAGGCTGGTTCTACCGTACGAAGGTTTTTTGTCGTGGCTTTTCAACAGAGCCTTAGCCTGTGCATGGCCTGCCCATACAAGCTAAGCAACTTTTGGGGAGAGTAGACTTTGTCAGGCCTGCAGCCCGATGGTGCTCCATTCCTTCATCAACAGGGCGGACCTGGTGCAGATGCAGAGGTGGCAACTAACGAACCAACCAACCTTCCCAATTTTTGGATGATGAAGTGGTGGTGAAAAATCGGACACTGAAGACATCCCACATCCATTTTTTCTTGCATTTTTTGCAGGCCATTGCCATGTCTAGTGGAGTGGTTACACCTGGAAGTTGGGTGCATGTTGCAGTGATTTATGGTGGCAGGCAAACGGGGCATCGGCATGGAACACAAGCGCCAATTTCGGTATGTTATCATCTCGAATTTATTCCATTGTAGCCTTTACAGAGACTCAGACCATTGATTTGTACTCCACACTGTCTTTCACTCTATTTCCTGTTCCGTTTCCACATATATATATTCTACATGTTGCTTGACATTTTGGCCACTCCGCCGTTTTGGACAGTATGAGTGGCACTCTTCGCTTCTACGTGGATGGCATATTGGCCTATGAGCGTTTAGGAGTGGATCTAGAGATGGCATCTCTGCCGCTTCAGTGTGCTGGCGGGGTCTCAGCCTCCTTTACTGGAGGCTTGGGTAATAGACCTGCACAGAGAGAAGGGTGTTATATACATGGGTTTTCATGGGTTTTCAGAGTATCCAGAAGTCCAGAAGGCAACTTAGTATCATCAAGCTTGAAGGGTGCTAAGCACTGACCATTTTGCAGAATATTTAGTTTTGAGGAAATCCGCAACCTTTAAGTAATTTCCATCGCATGTTTCCATAGCATTTCGGAAAACACCCGGTTTTTCGACAGGCGCAGTGTCGGATGGATATCTTGATTTGGATGAGCTGCGTTGGTACAACGTGCCGTTGACCTCTGAGGTTCCCTCCAGTGAGTGTGAGATTGTGATGTGTGGTGTGTTCAAATTCCTTACATCCTGTTGATGGTAGAAATCCTGCAGCACCTAGGATGTATAAAACCCCGTAAATAATGGGATCGGATATTTACCATATCAGCGGGTGCACAATTTCTTCCATCAGTAGTTCACTATCTTTTGATGATGTATGAGCTGTGAAATTGATTTAAGGTTTATTGGTACTGTGAAATTTGTTTCCAGATAGTAGATATACATCAACGATAGGTGAATGTTCTATGCTGAGCTACTTTACTTGGTTTTAATATAGGCCCCAACCGTCCTCATGTGTGCATCTCGGGTTTTACATCTTTTTTTGTCACCTTTCATCAGTCACAATTCGTGAGTCTGAAGCCATGCTGTGCTTCTGTCAGGATCTGGAGGCTCTCTTCAATGCTACGGATGGGGGAGTCACTGATGCACAACAAGCACCAGGGGCACCCATTGGAATTGCCGTGGAAGCAACCGAGGACCCTTACCGGGGTATATTGGCCAGTAACTGTAGGCCGCCCTGTAGATGATTTTGTGAGACATGGAGTCATGGAGTGCAAAACAATTCGGTGTCATTAAAGCCATAAAATTTCAATCAGAAACAGCAGCAACATCGAACTTATAGTTTGATGGGAATTCCAATCCTGAGCATTTCGCGCTTTGA
The DNA here is from genome assembly GCA_000507305.1 of Breviolum minutum Mf 1.05b.01. Lineage (NCBI taxonomy): Eukaryota > Dinophyceae > Suessiales > Symbiodiniaceae > Breviolum > Breviolum minutum. Next base: position 76,550 of record DF239377.1, read on the forward strand.
TCAAAAGGGTCTCCACCCTCAGCCACTGGAGGATCCTGCCGTGTTCACTGTCTCACAGGGTAGCTTTGCTACTGCACCTGTGCCACCACAATTCGCTGTAGATGCGGCTGGTGGTCAATGGCGAAGGAGCAACCGAGGTGGGCGACAGGGTTGGTCTCATGGTGACTTGAGATTTGATATGCTTCTTGACACATCAAAGGCAGATACAAACGTGATGCATTATGTACAGTAATCTTGTTTGGATCACACCCAATCGCAGCATGTCTTCAATCGATATAGTGTCAGCAAAACCTTGGACGCTTCTACTTCGCAAATGTGGGGGGGTACAAGCATCATGCAAGCATCATTGTTATCGCTGTTTCAAAATCGCAGTGCATCCGCAGATGGAATTGGGGAATTGCCAGGCGTTATCCGTGGTGAATTGATGTCAAGTTATGAACGACGTTTGAAAGTCTGCTGGGAACGTGGTGGCAGAGCCGCAGATGCTGGGGTGGTGGAATTTACGAAGCAGAGTACCATGGCTGAAAACTGACTAACTCAGCTCTCAACGAAAATCTGCAAAGATATGCAAAGATCTTCCATGTATCGCCACTTCGTTGAGTCATTGAAACAACTTGGGTCCTTGGGTCCTTGGTATCGGATTGCAGGCAGCATGACGGAGCTGGGCATTTGGCCGACTCAGCGGGACAGACAAAGATTAGTGACAGTTGACAGTTGGCAAGCTTGGTTCGTCACAAGTGATTCCAAGAGATTCCAAGCTATGCTGTTTTTTTTTGTCAGATTTTTTGTGAAATGATGGTGAAAATGGTGTCACTTTTGTCCTTTGACAAAAAATTCCGTCCGTTGACCAGTTTCCCTGACAGGAATGGGCAAAGTCTTCGCCCTTCATTCTGACCTTCAAGACTGGCCAGGCCGAAACGCAAGGTCTTCGCTACTCTCAGGCACGGACATGGAAAGTTTCAACTTTTTCAAAAAACAGTTGATGAAAACTGAACCCCTTTTGGGGATTATTTGGGGCTTAGCATTGGCATTTGCAGGCCTGTGTTTTGATGCATTGTGTGGATCTCATTGTGGCAGGCTGAAGGGCACATGAGCCTTACCATTACGTATCTCAACCAGGCAACTTTTCTTGCGGATATGTTTCCTTCATCCACGACCCAAGACAGTTTACTAGAAATTCCCATTGTGTGCAGCAAGCAGGAGATTCAATCATCACTGGACCAAAGTGAAAGTTAGAAAATAAGGGAACCTTCCAATATTCTGCCATGTACAGGGAATGCCCTTTCTCATTTTTGGTTCTGTTTCTGCTTTGGCATGCTATTGGTTGGATAAAGACTTCTGGCACAACAACAAAATGCAGCTGATCACATCATTTAACACTGACATGTTATTCCACGGAGGTGGCATTCTTAAAGTTTCACTTCAGTAAAATCACACACATAATGAAGAACATATATATTTTGTATGATTTATATACTATTTTCATTTCGTTCGCTTCCTACACAAGTTCCTTCATTTCCATGCATGTTCAGTCATGTTCCCTCATTTTTATTACCGTCCATGGATTTTTTATTCAACCTCTTTCATCTTCGTGTAGCTTCATGTATTTGCATTAGTTTTCTTGTTTATATATATATATATGTATATGTATATATATATATTGTTTTTCATTCAGTCTTATTGAATGATTTCATTCATGTTCGTTCATGTTAGTCAATCTGAACTAACTTATTTGATTTATTGAGTTTCATTGCTGTTCATTGGTTTTTCATTTTGAAGGATATTCAAAAGTGACTGACTCACAGACTCACAGACTGACTGACTGACTGACTGACTGACTGACTGACGGACGGACAGACTGACTGACTGACTGACTGACTGACTGACTGACTGACTGGCAGACTCAATCACTCACTCAATCACTCATTCATTGATATTCAATGATTTTCATATACCCAAGACTTCCTAGATTCGTAGTGACAGCCTAACGGTTGAGAATCCGTTCTTCTCGCGTCACCTCATGGCAGAGGCTGCAATCAGACATATGGGCAGCAGTGCACAAGGGCCCTTTGTCAGCTCTTTCAACCTGAACAGTGACGAGCGGAACGAGGACGGCACGGGATTCCCTTGGAATGGGTGTAGAATCACCTATTATTGGGTTTATGACCATCCCTAACACAGGGAATAAATGGGGAGGCTTTCATGATTTTTGATTTCAAAAGCAAGAACAAAAAAGCATTTCTTGACAAGCCTCCTTCAGCGCCACAGATGAATGTGATCTCCATCGCACCAAACACGGATGGATGGTAGGTGGAAGATCATGGGTAGAAAGGTGTTGAACAGAAAGAAACCCCATCGCAGTGTATTTTTCCTCAATGTATACAAAAGACCCGGCAAGCCCTTGAATTCCGCAAGAGATGGAGCTAAAATTTGAAGATCAGACCCTCTTTCGATTTGACACGATACAATGGATCTGTGCTGTGTGGCAGGCCAGCCAGAGTGTGTGTGGGATCGTCTTCCGAGAATTGTGGAGCAGTGATCCAGTGAAGATCTGAGTGGAAATGGTTTGCACGGACAATCTGCAGTCCTTATTTTAAAAACCTTCTGGGCATGGGTCCATTTCAGTCGTCCAAAATGATGAAATGGAAGGCTCGGAGTTTCTGAAGAGTTTGAGTTTGGCAATCATGGAACACTTCTGCAATGACTGCATGAAAGGTGAAATCATCATAACTATTTGTAACCTGTAACTTGTGACCACAGGTGGCAAAAAAGACAATTTCTCATTTTTGTGTGTGTTTTTTTCTGACCAATTCATTCATCAGAGAGTCACAAGGGCTCTGGAGCCAAGGCTCGTGGCTTTCCACTTCCCTACGGCTGTTTCTATCGGAGCTTGACCACAGACATGTAGAGATGCTCAGAGTATTGAGGTGAGTCAACAAGTCTGGTTGTTTCGAAGGATGTATAGGCCCCGCTACCTTTCTTCTGATGAGTTTCTTTTTGTAGGGGGAAGTGTGGGAGGAAAAATCCCCATGGATTTATGATATTTTCTCGAAACTTCATCAGTTTTAATCGGATTTAATTCACAAGGCGAGAGATAGTTGTCATCTTTGAGAAGCGCAATGGTCTATCACCTGACACGTCGGGCACCTCAAAGCAGTGTGGATTTGCTGCAATCCATTGGTAGGTGAGGTACATGATAAATGGCTTTCATGAAACCACAGGTCCTATCAGATTGTTATGAATGCGGCAGCCACCAATGAAATGGTTGCAGACCAAGAGGTGCAAGAATCAGATGGGAAATCCAATGCTGATGAGTGGATCGTGTTTCTGAGTGTTTTTGGAAGATCCCTTGGATTGGAAATCGTAGCTCTACCTTTTGGCTCCATCAACGAAGCGACATGAATTGGACAGGACTCCAACCTTGAAGCAGGAAATTTTCTTGGACTGTGAAACTGTGAACCACCGAAACGGCAAGCGTTGTAGTGATTGGATTAGTATTTGGGTATCAGCATGGTATCAGCAACTCAAAAATTACGCAGTACATTGAATCCAGCTATGGCAGAGGGCCATGATCATGATTTGACAGAGCTCTTGGGTCTGTTGCAGGACAGCTTTGGTTGTGTTGACATTGGAATACATACATTTCATGCTGAGTGAATGCTTCTGAGATTGGACATTGGAGTTTTGGAGGACCAGAAGGCCGAGGTGAGACGCTTAGCAGCTGAAGGAGTGCTTGGCCAGACGGAGGATACCGATTTCCTGGACTTCTGTCGACGTGAGCCACGAAAATGCGCCCGACCATTGCTGCGCTTGGCAGAGAAAGCCGAACTGGACAGTGCCGAGGCCATGGCCAAAGGCGGTTATGGCGGCAGCAAAGGCTCCTCAGAGTGACTTGACTGAAAGCACAGAAGGTCTCACTGAATCAGTTCAATGTGATTATCTTAAATGATCCTATAGTAAAATCCTAGTCATCGGGGCATACTGCATCTAGAGGCCGAGGAAATTCAGTAAAACAAAGACATCTTGCTGTAGTACCTGTACTGTTCTTCCAGATTTCTCCCGCTTTCTAAATGGCTCAATTTGTTGTACTGTACCAGGCAATCATGATGTGATGTGATGGGTCTTTCAAATGTTGATGGCATGATCTTTCTCCAAACAGCTTTCATCAGTTTTCCTTCAGATTTTTCTGGTTTGATGCCAGGAAGAGCGATAAGATTGCCGCAGCGCAAGCCATCCATACACTGGCAGCAGGTGTAAATTCATTGAAGGCACTGGTAAACCTGTCGGCAGTACCGGCAGTAGCTGAGGTTGGGGACCCTAGAAATTCGTCAAATGGAAACACATCAGCTGTAGGGATGACACACGGGTTGAACAAAAACGGGTGGAGAATGAACGGAACTGAAGAATTTGTGGTTGGGGTGAATAACCTGCCAGGTATATAATTAGGTTAAAGGTGCATGTGGAATGTTCAGAAGTCCACAAGATGCTACAAGCAATGCTTAGCACCTGATCTCTTCAAGGAGCTGGTGGCATTAAATGCTCCCAAGCGTCTCACGGAATCCTTGCGTGCTGGATGGCTGGAAGGTCGAGCGCAGATGGCCCATTGGTATTCCATGCTCTTGGCCAATGTTTCAACTTGCAAAAAGGGCCAGGACCCGAAACTGAACAAACCAAAAAGGATTCAATGTAACAGAAATGCTACGAAAAGGGGGAATCGCCAGTAATTGTGATGTTTCATCAAAATAAAATCGTGTCCGCTGAAGTTTTGTCACAGGCTTTCCTTGGAGATTCTGGTCAATGCATTCGCTAGATTCTTTTGATCCTGACTAAGACATCCTAGGGTCCTAAGCAGGAGGCACTTTGTGCCGATGAAGGGATGCTGAAGTTCTTGGTCGCCGCATATTTGACGAAGCCACGACTGCCACCCAGAGACGGCTATGAGGAGCAACTAAAATTTGTGCTCGGTCTTGTCATCGTTGATTTGATTTTCAAAGTCAATCAATGTCGAAGTTTTTGGGGAATCAAGATGAACTCTATTTGTATATACCCATCACTGTGAGGATCCGTTGGTTTTTCTTGGCGGAGTCCTGGTGAATGTCCTTGCCTTGACAGAAGGTCGCAAGCTTTTAGCCATGGGAAAGAGCCAGGACTGGACTGTTTTTTTTTCAGCTCAGTAGTTGCGTTGGAACCTTTGAGGAAGACAAACTCTAATTCCAATAGCTACTGCTGAGCAAACCAGATACTTGTATTTTCAAAACCCATTGATGCCTCGATGATCGATGGCGACTCAACACATCCAAATCTCCCAGGAGTTGGAAATGCTTTTCAAGGAAATGGCAGATCGTCCTCGCAGAACTGATATGGTGAATGCTGCCAAGAATGTGGCTTTAGACATGGATGCCTGGATTAACGCAGTAAAAATCGTGATCAAACATGATGTCAATTGTAAAATTCAGGGTGGTTCCGATCAGAAATTACAAACGTTTGCAGTCAAGAAAAACGTCCGGATTCAAAGAGATAGCACACCAAGGAATGCCACGAGGCCCTCACAGAGACGAACCTGATGCTCCATATGGCGAGGCCTGAATCAAGCATTCTTGAGGGACGATTTGCTTCCATGGATCTGTATTTTTGTTATATCTGACCGAGATGGTGATGCCGAACTCACGTTGTTATCGAATTTGAATTGATGACTGAGCTTGAACAATACCTTCGACTGGTATCCCAAGTTTGCGCGGATGTGCGCTTTTCTACGGAACACATGGCAAACGATGACTCGTTTAGGTCCTTTGCAGCTATTCTCAAACCAAGAAGCTCAGAGTTGAATTTTTCTGAGCTGAGAAGTTCTGAGTTCCCTTCCAAGCTCGCTTGCATTCGTAGTTTGCAATGCAGGTTTCTTTGTCCATGGGACAAGATGGACCCAGAGTCACGCTCTGCATTGCCTCAAGTTCTCAGAGAATCACTGGAGACGGAAGGTGCAACGTTGACAGGCAAGACGACCCGTCAATCGTTGCATCACAAATTTTTCGAGAATGGATCAGAGTTGATAGTCTTGCAGTCGCCATTCAACTTGGGCAAGAGATGTCTTTTCGCTTTCCAAATAGGTGCACAGAAAGAAGAAGCAAGCAAGGCTATGCAAGAATATGTCAGAATAAGACCACATCCAAAAGAACATAAAAGAACCATCAGATTCCCACATTTCATTGACATCGGTTGCCATCTACCATAGCTGCCATCAAATTTTCGATCCGAGCTGTGGAGAAAGGTGACCTTGCAGTGCGTTCTGCTGCGGCAGTGTGCGGTATGGGCCTATGTCGTTCTCTCAAAGGACGAGAATATTTGCGCGGCTTCGTACAGGCTCGAAAAGATGAGTTTTTTTAAAGATTGGCCTGTCTCATCCCAAGATTCAGCAACCATCCATGTGTGCAGCTGTCCAGGTTTTTCGCTCATGGAAGGAAGAGGAATCTGATGCGACGGTCAAGGACCAATTGCTTTCCAAACAGGTTTCTGATTTTTATAGCTGATCTTTTCCATCAATTAGGGTCATGTCAACTGCATGGAGTGGCCTCGTTGCAGGACCATCTGGACGTCATCTTGCCTGCAGTGCTGCTGTCTGAAGATGAGTTGAAAGTTGAGCAGGATAAATTGGCTGAGCAAAACTCGCAGGAGTCCCATAAGCCTCAACCAACTCCTGAAGAAGCGTAGGACCAAAATTGCACCAATTGCACCAGGCACCTGTTGTGATGTGCCAGTTTGAAGAGGATAGAGAAGTTCAGCATATTTTGTTGGGCATAGACATAAAGAAATTGGTCAGGAGGTGCCATGCAGATAGTGGATTTTTTTCATTTGATCTTAACAGGGCCCGGTGCAAGATGGTGTTTTATGTACAGGATTGACAGGCGCTTGAGCCCTTGGCAAATGCCAATCGCGTCATTTTGCAGTTCTGAAAAAAAGGCGAGAACTTTGAACTGACTGCATAAGGTAGTCCACCCTGGGGGTCCCAGTAGCAAGCTAGATGGCTTGGCAGAGCAGTTTTGGGAGACCTTGATAAGCCTGGTGGCTAGATGGCTGGATGACTTGGTGCAGATGTTTTTGGTTTTCCTTCAACTAGTACCTTTAATTAACACCTGCAACCTTCCTTCGGACAAGGTGTTCTTAGCTACTATGTTTGCATGAATTCATATGGTCATGGTGACTTCAACTCCACCCCCCGTACCTCGCAGTTGTTCTTCATCAGCTCCAACGACGATCACGAGGGATACAGATATGCTGGTCTTGAGGCAGGGACCAAAGGTTGGGTAGGACATGGCCAACACCACCTGTGAACTGGATGAGCATGACATAGCTGGAAAGCAAGCTGTGGTGTTTCCAGAAGCTCAAAATATATGCATTTAAAAAATGGCACACATTTTGCAGCTTTATCCAATCTTGGATTGAGTATATAGCAGATAAACTTTTTGATTCCTGTAATTCCTTCAGATTTCCAAACTTGGCAGGTTGGCCACGTTTTCACCACGGCCGAAACTCTCTACCAACTTGGTGCGGCATCACAGTGATGCCTTTTTTCGGGGTAAACACAACGGTCGCCAGCGTTGTACCCACCTTGAGGTGCTGGAAACAACGACCCACAATTTGCACCTGATGTTGGATTGGAGTCTTGAACAGCAGCTGGAGAAGACAAAACCCAGCTACTTTGTTGTTTATTGGATTTATATGGATTTTTCAGGATTTATTGATTGGTCTCTTCAAAGTTGGCTCCTTGTGGTTTTGAGTCAGATCGAATAAGAATCTCTTTTGGCATAAGTGTCGTCACAGTTTTGGAAAAGCTGTGTTAATTTTAGCGAAGGGCAAAGGAAGGGAACATTTTGCCTTTAAACTAGAGATCCTGCAGCAAAGGCACTATGGAGGCATCAAAAAAGACCTTTGTTTCAATTCCGTTACTTCAAATATCGTTTTTTTACGCAACTCTCTCAGAATTTGAATACAACAAGACGAGCCTTTCTTAGTTTGTTTTAAATTTGTGTCCTTCCAAAAGACAACTCGCCATTCACACGCCATTCAGATGCAACCAACCGCTGTTTGTTTTGTGTCCATGGACGCGTTGTTCTAAGGACATTGTCGGGGGAGATGATTCCACGAATTTGGTCTCGTTTCTTTGTTGCAGATCTGCGTTGGTCCTGAAGCACTGTCGTTCTCATTGACGTCTTGCGGTGAGGTTGCAAGATGGATCAAGTAAGCTGCAGCTGCAAATGATGGGTGGTCAGTATTCCACCGCGAAGATTTCAAGCGAGGGGTCCCAAGGTCGAGACAGAGAAGATTTTCTAAGAGACCTGGCAGATATGACTTGAATTTACCTTTTGGAGAGATTCAAGAATGAGATGAGAATGTGGTTATGGCTGCACATGTCGATTGTTGATGAATGTACAGTTGAAGCATGTAAGATTGCATGTTTTAGGTGTAACTGTGACTGTAGTCCTTTCGCTTCAGTTTTTTTGTTGGGTGACTCTAACAGGAGGGAATTTGCTGAGCATTTGGCTTGAACCATTGACAGTGGAGGGCTCAGAAAATAGGAAGCATTTTTGGTGATTTTTTGCACATCACGGGAATCTGTCTGAGGCCTGGCAACTGCCAACAACCTGTGGTGATCGGACGGACCTGAGGCACCGATCATGGATTGCATGGAACGCACATATCGAGCATAGGTTTGATGGAAAACGTGTGTTCAACCAGTACGAAGGTTCTTTTTGAGGGGCCTAAGAGTATCACAAAAAGAGAGCTTTGTTGCATGCTTCACCTTCTGTGTTGGACAGTGTGGCTGCTGGCAGCATCCGCATTCATTGCTTCGTGGTGTTGCTGCCACGTGTTGATGGGAAGCGGGCTTATGGCAGCGTTGACCAATTGATTTTGGAGCCTAACTCTTGAGACCTCTTGAGACCATTTGTTCTCCATACCGTTTGATTGTAAAACAGAAGTAATCTCAAACAACATACTGCGTACAGATGATTGAGGATTGTGTGGAAGTGGATGTAAACTACATGTAATCACACATGTTACAATTCACAGTGAAAAATTCGAGGCATCCAAATTGCCAATGTTTGGACTCCGCCAGATCTTTGGCACCTTTCGACGCTGTGGAGAAGTGACAAGCTGCGCAGGGAAGCCGGTCATAAGCTTGGTGGTTTTAACGATGGTTGAGGGATAGGTCCTAAATGGTCCGAAGATATGGTTTGCTGACGCTTAGTGCTACTTAAGCTTCATGAAGTTGAAACAAAAATTCAGAGTTGCCGACTTCAAACTGAGGTTGTTCCTCATGCCACTCAGGACGGTCGTTGGTTGTTGATGGTCGTTGTATAGTCATATTGTGTAGTCATATGGAGTCCATGATGGAAATGTCGGATCAATCACGTCACCATGAAATCTAAGCCTCATCGCAATCACCACCTGAAACCTCGATCCTGTAGATCCCCATGATCGAGCTTGCGATGCCACCGAACATGAACGACCTCTTTGGACCATTGGCCATGCTCTTAGCGCCATTCACTGGTTTTTATTGGCTGATGTCTTTCATTTTGCTATGGCCAGCTTGGACTTTGGATCAGATGGGTGGAACAAACGTCTTGGTACTTGTACTTCAAGTAGATGGCAAAGTTCCAGGGCCTTGTTTCATGGATGAATTTTTGAAACAGCCTGGATGATGTTCCTTTGAATCACCTACACCATACAGCTATCCATCTCTGTTGTGCGCCGCAGATCTACGAGATGGACATTTATAGCTTGAAACTTCCAGCCTCGGGAGCTGGGAGCTGAGATCAAAAAAAACACAAAAAACAACAGTTTTAGTGATTTGAAGGGTCAGCACTTCATTGGAATTTGTTTTTTGGATCTGTTTCAGATGCTAAATCATACTGCGATTTTCAAATTCTCGAAATAATCCATTTCAAGTCCGCCGGAGATTCAAAACCTGTTGTTTTTGAGGCATTGCCACATCGACTCATGGTACAGATCATGAAGGAAGATGCAACGAAACCACATTTCAGGTGATTTGGGGACATGGCGAAGGATTTTATGAACTTCGCCATCATGCTTCATGTGATGTTTGGATATTAAAACCAGTGATTTGTAAGACCTTGGAACCGTCAGACCTGAATGCCCACACTTTGATGCAGGGTGGCCACTGGTCGCTTCTACAATGCGTCCGAAGCTTTGTTTTTTTGGGATGTGTTTGGGGCAGGGACCAATGCTACAAAGGTACAACAAATGATGTTTTGACTCTTACCTTCTGTTTGTGAGAGCTTCTTTGGTGACTGATGGCTCCAACTTACTGAGTACAATAGGAAAACATCTAGAGAGATCCGAGATGAAGCCTTTGGACTTCGGACGACACCGAGCATATAAATGCTACATAGTGGTTGTTCCCAGGCCAACACGTGAATTCGCAACGATTGGACGAGTGCTCACAAGTGCGCAGGCAGGTGTATTTGTTACAGCTTCAAAGTATTAAAAAATGGAGTCATCCTCGATTGTTCTCCAAATGCCCCAACTGTGTCAGCCAGTGTGCTTCATGCGAAAGTCATGGTACAGTGATACCTTGAAACAGAACGCTTCAGACAGCCAGATCCAGCTTCGGTTTCGCAGGATTTAGAACCTTTTGAGGGAGTTCAAAGTCACGTGCTCTATGCAGATAGCCCAGTTCTGTTTCTTGCGCATGCAAATCTAAGGCATCATCTATACATTCTCTTCTAATATCCTATGTTCTCATGTAATTTCCCACATCAAATAGACATTCCAATGTTTTCGATATTTTCCCATGCAAATACTGAGCACGTCGACATCACGTCTTCGATATCTCAAGGTGATGTTGCAGCTGGCAGTGCCGATGCGTGGCTTTGATCGGACACGGCCAGTGCACCAAGGATAGAACAAGGATGCAAGAACCTAAATCGAAGAGATAAAGAAAGCCATCATTGGGTCAAAACTGTACATTGGATAGTGCAGAGTCGCCACCATAAGCAGGAATCCTAAAAATGTTTTCTCCTTCTCTCTCGGCCTTTGTGATGGTGTGTAGCAGAAAAAACGGGTTTCATGCACTACATTTTATGCCACAAGAGCCTACGTGTGATGATGCATCATGAAAAAAAGATCATTATGTATCATGTACTTCTATATACTTGTTTATCATTTGCAGCCTCCCAAGTCCGTCTCCGCTAAGGCCTCCGCCAGATGTTCGCCCGGATTCGTACTTCGTGATCCAGGCTCCTCCAGTTTCAGCCTCAGAAATTATGTCGGAGATCCAGGCTGAGAACGACTTTCCTTTTTGGTTGAGGGCTTGAACATGCTGGCAGCCGAAATGGAGACAGGTTATGTCATTGCACAAATATACAAAAAAATCAATATGTGATATCACTATATAAGTGATAGATTAATATGACATTTGATATTATAGTCAGACAGTATGTCCATATCTGATGATAATTCTTTTCAACATCCTTGCCTGATTAGGATGCGGAAAGGAGTTCAAACACCATGCTGATCACTTTACTCTATGTGGACAGGACTTAAAACATGCTATGAATTCTGCACCAAAGTGCTCAGAGACTCTCATGACAGAGCAACATTGCTTTTCCAGATCACTTTGAGAAAACACTGCTCTTGTTTTTGAAAAGGTTGCAAACATATTCGGGAAAATATGGTGATTTTGAGTTTTAGAATCATGAATCATGAAGGGAATTTCTAATTTTTGGATCTCATAATTCCATTTTCACATCTTTTTACATAAGATCCATCACTGGAACTGAGGGATTTCGGATGTTGGAGGCGGTTCCCATCATACACGAAGGCACCGACTTGGATCCAATTTCCAATTGGAACGTAGCTTTTTGGACGAAGGAGACGACAATGCTTGTTGGAAGTCAATTTGCAAAACAACCATTTTTTTTTGGTTGTGAAATTTGCTGTGATTCTTTGAAGTTTGAAATTTCGGCTTTAAGTTGGCTTCATTTTGATTTAGCCAGGTATTGGCTTGGGAAAAGTGACGCTTTCGCCTGAAGGTGATGCTGCAACGCCCTCGGCGGATAGCCAAACTTATGCAACTTTGGATGATTCAACGGTTATCATGTATACAGTATACGCAGTCTTACAGTCTAAGTGTACATATATTACATTATAATAACATAATGAATAAGTAAACTTGTAATAGAATTGTATGATTATGATTTGATGTGTACACAGACCGTAGCATTTTTATGAAGGAAACAACCTTGGGAGATTTTGACCCAGGCTTCGCGTCTCAATGGCACCAGACAGCCAGCACCCACTGGCTTTGGTTCGTTTGGAAGCCTGATGTTTCTATAGTGAGCATAGACTGGCATTGATTACTGGATCTTTTCAGTTGACCACAAATCTACTGAATTTCCTTTAGTACACAGCTTCATTCGGAGCAGGATGAAGACTTCTACAAAAACATTTTACATGGTCATGATCTGTTGGTCGATTATAAGGTTCCTTTCATTCATCATCTTTTGTTTGAGGCCAGATGTGGCTGGCTGGAGTTTCTTGGGAGACACTGCGACCTACAAGTTACTGGTCTGGGCCTTTGGAGCCACCAACAAAATGTACACAAGCCATACTCAAACCACACAGGATCGGAGTCTCATCCCTGCCATGACCTCTTTGGTGATGGGTCAGGGAAGCCTAGCAAAAAATGGGAAATTTGTGTGTGATGCTGAAAAGTTGCCTCACATGAACGTAACCTAGTGATGCTTTGGTGTATTTTGTGTGAGCTTTTTCAGGGGGTGTTGTTCTTAATAGAGACATTTTGTACAAGATGTCGTCCAGGAGACAACTTTCTGCAAGTCACCCTGAAAATGTCATCCTGAAGTCCAGGAATATGCATCATAAATATCCAATCCAAAGTTCTAGTTTGTGATTCCTCGCTGCATCTCCAATAGCTTCAAGGGTAGTGGTTGGGAATGTGACTGCTGCAAGAATCAAGGTTTGTGAAATGAAGCTGTCTTTTTCCTGAGGCTTGCGGGTCTATCCTGGCAATACGAGCTTGCCGATCACGAACACTCTGAATCTCTGGTCTGTCCAGGCCATTGTTCCCCACAGCAGGAAGCGTTCCTTTCTCGGGCGCACAGAACATAGCTCAAAAGGTAGATGGAGTAGTTAATTGTTTTATATCGTTACACTACGTAGGATGTAATTATAACTTATAACTGTTCATCATCACCAGCAGTTCTTCACTAGAGAGGTAAACCCATCAAAGGGCTCTTTGACAGATGTGAAGGTCTTCTCTCCTGGTGATCACAATGAGACCATGGTGAACTTCACAGCGAGTCACTTAAACAATCTGGACAGCTGCTGCATGGCTTGCTGTCAGCAGCGCATGATCAATATTTTATCCAGAGCCGCCAGCAGTATGAAAGCGCAAAACAAAATGTGTTCTGAGACGAATGGCTTGCAAAACTCTGTCCCTGATTCTTGATCTTATAGCACAGCAAGACTGATTTCCTGCAAAAAACAACAACATGCTACAGATGCTACCACCGCTTGACACTTTTTGAGTTTTTGAGGCCAAGTTCTATCGAACTGGTCTGGGTGGTGTTCCAGTACTCGGACGGCTGCAAAATGCAGGGTACCCAGAAATCACAATGGACCCGATCTTGGTCTGCAAATCCGCTCAAACAAAACAACGAGTCTCGAGTCCTTATATATTTGTATATTCTCGCAAATTACTGTTGATGGTTCAGAAATCCCAAATAAGCACCTGAGATGTATCAAAACAGCCTATAAACAATGGGATGAACCACCAACCTCAACTGGTGATCGCCGGATTTCTGAACCATCAACAGTGGCTGTCGGTGACCAGTCGCCTCTCAGCCGAATCAATCGCTTAGGCATTGATTCAGCCGTTGGATCCAATGGTGTCGCGTGAGATTGCCACTATTCAACCGTTTCTTGGGCTGATGATGAGCGATGGGAGTAATGGTATGGTATATCAAATGAGTGAGAAAATCTGGAAAATATGGGAGAATTTGCTTGAGCCATATGTTTAGTCATTGTGTTTTTTTGGAGACTGAGGTGGCATTCCTGGATAAATTGATCCTCATTTCTCTTCTCTTGGAACTTCAGCCTTGTAAGCCTTGCGGGACAAAAATGGTCGAAGGAGTTGCGGCCGAGGTTGTCGATCTTCTTCAAGGCAGTAGAAGATGTCCCAGCTGGTGGCTCCATCGATGTAGAGGTGGATTCAGTTGTTGCGGTTCACTTGATTTTCCAGATGGCAGGATCTTACTAGTTTTTGTATCTGTTTTTGTGACGGCTTGGGATGCATGAGAAAACTTGCCTGAGGTTTCCTAGGCTTTTGCATTACTGTAGGCTTTCGTCTTAGTGGCACAGATGTTTCTCGTATGGAGCTGTCTCTAAATTCTTAGAAGCAGAAGACGCTATAGTCATTCCACCCAGTCCATGAGAGCAGTGAGGGGAGCGGTCTCCACTTCCACGAAAGCAGGGCGAGGAGATGTGAACGTTTAATCTAAGCAGTAATGTAAAGTTTTCTCTTGTAACTCTTGTGTGGCTCAAGACGTCAGTGAATCTGCACAACAGTCGCAAGTTTCAAAGCGCTCCACAGCTACGTACGGAAATCTCTCAAAATGTTCCATTTTTTGTGCGAAGAAACACATCATCAAAAACGGAACATAATCTCAAACATACAGGGAGCATCCTGCCATCCCGCACCAATGCCGTCACCTTGACTAACAAGCTGGAAATGGCAGCAACAACATTTTCGATTACGCCATGGATGCAGCAGCTTTTCGAATCACCATTGCTCTTTCCAAAGAAAAAAGGCAAGGCCTTTGAGGAAGGCCTATGTGCAGTGCAACTTGTCTATGGCGATCATCCTGAGAATGGTACTTTCCTACACTTCACTTACCATCCAGTACCGGACAGGAGCAAGTTTTGGGTAGAAAAGAAATGACAGTAGGTCATGAACAAGCAGATCTAATCTAGATATACAGTTATATCCACATACATGTAATTATCGTAGAATATATATTATATATTAAGTTATATAAGATAGTTCTATGCCATCATATGGTCAGATCTCATTAATGTATTCATATCATATAATTTGATATATCAGTATTGCAACCGCAACCACAATGGGTTCATCCGTCAACCGTCGGAACCCTGACAAGGAGTCGCCGAGTAGTTCTCTTATTGTCCCTATTGTTGTGGTTGATTCATCCACTTGACACCAAGCTTAGATGTTTGGCGCTTTCCTTGGGCTACAGCTTCATAGAGTACAACTTCACATACTTTGAGAGGGGCAAGGCATATACCAGCATGGCGCAATTTGTGGCAAACGTGCTGTACATGCCGCTTCTGGTCGACTTGTACAGTCATTTTTTGTGGAGGTTTCCATTTCTTTACATGTCATTATTTCCAATTAATATATGGCTCCTGGAAATTGTACAGGGCCTGGCTATCCAGTGGATCTATGGACGAAATGTTGCATGGTGCTATGCAGATTATGCAGATGAGCTCTTCAACGGTTTGATTCGGATTGGACATGCAATCTGGTGGTGGGGTTTAGGTGTTGCTCTTTGGCTCTTCTATCCATTCATCCAAAGAGCAAGTCTTCATTTAGCACAGCTTGGGACTTGAGATGATCCACAACAAGGCACCAACTTACTGCCCCTGCTGATCCAGAAGGTGAGGCTGTACGAAGCTTCTGGCCCAGCTGGTGAATGACGACTCGCCCAGGGTGACTTCCGTGATGAAAAACTGGTGAGACGCAGTTGGAGACGTCTGTGATGTGAAAACTTATGGCTTTGAGCCATGGCGTGTCGTCCTGCAAAAGGACGGACAAGTTGAAGGAAGAGAAAACACTTTGGCCCTATAGTCATACACTTCAGGGTGACATGCCTTTGACGCACTTGTCGTCACATGTGTCCATGTTTGTACATGTTTTGTCGAGTTTCAGAGTTTCTGGTAGAATCAAATTTAACATCCCTGAATCAATTCTATCTTCACCTTTCCGCCGTTTCGCCAATGATTTGCCGCAGGCCTCACGTGTCTTTGACTTTGGGGAGAATTGTGAAGCAGTCCACCTGGATGATGGGTCAAGGGCTCAAAGAGAAGCAGTTGAATTGGAGATTGCGCCTATATTTTTGTGTTGAGTATTGCTCCTTTCATGTTTCTAGAAGCAAAGAGCAAGAGGTTGATTGTCCATTGTCAATGCATTTGTTGCCTGCAATCCCTTGATATTGCTTGTAGGTTCATAAAACTTGGCAGGGTATAAGGTCATATCTTTTGGGAAGGATTTAGTGTGTCACATAGCGATTGGTTTTTGTTATGGCAGGTACTATGTGACGGGTCCTGTACTGGCAGTGCATCAACTTCCACGGATTGTCAGTTGTGGGGCTCAGTCAAGAAATGGCCATCTTGGATACAAGGGATCAATTGGATTGAGACTGCAACACTTTTCTGAATATTACATATATGATATATGATATATGATATATGATATATGATATATGGATATATGGATATATGGATATATGTATATATATGGTATATGATGTATGACATATGACTATATATAATTATATAGTCATACAAATGTGTAAAATAGATTCAATGGGTGAACAAAAAGATTAGCAACAAAAAACTAATACGAGATGTGACACCTTCTAAGGCTGCATGAGCTATCGTGATAGTGGCATGACTTCCGGGCCTTACAACATTGCTCGAATTTTCGTGGAGGGACCGCGGGAAACTCAGGGATATGGAGAAGAGAAGTCCTCAATTTCTGGTGGCGAATCCTACTTTTAGCCTTTGCACATTTAGAGAATTTTGCTTAAATGGCAGTTTGCTGAAAGTTATGGGGAAGGTTTATTTGCTTCGAGAATTGTTTCAGGAAATGTATCATTCTCGTGTACAAAGATTGTCCATATGACCCATATGACCCATATGACCCATATGACCCATATGACCCATTTGAGTTAGTCATATTAGGATGGTGCCATGAAATGGAACAAACCAACAAATGGAATGACGAATCAAACGGCTCTTTGCATTTCTGTGCAATGATTGAAGAAATCCATTCCTCATGACAAAAGTTCACGTATATATCGTTCGGAATGGCTCATGCCATTCCGACTGTCATACGTTTTGTTTTGACCAAATGACATCAAAGAGTTGCAAGCACATGAAACTGTAGCATGTTTCCAAAACAACACAGTTGGGTCAGCCTACTATTTCAGCACTGCTTCAGCAAGGTTGAAAGGGATCAACATCTATGGCTTCTCCATTCCAGTGCGTAATCCCACGCTACAAGAGGTATCGCAGGTGGGGGTGAAAACATGGGATTTGGGAGATGATGATATGTCCACCTTCAGAAGGGATCCTGGCTTGGAAGGCGTTTGTTTTACTTTGTTCCCGAAAGAAGTCCGCCACATGTTTTTTTAAAAATCATGCATGGGTTGCCATAGACATTCTAAGATTCCTTTAAAGTATGGGTGTTGGATGTTGGATGTTCTGTTTGTTTGAGTTGTGAACTGCAGATCCTGTCAATGACGGATCCATGGTCAGATGTGGTCTGGAACTCAGAGAAATCTCACTCCAAACGGTCACAGCCAGAAGCCTTTCGGGTTTCAAATCTCCAACGGATTTTTTTCGACATGAAAAAGACATCTGAAAGAGAGTTTATCCGTGTGGTTTTTATGTGTGAATATTTGCATAGATACTTCTAGCACCAAAAAGCGAAGCTGGTCAATGATGAGTATTTTTTTGGGCATACTAAGGATTGGAATTTGACAACTCGTGGACCTGCAAACCTGGCTTTTCTTGAAGTTTTAGTAGGAGAATTGTGCTATTCCCGGTCAAGCTGAAGACGATGATTGTGGCTGCTCTGGTGGTTTGGTGGAGCATTTTCATTTTTGTCATTCGTTGTAAGTAGCGAGGCTACCGCTTTTGCCATCTCGAAAGTTCCGTATTCCCTCCTTCTTGTCGTGGTCCTCCTTGGTCTTTTTCCTCTGATGTGCAATCTGAAGCAGGATCGCTAGCATGAAATGGTATGAAACTACGCAAAGACACATTGCTTCTTAAGACTCTCAGCAGTGTGCTCTTTCGTTGCAATGGTGCGATCCCCTGTCCAACTCATTTTTTCAGGTCAACCTTTGTGAGATTTCATCTTTCTTGTTGATTTTGAGGATGGAATTCCTCTGAAATGGTGAAGCGAAACGTGTCACCCATTTTGTACTTCTTTAAATATGTAGTACATCATATGTACTATTAATATACATATATACACACGTATAACATAGGTGTATCTATACTCCTACTGGCTTTAGCCTCCAGCAGCGTTGCTCCAAATGAAGTGGACAGAATTTCCCATTAAAAACCACCGCGTTGCCAGGAAGGATCTCCCGTTTGTGCCACGTATGGCGGTGCACCTGGAGCTCCTGATGGTACTGGATCATGGTGCCTTGTTGATTCGGGTGGTGGGTGTCACCTTGGTGGATGGTAGCATGTTGGGAATTGTTGAATGTGGCACATTTTTTCTGATCTAAAGGCAGAACCAAAAAGAGTAAAAAGAGACAATGAGATGAAACGAAACAACATGTGCACACATGTGCAATCAGCAGAAATAATACTGAATGTAGCAACCTTACAACAGAGACAAAAGGAACCGATTCACTGCAGTGACAGTTCCACAAGTAGTTTTTGTGACTTTAAAATCATTTGCTTGCTAGACATATTATGGGTCAAGTACCTCTGCTGGTCTCACAGGCTCAGAAGATCCAACAATCACTTTGAGGGGAAACTTCACCAGGAACCTGGTCACTCTAATTTCGTTCTGTTGGCTGCAGTCTGAGGCGTTTGGTGAACAAGTCCATTCCTCCAAAGTCGTCTGTGAGTGCCTTGTCCGAAAAGGCATTACCATTGTTTTGAGGATTTTGTCGGAACGGAGGATTTGATGATACTCTATTCAGGAAAAAGGATGTCGCACCGGTAGTACCACCATATCATCATATTGTTGAAATGTTTACTGAACGTGTACCTTTTTCTCCTACCCCGAAGTGTTTCACCAGACTGCCATGAATTGATGACTCATTCCAAAGGGAACAAGCCGAACAAGCCACCCTTAATCGCTGGTTTATCGCAATAAGGTGAAGCGTTGGCGGTGGATAGTCCAGCAGTTGCAGTCAATGCCCTTGGGAATTGATCTTTTTTTTGCAGTGCAGCCTACGCTGTTAACATTTTGGACCATTTGAACTGGGAATGTTGGAAAGCAAAGTTGCTTTTTGAAATACAAGTGCTGTCAGTGCATGAAGGGTGTGTAATTAGTTTCATTAGAACTGAAGCTTTTGGCTGTCTTCTTTAATTGTTTCCCAGAACTGCTAGGGAAATAATACAAAAACAATCAACATAACATGTGTCAATTGAACATGCCCCTGGGCTCCATTTTCCTCAATTGATCCGGGAAGTGACATCGACTTCCAGACTCTTGCAGCTTTGGGCCCAATGTAATAAACATCTACACCAATGCAACGCCAAAATGCAAGTCAAGATCTACTGTACTGAGGTAAAGGCAATATATTGTGGTTGATTTGTGGCACCTCTTAGAATTTTACAGTATTTAGCCTTTTTTTCATGAGTTTTTTGGTTTGAATTCAGTGATTCGTTGCTGCCAGGGGATGGAGTTCACAGGAATTATAGCAGAATCTGGCTGTAAAACACTCCATTCAAACGCCTTTCTTTTTGTTAGCCATGGCGCTATCGCAGGCCACCTGTATCCAATAGTTGCAAATCGTCGCTTTGGTTTGTGTGTATGTCACACATTTCGGTGATGTAAAATCAAAAAATGTTGTGTGTGGCATCAAATCACTCAAACCTTGTGTCGCTTCATCATTGTAAACATCTCCACAAAAGGCGGATAAACTTGAGAAGGCGACCTTGTGCATTCAGGACCAGCCGAGTTGTGTGTTCACTACATGTCTATCCAGGTGCTTCTATACTGATAGATTTTACGTTGGAACTGTTATGATGATGATGATGATGATGATGATGATGATGATGATGATGATGATGATGATGATGATGACTATCAGCATCAAGACCTACTATAACCGCGGTGCTAGAATCATTATATATTACGCCGCATTATTGTGCTATAATCCTGATGATTGATAAGGCTTCTGCAAGCGAGCCCCTTGCTATTTCCCCCTTGCCGCATCATTCAAGATGAGACTTTACCGAGTGCACCCCAATGCATGACTGCTCATTTTTTGCAACAGGATTTTGAGGAGATGTTGCAAAACTTCCGACAGAGCACGCAGGAATTCCAGGAGACGGAATGCAGATCTTGGCCAGAGAAAAAGAGCGAATTAAGATATCGACCATAATGACTCCAGAAAGTCTGACGTAATTTTTTTTGAACCCCAAAGTTTGAATAGCTGTAACATGTTATTTTTTCTTCCGCACCGCGGAAAAAGCATCTAATAGTGGAGGTCAAGGTTTGCCAAGGAAATTGTGAAAAATCATGAGTATTTTCTTTTTTGTGAAGGAGATGATCAAGGTCAGCGGCAGCGAGAAACCGAACATCGCTGCTGCAGAGGTTTTGGTTGGAGATCATTTGATTCACAGAATGGAATGCTTTTGCATTGTTGTGTTTTGTACTAGAGATATATTCTCTAACTTCAACGTGTTGGCAAAACGTTTTTTTGCTCAAGGTGACGAGGATTGAAGATTCCATCGAAGACTTTCAGCAACTCTTGAAGCAGTTTGGTTTAGATAGCAAGGACCATTCCAGCCGGGGCACAGGTAGAGTGGTTTTTTGGGCGGAATGGGCATGCCTTGTAAAGGGGCTTACAGATGTCATCAGTGGTTTCTTAATTGACTTAATTTATCAGTTCAATAAATTTCATATATCAGAATCAGAACTTGGAATAATAAGACCCCAAGGTCGAAATGTGTGTCTCAGGACGCTGTTACTAGCGAAGCCACAGGACATGATGGCTAAATGCTCGCCACAGTGTTCAGCTGTTGGCCTCCCTTTGGAAGTACGGCGTAGCAACTGGGTGTGAAGTTTAGCGAAAAAAAGATAGGGGATGAAATTCTGATGGCTTTGTGAATTTTTAGAAACTGGAAAAAGGAAAGAAAATCGTGAAAATTGCAATAACATCCATTGGAATACAGGATATGGATGATGGATCGGATTCGGATGATTTTGTGTTTCAACAGCTGAAAAAAAAAAGCAACATTCACTCGGATCCAATGAGCCATAGCTTAGATTGGATGAAAGCCGTCAACGAGGGTGGCGAGTTGAGAAAGGAGGTGGGTGGCAATACTGGTGATCCGGATTCACAATGCCGTTTTTATGTGCAATTTATCCACTGTTGATCATATAGGTTTGTTCAAGATTAAGCATGGAACTACTGTAAGTTATCTTCTTGTGGATTGGATTAATGCTGGTCCTTCCCGTGCAGGCGGGCGAGTCTTTGGAGAGGGTTCGAGCTGCAGTGACAGAAGCCAAAGCTTTGGCCAAGAAGGACATCGATCTGGCCGTTTTGTTCAAGTTGTCTTTGGTTTCTATGGATCTGAGCCAAATCCATTTCTGCTAGAATCTTCTGGAGTGGCTTGAAACGTTTTGTTTCTAGCTTTCAGGAATCAGTCTTTTGGAGCTGTGATACGCATAGGGGTGAAGAGGGCATTGTCAGAACCATGCATCTCTTGAGATGATATCATTGCCAGCTTTATCTTCAGTCCGAGATGATTGGAAGTAAATCAATCTTTGTGGATCTTTTTGCGGATTTTTTTTTGCATCAACAATGTACATCCAAGATTTTTGCAATGAAAGTCAGTGAAGAAGTTGTGACCAACTTGGTTTGTGTTGCCTTTTCCAAGGAGCTTCTTCGTGTTGCAAAGGCTCGGTTGCAACTGGATGATGATCCTGGAGAGGTGGCAGTTGCCAAAGCTCGACAGCTCGTGGAGGCCCTTGAAGAAAAGGCAGGGAAACAGCTGAGATGTAGGAAGTTGAATGGTTAAAGATATCTAAACATCTTGGAGATATCATGATATATGGAGATATCATGACATAAAAAGTCCCAAACTTTGTATGTCAAAACAAATTTGAAACATATTTTCAATTGTTGT
Source organism: Breviolum minutum Mf 1.05b.01 (assembly GCA_000507305.1). Lineage (NCBI taxonomy): Eukaryota > Dinophyceae > Suessiales > Symbiodiniaceae > Breviolum > Breviolum minutum. The sequence continues at coordinate 98,708 of DF239377.1, forward strand.
TCAGCTAGTGACTCCCATTTGCAAGGCAGCTTTTCTTCTCCGGTCTTGTGAGTGGAGAGCATGTTGAGGAACCATGTTTAGCTCTGACCTTTCTCGGGTTTTGCTTGGCAATCTGTGAGGTGGAGCCTTTTATTGGTATCCCGAAAGGCAAGGATGAAGGTGAAATGCACTGGATCGCCAAGGACTGGGATCTGGACCAACCTTTTTTTGAGGTGATAAAAACAGCGCAAGATGGGAAACTCATGCGACACTAAAGTGCGGTCCATTCGTAGCAGCACCATCTCAACGGTAAGGTCTAGGAGAAACTCAGCGCAAGGAGCTTGAGCCAATGACTGAAGAAGCAGATGAAGCAGTAGAATCTGCTAAGTCCGAAGTGAATTCTCATCCATTGAAAATGGAAATTGAGATTGAGGAAGAGATCAAGGAGGACAGAGCTGGTGGGACGCACAAGAGTTACAATGTTTTGGATTTGGAAAGCTATGCAAAAGTGACTTGCTAGTATGGAGTTGAAGCTTGCTTTGAGGACATCAAAGAATACCTGAAACTTGAGGCAAAAAAGCTCCAGCCACTCTTCTGCAGACCCAAAAGCAGAGGTTTGATTGTTCTGAGAGGTATTGAAATAGGTTGAGATTAAAGTGTTTTTTCCGGAAATAGTTGAATAGCGGCAGATTCACCCAATAGTGGAACATGTTTCATGAAGGATATGATTGAGCTGAAGCATGCAGAATGCTTCTCCGAAGCGTGGTGCTTCGGCAATTGATTCAAATTCAACTTACGGAAAACTTACCCATTGACATCGGCGGCCGACAGCAAGGATGTCTTTGGGACAGTTCGGCAAAAGAATAGGACGAGTTCGAAACCTAGTTGCAAACTACCAGATGCTTGGCGAAGACTGGTCTGTTTGGTTGTTTAATGTTGTTTATATTTTCAAAATCATCACCAACAGGGCGGACAGGGGTTATATTGAATTGGAAGATTGGAGCTAAGGAGAGATGTACAGAAAGCGAAGAGTAAAGAGTTGATCGCAGAGTTGAAGCCACAGATCGTTGAACAGGTGAAGGCGGCGAAAAATCGTATCACATTTAGGCCGTGAGGCGTAGCCTTGTAGCCTTGACCCGAAGTTGTGATGCAGAGAAAGTGACTGATAAAGGAACGGCTCCTATGAAGATGGAGTTGTTTCAGACCAGAGATTGTCAGCCTTGCATGATAGGCAATAGATCCTGATGAAACAGCTACAGAGGTGGGGGTTTCACCGAGCTTTTTGGATACTTCAGGTTGATACATGTTGATACAGCAGAATCCAATGATACAATTGGGACGGGGTACAGTCTAAGTATGACACCTTGGCATCCCTTTTTGCACTTTCCAGGTGGCAAATTTAGTCAAGGAGTCGGAATCACTTTCAGAAGGAGTTCGAAATATGGGGACGATGTCACTGGAAGATCTTCAGGTCTGGCGCGATATGGTTTTGACCTTGAGACGAGTAGTTTGCGGTTTCATGAACAATGTTGATAATGGGCACGAGCTAGCGAAGACTCGCAGACTTTGACACAAAGTTTTCAGATAAGCTGTGGTGGTGATGGATGATGATGATGATGATGATGATGATGATGATGATGATGATGATGATGATGATGATGATGATGATGATGATGATGATGCTGATGATGAGATGATGATGATGATGATGATGATGATGATGATGATGATGCTGTGTGTGTGATGATGATGATGATGATGATGATGATGATGATGATGATGATGACGATGATGATGATGATGATGATGATGATGATGATGATGATGATGATGCTGGTGGTGATGATGCTGGTGGTGGTGATGATGATGACAAAAAGCAAGAAGAGACAGAAACACATTCGTGATTGCAAGGCTGTTGCCAAAGAGATAGATGCCAAAGTCGCGGACGCAACAACTAGCCTGGACGCCTTCCAGCAACAGATGTGTCCTGTGGAGGCCTGGAAAGGATATGCTTCATGAAGGTTTACTGTACTGTATTTCTTTTTCATTTGTTTTCTATTTGTTGTCTAAAAAGGAAAGATCACTTCATCAGATTGTCCCAGATTACCTCCAACTTGTCCAACATTTTCCAGCATTTCCTACCCAACTTGCCTCAAAAATGACTTGTTCTGTTTTTCCATCGCAGGAACATATTATGGACCAAGATGTAGATGAGAAGGTGAAAGAAATGCTTCGAAAGGAAATTTTGTCCGAGTTCAAGGGTTGCTCAGCTGCAAGCAGTTGAAGAACTAGTCACTAGTCGCTTACCACAAAGGTCTAAAGTCGAAATTGGATTTGACATGTGTCCATGGAATCACTCATGAGTTTCAATTTCGAAACCTAGACTTGTTTGTAGTATGTCGTAGTTGTTTCAATGCAGGACTTTCAATGTCCGGGGAAGACATCTGTCCCTATTTGCTCTAGCCTATAGCCTTTTCAGATAGAAATCCAGAATAATATCTTCCTATCATACCTATTCTGCAATGCAATCACATGTAATCAATCTAGATTCGGCCCTCTGGAGAACTGCAAGGCATCCAGAAAAAGATCGACTTCTTCCGCAATCGTCTCAAACGGGTGAAAGGCGTGTCGGATAGATGTCGTTCGCAGATACTTGGACGAAAGAAAGGTCCGGGCCAGGGTTAAATAGTGTGTAATTAGTTTTTGGCTTTGGATACTTTGTTATTCTACATATATACATATACATATATCCATAATATAAATCCGTTCAATCTTCGTCATTACTCAGGATCAAACAGCGAGATGGGCTGCGGCTCAAGAACGTCAGAACAAAAGTTCTGAACATGATGGACGTCTTCCGCGAGGACGCATGAAACATCAAAACACTTCTGTCAACGAACTGGCCACTTACAGTACAAACAAAGAGTGCTTGGGTGACAGCCCAGGATCAAGCCGACAAAGGTTTAGAAGGCCTTCCGTCCAAGGACCGGAGCGATTAGAGTCAGACAGCAGCATTTTTTTTTGGAAGCTCACCTGGGTTGGCGGGCACCACTGTTGGCAAGAAACGAAGCCAAACACACCCCCAAAAATGTATAGTCTTGTAGTGCCCAACATTTTCTAGAGGTGGCTTCAGAAGCAAAATATGGCACTTTAAAGCGTCACCTGACCAGATGTTCCCTTGGGTTTGCCTGCAGGATATCTTCCGAATGCTTGACAGAGACGAGGCGCGACTTGAGCTTTCATACAACTAGCCATGACCCGGTGTTGCCAAAGTTGCTTGCATAAGATTTGTGGAGATGTATTCGAAACATGGGGCCTGTACATGTCTTGAACTACATCCGACTTGTTCACTAAAGATCGAAATGTGGATGCAACTCTTATTTCTTTTACTCCTGTCCAATGCCAGTAAGAATGGGAAGAGCATGCTAAAAAATCCCGGCACCGTTCTGCCACGCAGCATACTTCAGAGAGGGGAAACCTTCTAACTCATGTAAACTGGCAATGAATGGCAGACTTCATCAAAAAATTGCAGGTACTTTTCTGGATGTGTTTTGTTCAAACACTTCTATATATCATCCACCCAAGGCAACTTGCTTTTTTTTTTCACAGCACATATGAAAGGGGACGACACATAAATAAGAACACTTTGTACCCTTCAAGATCGATGCAGTGTCAGGATGGCGTCATCGGAAGGGATGAGTTTCTTTTCTTTTTTGATGATGTGGCACAGCTTTTGGAGGCGGGTGAAGGTGTCTTTAAGCACTTCGTTGCAAAATGGCTTCAGAAATGTGCTTTCCGAATGTTGGAAAAGAACATCTCGAAAAATAGACAAGAACTGATGCAGATATGTAATTATACAGAGATGCCCGACTTGATACTTGAAGGGTCCTTGCAATGCACTTTTTTGGATTCTGAGTCTTCTGAAAAGATCATGTGATCCTATTTACTATATATTGATCTATATAGATACGAAAAACACATTCATATTTGATTTGACTCAATCAATCCTCAACATTCAGGAGAAGCAACAAAGTCTTCGTCCGTCAACGGAGGTGCCCTTGGTTGTTCTCTTCCGATGTGCAGATCTTTGGTATCATAGCATGACGGTATTTTGGCCTCGTGAGGAGTTGGAAAGCCTCTTTGATTTGGGCCTGGATGGGGAGATGGGACTTTCCTTTGCAGCCTTTGAGAAGTTGTTGATCCGCTTTGTTCAGGTGCGATCAGTGCAATCCATGAATACTTTGATTCATTATGATTGATTTGCTTTAAGCACTGGGCATGAAGTTGATGCCCCTGTTTTACCATGCGCCAAAAAAGGTGGATGAACTCATCGCAATTGGTCCATCAGTTGTGTTTTTGTGAATGCTGTATTTTCATGTCACCATCAGGTGGTGCGTCCCACTACGATGACTCAAAACCTGACCGTCTCTAGCGGGGAGGTGACATCTCCGGCTGCCTCATTGCTATGTTTCCAAGCCATGCGTCGTCGTAGTCCTGACTTGACACCCAAGTCACACTTCACTTCACTTGGCAGGTGGTCAGGGAGCTCAAGATCAATGAGATTTTGGAAGTCCTTGCAGGTCATAGTGGATGTAGATGTGGATGAACGTGGATGGATTGAAAGATGACAACTAATACCCCTTCAACTGCTCAGTCGGTGTCCCCACAATCCTCAGGCCCACAGACAACGACAAAGATCAAACGTGTTTTCTGTCGAGCCAAAGATGATGCCATTGGTTGGGTCACAGTCATTGGCAATGCTGGGAAACTTAGATTTCAGGATAGCCAGATCATTTCCCCCATTGTCCAATTTTTTTCGAAAAATCTGCGGGGGGGATGTACCTGTTGGATTTGAGGCTGGAAGCATGTTCCTGAGAGACTACCAACCAGAGTGAGATGTGAAATGTTTGATGCTGGGATACTGTACTTCTTGATAGCACAGAGGTGTCCAACAGCATTTAAGGGCCTGCGGGCCAGCTACGTTAGCATTTTCTATTGGAGCAGAATCGGGTCAGAGAGTAGACTCGAGCATATAGATCTCAAAAAAAGTCCAAAATTGATTTACGAAGTGTGTTGGAATATGTTGCAAGTATCCCTGAGCAAATTTGAACCCACTGGTGGTTTAGCTGCTTCGAGACGTCCGCAAATTGCGGGGTAGCTTTCTATGCGTTTTATGCGTACCAGCCGCGAGAAAAAGTGTTCAGGGTTGCGATCTCAGTCGCTGGCTTTTTTGTTCAGAAAGTGAAATGGATCTACTGTAGTTATAGATGGCACTTTTAAAAATCACTGTGAGTACATGCTAATGAATGTATATAAGATACGATGTATACATATATAATATAAGTATAATATATGATATAATATATTATATAGTCTGTATATATTCGGCACTTTTCTCGTGCAGCATGGGATTGTTATGCGAGGGCCTGGTTCTGGTGCTAGTATGTGAGAGTAGGAATGTACTCACACACACACACATAAGCAATACATAACATCTATCAACTGATATATGATCTGGTATATGATCTATATTAACTATCGAAAGAATGGCTACGGAGACTTCCTTGATGTGGTTTACGGATGTCCTAGCGACGGCTACGGCATTCCCATCAAACCCTTTTGGCTTCAATGTGATTGTCATCATACTGGATTGGTACAGTACTTTGTTGCTGAGAATGATTTCACCCATTGGTTGTTAAAGGCTATCAAAGGTTGTCATTGAAATAAGAAACCCCGGAAATCCGAAATCCGATGAATAGTCAAGGAGTAAGATACTGAAGTCCACACCACAGTTTAAGCTTCACAAGCTGTGCAAAAGACTAGATTACACTGCGAGCTGAGGTGACTCTTACAAATTGGTTGCCTTTTGCATTGACCAGAGTGGCCTCACACGCCACAGTCTGCAACTAAAGGAATTGACTGGTGGGTTTCTGGAAAACCCGAGATTGTTTGGAAGTTGGAAGCGAAGAATCGACCCTTGTTGAAGTTGGACTTCATGGCATTCATTTCCCAGTTTGTGACAACTGGATCCTTGCCCACACCGAGATGGTTCTTATGCTTGATGTGGACTTCATTGGATTTTTGGAGATCTCTGCACCTGTTGGCCAAGTTCCCAGTAATTCTCAGATGCAACTCTCTGATGTGACTGTACCTTGTTGTGTAGTAAAGAAGTTTTTTGTGCTCAAATGCAGTGACATAGTCATCTCAAGGCTTCGAATGGCTATCAGCTTTGGTCACAAGACAGCCTCAAGCTCCTTACAATGCCTGGGACTTTGCCACGAGTGAAATGTTCCCTCATGTAAGCGGGATTTGCGCATGCCTTTTGCAAAGTCTTTCGAGGATGACATGGCTTTCCGGTTTCTTTGGAATACTAGTCCGGAGAAGAGACACCAATCGAAATGGACATACATACCGTCTCATAATGTTCCTATAACTTCCTAAAAAAAACGTTGATTCCATTGCATTTGCCATGTTTTTTTTGGTAAATCCGCAACTTGTGCTCTCAGGAAACCCACAGCTTTCAAGATCTTCCAGAGGTGAGTCCAAGCTCCCAAGGTGGGTTCCAACCCAACCGAGCAGCCATTGGGGCCGATGGGTCGATGGATATGTGATCTGAGATTGGTACATATTCCATGGATATCCCGACTTGGGCTGAAAAATTAGAGTGTAATAGATGCGCATTAGGATCCAGAATATGCAGAGGATGGGTGGTTGACAATAATGACGTGCTTCCCATACAATAGGCGCCAGACACTAGGCTCACTGTGACATCTTGTGAGGTCTCAGGGATTAGGCAATTGGCATCCTTGATGATGCGTCATTTCTGGATCAACGGATCCACGAGTCACTGTCTTCCCAGTCTTCCTATCCTTGGGAATGGTTTTTTTGATCCCTGATATTTCAAGTGATGCAGAATGAAATGCTGTATGATATATAATGATATAATCCCTTGACCATTTTCTGTACAAAATAGGCGATAATATCTATATATACATATATACACATACATATGAAATCAACATATAATGATGCTACCATTGCCTCCAATCGCTTGACTGGCACACAGAATTCTTCAGGTGCCATGCTTCAATTCATGGAGGGACAATACACGGCTGGATTGCGCTATGGTTTCGAGGCAGTGGGTTCTTGTGCACTGCATCGAATGATACAGTAATTTCGACTCGACAAAAAGAAGCTTGGAAAAACCAATCAAAGCATATCATCATTTTACAACACAATCTGTAGTCTGTAGATGAAGATCTCTGTGCATTGATAAGACTGCATTTGCAAAACATGCATCATAAATCCTTTGAAATAAAACTACTTGTATATGAAACCATACAAAACTATTTTTGGAGCTATTTGAAACTATTTAAGACTATTCAAAACTACATGAATATCTCTATTTATGGCAATTTCTAGCAAACTATCCATGTCTTTTCCGGTCAATTTCGGATCCTGCAGGCTCCCATTTATGTGCCCGATGTGGGTCCGGTGACGAGTCTGAATGCGTAACTTGGCGAAAATAGACAAAAGGACACTTGCACGGCGGTTTTGTTTAAAAACATGTCGATTCTTTGCGGCCTCAAATTTCAGGTTGATGATTTTGTGTTGATTTGTTGGTGAGGTTCTATGTCAGCCTTTTGGTAGCAAATCCTCAAGGCCTGGGAGCTGAAATTGACCAAAGGTTTTTTTTCCGTGTGTTCATTTCAGGTTATCGCTTGGTGACCACAATCATGTCCACAATGCTATCATCATGTTGGGCCGAAATGATGCATGCCAACAAAATGTCGTTTTATTTGAACTTGTGGAAGAGATTGTATTTGATGTAGAAGCCCTGTCCATGAACCTACTCTTCGCTTGTTGAGCCATGGCATGTAGCAATGTCATGCTGGCGTTACTCATCTCCCAAGGTCCTGCACTTCCAGAAGGCATCAGTTCTGTCGCTTGAACCTCAGACCTCATCGACTGGAGAAATGGCGTTTCCATGGGGTCAATTGTGACAGGTCTTTGCGGAGCCCGTCCGAGCGATTGTTGATTCAATGGCAAGGGTCGTGCACTCGATGCGAAAGGGCTCCCGAAGACAGAATCAACTTGGATGAGAGAAGCTGTACACTGATCACCTTTCTTTTTGCATTTTTTAGAAGCAATCATTGAATCATTTTTTTGTAATTTTGTTGTTGGGAGGCCAACAGATCTTGGCAAAAAATACAAGGTCCAATTTGATTATCTGATTGTAAGCTCTCCTTATCTGTGAAGATTTGTTGTCAGAATTATGACTCTGCACCAAGTCATCCAATAAGCTGCCCGGTACGACTGCGGAACTTATGCTGAAGGCTGATGCCGAAAGCCATCATTTTTAGACCTGATGCGATGATGCGCTTGAAAGAAACAATTCTCTGAAAAATCAGTGTTTTGAGCCCTACCAAGGGTTGCCAGGCATTTTTGAAAAGGACACCGAAAAGCCCATGCTTTTTTAAATGGTCATTGACGCAAACTTGGTCATCTCTGAGCATTGATCACCTTGGACCTGGGTTTCCTCCGCTCCATCCCTGACCAGTTGCGAATCGCCACGGCGGTGCCGGCTCCATCGTACCTGCAGATCACCATGCCACCTGGGTATGGACCGATAGCAAGTCACTGGCCTGCAGGTTTGAGTCAGGACTCAGGGGAGTTTATTGAGCTTGCTTCAAAGGCAATTCATAGAGAGTGTCAGTGTCGTAAAGTGTGATAAATGACCATACAATGCATATATACATGTCAGTCATGTACATGTTATTTCAAAGGAAGGCTGTATAGCAAGCAATCATGAGATCCTTTAGAATCCATTTTTTAAATGTTTTTCTCGTAGCAATACTTACTTTGAAAAGAAGGAAATCCGTGTCTCTGAAGCTCGGTACTAAGGCGGACAATGTGGCAAGAGGCGTTGTCGATTCGAATGACTACTGAGTTGCCCACTGTCACGTGTAGAGATGAATCGAAACCGTTTGAACATCCTCGTGGGGTGTCTATATACATATATATATATACATATATTGATATGTATGCAGGCACATGTCATATGCAAGCAAAGAATACAAATTCATGTGCACATGTACCGTATTCCCTCTTTATTCCAAAAACTGCACTTTGGCGATTCCACGCCGCCAGGCCTTGGCCTGGTAGTTTAGATTTCAGGTGGGGGGTGTGGAATTGGGGATTGAGTTTTGAAACTGCCAAACTGTTCTCAGTTTGGACTTTTTTGAGTTGATTTGTTGGAGTTGATTTGTTGGATCTCTTCAAACTTCGTGATTTTTGACTCCCCACCCTTTTCGTTTGATTTTGAGAGTGTCAAATGGACAGAAGTCCGATGAATGCATTGCCATTGCCAGTGGTATGGAGCCTTTGGGTGCGGCAACATGTGGCTTCGAGCAATCCGTTGGGGCGATCAGTTACCTCGGGCAACAGGTGCTCAACTGGAGTCAAGCTGCACTGGACTTGCTTCCGTAGTGTCTTAAGCTTGTCAAGAAAGTGTATGAGATTATAATTCTGATATAGGTTTTCATGTGGCCTTGCCGCAGAAAAGGCAGTCACGCTTGAGTCATTTGATAGAAACGAAAATATTGACAATGTCTATATAGTTATAATTGTATCAACTATATACAGTATATACAAGATTCATCAATCTTCTAGATCACCAGTATTTGCTCTGGGGTTGATTTGCTCGTTCAGCTTCAACCCCAGAATTTGCGATGCCAGTATGATGTCTTCCGCGTCATTATTCGACCAAGCAGCAGCATGCCACTGGTGCCTGGGTGGAGCACCCAGTGAAGGGACGAGCGGAGCGATTGATCTTCAGTTACGCTCAAAGTATGTCAAGGCTGCTCCAGTTCCGAATGGATGTCTGAATCTCAGAGAGGTATAAACTCCCTGAACCTTGGAGAATGTTGCGATTGATCCATGGAGAATGTTGGCTTGCATCATTTCATTATCCCATAAACTTGTTTCCTTCAGATTACGAACCCTCCAGCAGCGCTTTCCGCATTCTATACCGACAATGCACCTGCACCTGGGTGGCCTCGGCATGATTCGACGCCAGTGACCTGTTTCACCATCGATTGAGGTGGCCGACAAAAAGAACTCCAGGGGTTTCGAAACAAATACCCTTCAAAGGGTTGTTGAATGACCAAACTTTGGCTTCATGTTATCGATTTGTACATTCTTGATCTAGGGATCCGAGGAAATGATTTCCAAATGAAACGGGATATATATATATATACATATATATATATATACACACCCAATAGATATACCAACTATATAAGGTGTATATGGGATTGATGATTAAGGGTACCACCCCAAGGGTACCACCATTTTCCCTATGAACATTGGGTGTTTGTGGATGGCAGGGCAAGAGTTTGCGGGCCAGCCTGCTGGAGCTTTGCCACTGTGATGTGAAGACCTTACGAGAATTGTTCAATGGAAGCAAGTCACACAATATGATACATGCATGACACACATCTATGCATCAAGTAGCAGATCTGAATATGATATATATGATATTATATCAAATGCCTTTAAACCTGAGCTACAAAAAAAATCTTATTGAAAGTGTGACCCATTGCATGTCTTGGACGAGGTCGAATGGATCACTCATTGATGCTCCTGAGACTGTCCCCAGCCAGCCACCTCCTTCCGCCGGACTCTCAGCTTCTTGCGCAGCGTGAGGGACATCGTCTGCCGCTCTTCTGCGCTGTGGCAGGAGATGGCGTTAGGAGAGTGGGGTCGCCAAGCTCTTGGCAGACGTCCCACCCAACTTGATGCCCAGCAACTGACAAAAAAAAGTTCCTTTGGACAGTTGAAATTTCAATGAGCATATCTCAACAAATGATCCTTTTCTGGAAACTCTTCCAGTTCACCCAACGACGACCTGACCTCCAGAAGTGATTGCATTTCTGGAGCCCCAAGGATAATGTCAATTTGGCCACCTGGGCGAAGTGATCGTCCAAGCAAAAGCAGCAGGTGCTCTGAAGGGGTCTGAAGAAGGAGATTGAAAGTGTCAGATTAAGTAGGACATGGCAAGCATGCCAGCCAGATACTCCATTCAATGGGCATATGTCCAGGCTCATCTTCCGCTTTAGCTTGGGCATTGCTGGCCCCTTCAAAATCGGGGACTGCAGCTTTGTGTTTTGATGGTGTAAAAAACTTGACACAGAAAAATCCTCAAGATCTGCTGCACAGCATGGATTTTGAGTCAAGCCGCAGGATTCGATGCCTGTAGGGCAAATGGAGCTGGTAGGTCCTCCGGGTACGGTTTGAGCCTGTGATTTTGGTGTTGGGGAAGCCGCGCAATGACTCTTTCTGGTGTCTTTTTGTGGAGCGGAGCTTTACAAAGTGAGGTGATTCCAACACGTTGCTACCATTTGGTGGAGCTGGGATCTGAGTCAATGGAAGTGGTACCTGTGTGGCATCAGATATGAAATGCTGATTTGACTGCCTGCACCAAGGACACGTGTTGTGAATCTCTTCGGTAGCATATTCAATGCCACACAACTGGGAGTCACCCGTCGTGCAATTTGTAGTTCAACTTGGGGGAGAAATTTCTGCGAGTTTTCGAAATCACTGCTCTTATTGGGTCAGAATTTGTCATCCTAAACCTTTTTTTTGGAATGTCAAGTATGTTACGCTTTGTATCATCTTGCACTTTCTCAAGTTTCACAAAGTCTAGTTTTGACATTCTCTCAAAGTTGTCCAAAACTCATGGAGGCCAATATACATATAATATACATACATATATATACATATATTAATGATTTCAAAAAAGTACGCCTCATTCTCAAAAAAGGCTGTCTTCCATTTTTTCTAAAAAAAACCAACCTGTCTTTCATTGAGGTCTGTTGAATTTTGTATCCCTTTTGGGTTCCATTCCAGTTGCAGATTTCCCATTTCAATGTGAGGTGGATGTTTGGGATCCCAACTCTCCGGTGGCTTGGATTGCAATTTGAAAACACATTTTTTTTCACAACAAGTAGATGTAGACCCCGTAAATTGAGTATATTGCATTTATATATTGTAATGTTTATATATATATTATATACACATGATATACATAAATGTATATGATATGATATATCTATATTTATACATACATATTACACGCATAAGACGCATACAGGCACAGACTGCGAAACCTGTAGAGACTCCGGAGATTGAAGAAGCAGAAATAAGCTCAAGCACTTTGTTGAGGTGACTGGCTGTGAAGGCAACGGTGAAACTGCATTGATCGCCTTGGTATCTTGGCTTCAAAGGTACCTGAACAAGATCGAACAAGATTATGGCAAAGAGTTTTCCAAACAAGCCGATGAAAGAGTTGAGTTTGGGATGATCCACAATGTTCATGGAAAAATATAATAGAATTATAGAAGAATATAAAATGAGATTTATTTCAATTGCCTTACACTGGGCTTCCCATCCGCTCTCGGCTCAGTCTGCTGGTCTCATCGCTTCCAACACCTATGCGCCACTTGACCGAACTGGACGAAGGAATGGTACCTATTTATTGATTTGTACACAATATTTTGTTATATGATTTGGTATATTATGGTATATTGTTTAAAAATATGCATATTTCCATACACTTGGTCAATTGTACAGATTTTGGACACGTCCAGTGTCTCTGAGCAAACGTTGCATTTTCACTGCTCCAAGTGACCCCATGAGTATGATTCAACTAGTCGTAAAAGCTGCCTTCACTGACAAGCAAAAGACTGACATGTTGCACATGTAGTGTTCCAGTGCCCTGGTATCGCATCTTTGAGCGATTTTGAGCGCTTTCAGCTGAGGTTTCGCATCGACATCATGAACCCTCCAACTCAGACGACTTCGAATTTTTGGACGATGACCTTGCTGGATCACTTTGCCAAGCCTATCCCATCCTTCAACCTTTGGAAATTTCCGGAAATCTCGGTATCGACGTATGCTCGAAATTCGGCACCCAGCTGCTATTTGGGAGATTGCGTAGGTGCTGGACAAGGCATTGCCATACCGATCCTTAGATGAATTGGGACAAGAAATTAGATCCATCTCATCTCCTAGGGGGCCTCCATTCACCAGTAAAAAAAACCATAGACGTCTCAAGAGGCAGAAATAGATTCAACTTATTTCAACTTGAAACTTGTGAGTCAGGTTAGTTTGCCACTGCCACTCTATTCCGCCAATGCTTCTGTTCAACGGCACGGGAAAACACGTCGAAGCACTGAGGATGCAGCTCACTTTGAGAACGCAGAATACGGTCATGACTGGAGGGCAGCTGGTGATTCTCGCACCGCTGGAGTTTGGTTTTGATCCCGATCCACAAGCTCCTTTGATTCAGGGCGACAAACAGACAAGGTGTTTGATCATGGAGTATGAGAACCTTGGACTGCATGACTGAAACTTCAAGGATGTTGATTGGATAATGTAATATTATTATGATATTATATGCATATATGCTGCGCAACATGAAATTAATTAAATTATATATATATATATATATGAGAGGTATCAATGTAATGTAGGACATTGCTTCTTTGGGACTAGTACCTGTCAACTTTTATTACCCCAACACCCCAGAATACTTAGATGTATTGATTTGCAGTAAGCTTTCTCATCCAAGACTGCTGTAATTCAAGGAATTTCAACCTCTCGGCGGTGCCGTACACCTGGCGGATGGCAGTTTCCTGGATGCAAAAATATGGTCAAAAAGGCAGATATTAAGGAAGATGTTTTTTTTGACGTCCATGTACATGTTTTTTCGTGATACTTTTTGAGCATTTTTTTGTTTTTTTAAAGAGCAAACAGACGCGAAGAGTATTCTTTTATCTTGGATTGGAAGAAAAAGGATCGATGCTGCACCAGAAGCTTTGTGTGTGATCTTGTTTGATGCAGAATACATGATATCTAAGTGTACTTGAGCGAGTCTGTTGATGGTTGCAGCACAACTCAGGAAAGATATTGCTTAATTGCAGATAGAGGCAATCCTTTGGATGGAACTGGAACTGGAGACACACGAACGGTCTGAAACTTAAGAAGTTTGTACACTGTACACCCCTGAAGATTAACATGGAACATAATCATGGACGTTTGGAAGATCATTTTCCTTTCTAAATGGGTGATTTGTAGGTTCCAACCGTTAATCTTTCAGGGTATAATGCAGCTCATCTCCTCATATCACTGTTTTCCCGCAGTGAACAAAAACCCCGCCATTCTGAGGTGCGAGTCATCACACGCTACCAGCAGAATCCATTTGACTTAAGACCACCCAAGGCTTGGAACAAACAAACTCTGCCAGTTCCTTGGAAATCTCACGAAAGAGTGGACATTTGGACATCATGTAACACGACATGCTGTGAAATCTCCGCAGACCTTCCATCCGAACGCCACCTTCATTTTGCACTTCTGGTTGCATCCACCAAATACTTTTCGGCCATCAGAGGCGCGAAGGGCTGAATGGATCTGAATTTGTCTATAACAACTGGAAATCCATTCAGTCATGAATAAGAAACTGAAGAACAGGGTGACTCGAATGTGTCGTTGCTTATTTGACATTTTGTGTATATGACTTTTTGTAGCTGCTGTTGGTTGAGATTGTTTGCCGGTTGGCCGGTTGGCCCCGATGTTTTTGCAACTGTCTTGAAATTCTGGAACTGGAACCAGCCATGAATGTCAAAAAATGCCCAGGAATTGTAGAAACATTCAATCACATCCTGCAAACAAAGATCATATGAATCATACACATCCCAATGCTTTATGCCAATTTTCTGTACATCCATGCTATTCTCATATGGATCATACATGTGGTATATATCTTTCCCACTCCTGACGGCTAGTCAGCTGAAGTGTTGAGGCCTGGCACCTTGAAAGCTTCAGTCCTAGTGGTGAAGAGTTGGATATTGGCACAGCACACGGATGGGAGGCGGGACCTGGGATCAAGGATGGATCTTACGTCCAGGTTGTAGGTTGTATCTGAAGGGACTGGCTCTTGTTGAACCAAATGTGGTTTAGTCTAGTTGAACCAAATGTTGTCTAGTCTAGTTGAATCTAATGTTATCTAAGGTATTAAGGTTATGTTTGTTTTTGTTCTTTAAATGTTTGCATGGCACTGCGAAATGCTGAGTTGCAGGTCACGCTTTTGACGTTCTTAGTCGTGGGCGTGTTGAAAAACATGCCCTTTTTGAACACCAGTGGCATGCGGGCAGGTCATTCGTGTGATGAACTTCTTGGAGCACAGCAACACTGGAGGGATTAACAAGTACACACAGACGATCTCCCCTGCTGCGACTTGGTTGGTTTTTGAAGAAAGGAAGGAAAGTCAAGTTGGGCAAAGGGCACCTTTTTTCTAGTCTATTTTTTTTTCTGGTAGCACGGAAAGAGGAATGCATCGCCGCAGCAGAGGTGACACAAGGACTTGCGACGATCCCGAACTTTGCACCTTTCTTAGATTGGCTGAAGCTACTTCAGCTATCACTGATCACATTTGCATTGGCATCCCACTTGCTGTGAAAATCAGTCATCTTGAAGCATTGCTCACATAAACATGAGAATGTTCCACTCGAAATTTGCTATCCGCTCACCAAGATAAGGTCATTGATTTTGTCTTGCCTGCCAATGCATGGTTGGCAGACAAGTTGGCAATGGCCTTAAAGATGTGGATGTTGATGTGAATCGTTACTTCCATGATCAAGTCGCTTGAGGAATTTTCATGCATTTCCTTTGTAGCAATGTCATGTCTACTGTTTACTGCTTTGCCGTGCTTGTGTGCATCGATTTATGATGATTCGTGGCCAAGAAGAGTCTTTTTTGACTCATCACACTTTCGAACGTTGGCAAAGAATGGCAAAAAGGAGGGTTTTTGCTTTCCCAAATGTAAGGATATATTAGGCATAACCGGCATAACCATCTTCAAACTTCAAACACAGGCACCTTGAAAACGACACCTGCTGAGGTCCTAACAGCTCCAAGAAACTTCCAGATGCAGCTTAGTTTCATGGATGGCAATGCGTTTGGGACTCAGATGCCAAATCTTGGCCATCCAAATTGGACCTTTCAAAAGTGGCAAAGGTCGATTTAGCTGATGCTTACTAGGGAGTCACTTGGACCACTGGAACGCTTTTTTGAGAATCTGAAAAGCTATAGAATTGTGGTGTATGCTGAAAACAACCACTTTGAGAGCTGGCTTCTATGTGCAACAGAATGCTCTCTTGCAGTCTTGTACCGTTGTCAAAAGAACATTCAAATTACTGCATACCTGTCAGTCAAGACAAATTCAATGGTTGCCTGTGTCGATGACTTTGCAGATATAGTAGCTCACCATTGCGAGACACCTGCACCATTATTTGTGTTGCAATTTCTGGATCATTTGCAGGGTGTTAAGGAGCAGAAAGGGACATCACAAGCCTCTTGGACAGAGATAATTCCATACCGCCATACCCATTTAAGATACAAAGACAGATTCTAAGACTTAAATATCCTTCCTTTAGATGGCATGATGTCATCATATCATAACCCACATAGCCTTTTTCAAGTTTCCAACTTTCCAAGCAGGAACACAAGCACATTGAAGAGTCCGAAAAGGATCCCAACAGATCAAGGAGTAGGTCAACGAATCAGCATTAGCTCCAAAAAAGCATCAATATATAGAATATATGTCACTATATACATAATATACACTGTATGTACTGTGTCATCATTTGCTCCACAGCCCACAGCCAAGCAGAGTTAGCACAGTTGCCAAGCGGGTAAATGCCGTTCGGTATTCACAGAAGCCATGGCAAGTGCTGAACGGAAAGAGAATCCAGATGTTTCAGGATGGAGTATTTTCTCGCTCTTTCCTTTCTGCTACCTGAATGAAGCAAGTTCACAAGGATGATCTGATTATCAGATATAGTCACAAGACGTGTTGGATGTGTTGTAGTCAAATCGGGCACAACCATCCAACTCCATTTGGAAATTCGTACTTTTGGGATAAATCGTTTTGGTTCCTTCAATCTGAGGCTATGCAGATACTGCGGCCTCTTCCAGCGAAACGAGCTTTGACGATCCATTTTTTTTGATCCGTAAAAACTCCTTGGAGCGATGAATTGTCAATGTCAAGCACTGGTACAACATATGGATTATAGCCGCTTTCGGGTCAGACATCCCTTCATATCATATATAGACAGGGCTATCGTGCCATTTTCCTTTCACTCATTCCTGTAGGGTGCTGTGAATACCTGCAGATACGGGAGTGTCTCCGAATTGCTTTATGACTGGGGTCAGAATTCCTGGTCTAAAAATCTGTATCAACATGGCTGAGTTGCATTTCAAAAGTTGATTTTGAATCTCATATATTCGGATTCGTCATGGGCCGCGGGCCCCATACTAAATGATGCACTTCACAACCGAGGCGCTAGAATGGCGCCGGCACAAGTACAGTATATACAAAAACGACCTGTTGAATGCAGAATGCAACAATTAGTAGTTGGGCGCATTACTCATTTCCCTTGTTTGGCAGCTTTTCATCTTGTTGTGTTTTGCAGCCATCTTGGAAGCAAAATGGAACCCCAAGACTAGTGTTTGGATATCCCAGTCGATATAGTTTAGTTACTCTGTATGAAGGACTCTTGTCTCAAGCCTTGGGGTTTTCCATCAAACATGTGAAAATACACTTGACCGCACTACCTTTGCGTGAAGATAAACGTTGGCCACCTGCCACGTCTCCAGAGCTCTGAAATGCAACCAGCTAACCAACTCAACCAACCAAGTAATTTATATTTCAACACACTTCCCAAACCACCAACGCATGCAATAGTAATGGATATTTCAACAAGATTTCCCTCCCCCCCCCCCAAAAAAAAAAGGCAAAAAAAATGGAAGTGACCTGAGTGTCAACATTCCCTTCGCCCTGAGGAAAGTGGTCTCTCTCCGTGCGGATCTTCCTGAGGGTCGGCCAAAGCTTGCCCATGACCTCTCAGAGCATGACACCATTGATACCACGATGGGCCCACACCGTTTCTTGAAAGTTCATGTTATATGGGTATCAAGGAAGGCATAAAGAAATTAAGATTCAAATAGTCTTCAAATATGAATGCTTCCATTTTTTTTATACATCTTTTTTATTGTGGATTTAATAAATCATCTTTTATGTTTTTTCTTGATTTTGCCCTCTTGATGTTCAGAGGTGATTTATGGTGATTTAGATTATCCACATCTCCCCATCTCGCATCACTGAGGTAATAAACGGCTACCAGAGAATGTGATAACGCCAAGGCAACATACATTGAAGGAAAGTGTGCAACTTCCGAAGTTGCTGCGATACCCGTCATTGCCCAAGGACTGGGAATTTCCAGAATTTGTTGGACCAAGGTTCGAAGGATTTTATGTGGCAAGATACGAGTCTTCAATGATTTTGAATGCCTATGAATGATCAATTTTTATTGCTTGTTTTCAACACCCCAACACCCCAAGACCTCCTATTTCATCCAGGACCTCACAATCATAGAAGGCAACGAAGAATATCAAGAGCGTGATGTCCTTCTGGGAATCTTTCGTGAATTTGCGTTGGATCTGAATAGAGGGAGATATTTGACTCAGCTTGGCTCTAATCAAGATTATTCGGTGATTCATTGCCAAGTTATGGATGATATGCAAACCTTGAAGGTGGATCAAGGTAACGGTTTCTTGGCAGCGAGGTTTTAATGGCAAAATAGAAATAAGATGAAATAAGGCAATTGGTATGCAAAAAAGACCAAAAAAGGGAACCAGAACTTGGTGGGCAGCAGCCTATGTGTTGCTTATGATATGTGAGTACACTTAAAGGTAAGGCACTTGGACATATATTGTCGGCGAGTTGTCAGCGTTGTGAGTGTCACTTTCCTGGCCAAACCTTTTCCGCCTTTACATCAACTGCCGTTTTGATTGCAACAAACACCTCAATTTTGCCCTTGTGATGTTGAACACAAGTCACATCACAAAGTTTTTGAAGCCACATGTACCCAAGGCTGTATCATCGAATTCCCTTTGACTGGTGTTTCCAAAGTCTACCGCATTGTCAAAACGGACGAGCGCTTGATGAGCATGACCACTGCAACAGCGCCAAATGTCGAAGCTTTGATTTGATGTAATGAGCGAAGTTCTTCCCGTGAAGTAGTAGAGGGTAGAGTCATTGGGATTTGCCTACCTGCTAGTATTCTTATGAGCAGCTTGAAGTGGAACTGTTCTTCACTCACATGCTTCTATGAAGACATATATTACACTGGTGACTCAGCAATCCTTGCGGGCCAACGCAGGGAGCAATGGGAAGAGGGAAGACCATCAACCCTATCCTTATTCGTGCACTCAAAGTAGTCATCCCTGCAACATATCTCTTAGTCCTCAGATTGCCTGCCAAGGAGCACATTGTGGTTGTGGAGTTTATGCGTCGGAAGCTGGCCTTTGTCGCTTGACTGTATATCAAGCACCAGCGATGCAAGCATTGCGGGTGGTTCTCTTGTCACGAGATATGTTTCATTATGTTTTGAAAAAGAAAAGAGAAATCTCTATGCTTTTCCGGGAGAAATTTGATGGGAAGATGCCAGCCAAATGGACAGGACACCTAGCACGAATCTTTGGAATGACCCTGTCTGTTTGGAAAAACACTGAGGTTTTTATGGAGGTCCAGGAAGCACAACGCTTTCTCCTCTGTATGGAGCTGATGATCCGTCGGGCGCAGGAGGACGCGGAGAGCGGTCTTTGTTAATAATTGTGTCAGTGGAAGGTAGGGGAAAAATGATGGAGAATGTGGATCATGTACGAATTACATCGAGTTACGAATTGCATCGAGTTACCATTTTGAATCTTTTTGTGACTTGTAGCAGATTTTATAAACGGAAACGAAGAGAAGAGCTGTGATACATGAGCACTGAAATGAAACGGAGAACAATTCAAAAAGGAACGCCGCTTTCTTAAAAGATGTCAAAAGGAAGCTGGGAATATTTCAATGCAGAAGTAACTTTTGCAAGAACGGCAGGAATTCAAAATAAGTCTTCATTCAGAAGCTTTTGTATTGCGGCAACATTTCTTGACCCAAATTAGCATCCTCCAGGACATGAAAGAAGGAATGGAAAACCAAACTTGTCCCAGAGGAACGCAGGTGCCAAACGAACAGCTTGACAGCTGCATTTGTTTCCATGGGGCATGGAGACGTTTGGCAAGATGTCATCAGCGGCTGTCAGGCCCCGCGCCCAAACCTTGGGACACTTCGAGAGCCGCGGCAAGTTCGGCCCTTGCTGGGAGAACCCAAAAGTGTCAATGCACAAGGCAAGTTGAAAGTGGAAGAAGCTGAAACGGCAACAGCTCAGATACCATTCAAAGTCTGCATTTTGATTCATGTTCTATCCAACTTCAATCACGGGGCATTGCTAGATAGCAAGGTACTAGTAGCCAATCCAAAGCACAATGGTTTCAGGTGTCGAGTGCGTTTGCAAGCAAGACTGACCAGCCATGGCATTCCCCATCTGAAGATGGTCTGAAGCCGGACTAGCAATTCTGTATATCGGCTGTTGAGTTGAAAACACAACGAAACCGTTGACGAAACCGCGCCGACAATTGCTCCTCTTCGCGAATGTTTGCAATGCATGTCGAGGCTTTGACCAAAAGTTGTTTGATATACCTACAGCATGACTTTTTAACTTCATTGAGGAGGAGAAATATCAATTTGTTAGTTGAAATATATACTTTAGCATCCACTCAGACATGACTAATGACAGCCAATATGTTAGAGATAGCATGGACATGTTGGGAATATGTTTGGAATACATGTGACATGTGAATATTTCATAAATAGTTCTGACCTCGTGCAGACAAAGAGGCTAACACGGATCCACATGTATTACAATTATCTCCAGTACAAGTATTCAAAACATGTTCAAAGTAGACTGCTTGGTTCCCATTGTGCCAGGAAACAAATTCAGTACCAGCCACGCATAGACCGCATAGATGCCTAGATGAAATGGGAACAAGCTCGACTTGCAAAGTCTGCTTCAAAGAAGCTGCTGTGAAAGTCTTTGCAAGGGTTATTTGGCTGTGACATGTGCAAAATCCAGAAGCTAAGTCAGCTAAGTAAAGAATTGTTTGTTGTGTAAGGCCAAAGGACGATAGGACCCCACATAGGAAGAACAGGTGCCATTTGAAAGTGGTCACCACGAAGGCCCAGTGTAACCCTGGCGAGCCACTCGAGCCACCATCCAATCATAAGCGCTTCTGCCAATCTTGATGTCCAGACATTTTCAGTCGGGGCTACTGATGTCTTGTACTTTGTATTTCACTATGACGTTTCACTGGGTTTTGCTTGGAATTGTTAAGATTGGCAAAGTGCTTGGAGCGTTTGTTGGCGTTTGTAGACTTCCACTTCAAGAGACTAGTAGTAGGATTTTCAGCGGGACTGAGCTTGAGAAAGAGCCAAAATGCTGTTCGCTGTCATTGCACATAATGTCAGGAAAATCTAAAGAATCTTCAGCACCCTGAGCACACACACACACTTGTGATTCTATTCTTTTCAACAAAAGACTACTGTATCTTTTGGTGATTCTCATGCTTCACTTGACAATACTGAACTCTTTGTTTCAGATATAGGACTAGTTCAAATGATATTAAATGATATGATATGATATGATATGATACGGTGTTTGCTTCACATATCCACTGACATACGCCATGTTGTACTCGTTCAGAGGCCTGGCTCCTGCATTGATCGAACTCTGCTCTTGCCATTGGGTGTTCGGTGCCCAGTGAAACACAATGGTACCATCATAATTGCACCGTTATATATATATATAATTGAGTAAATCATTGCACTATGGAACCAATTATGGAAAGCTTAAACCATCTTTTAGAAGCTTCCCCCACCTACGACCTACAACTTCTGAAGCCAACAATGGAAATGGCCTGCGATACTGGACACCGACGCCAGATAGAAAGTCACACGAATTGAGGTCGCCCAATTAGAGCCTGAAGCCACCCGTTCGGCAATTTGTATGGCAGAGGACCTCCGGGGAGGGAAAGTGGGCACTTTTTTTTTTGAAGAGCAGGTGGTGAGAGGAGGTTATGCTGAATTTGCAAGACAACAAAAACTTAGGACCTGAAAAGTGTTTGCAAAGTGAAAAAACTGCAACCTTTCCAGCCATCAACTTTGCGGTAACGTCGCATATGTCGCCTTGCAGGTCATGACTATTCCAGCCATCAACTTTGGTAGGGCATTGCAGCCTGGATCCCCGGTTCATCTGGCTCCTCGACCATCCATCAGTTGTGCTTTTTGATGCTGAAAAACCAAGGTCGGGGGATCTCTGTCGATTGTTGTGGGGTGACCTGGAGCTGCCAAAAAATACCCAAAAAGATACAAGGCCTTGAAGCATCTTCTGGCATTGCTGGAAAACTGTTTGATGTTGGTAATCCCAGAGTGTGCCACCGAATGCCCCTTGGAAGTTGTGTGCGTTTTTGAAACTTTTTGCTGAGAGAAGCCATTTTTTCATGTCCCAGGGTAGAAACTACAAGCCGAAGACAAGCTGGGACAGGCTTCCAAGGGATCAATTGCTCTTACCCCATACAAGGACAGGTTTTAAGGATTGTGACCAGGGGCTGACCAGTGTTTGGGCCCACTTTCGGGAAGACCAGCTTGTCCCAGAAGAGACATCATGAACCAAAGCAAGATACATTACGTCAGCGATGGAAATAGATCGCCTGCCAGCAGGCAGTAAGTGTTCTCAAGCAGATGGCAAACAGACAGAACAATATATCCAGCATTTCCAACAGCTGATAGTAAATCAAAATCATCTCCCCTGTTGAATCTGCTGATGGGTGGTCTTCGTCGTGGTCCTGGCGGTCCAGCTGAATGGCGTGTGGGAAAGTTAAGACAAGCAGCCCTAAGCGGAGCTCAAGCTGTGTTGGAGGAGATCCTGCCCATTTTTTCACAGCAAAAAGCTGGTCTCAGACAATGTTGCCAACCAAATTCGGCACCATTTTTTCTGTGCGTTCTATGGAAAGGTGTGCAATTGGAAGGTGTGAAAAATGTACGCTGCAGGACCACGTGCCATAACTCCTCAATGAACTCTCTATACCCCGCGACGTTGAAAGATCCAATGCCATAAAATGTACATAGATTCTTCCACATCTTCACGAAACGATTTTCCAAGATTTTTCCATTCAATTCCCAAATTCTTCAAAATCAACACCGTTAAAAATGGGTACAATCATATGGATGTTTCCGAAAACAGTGGGTTTTCCCCCGAAATCATCCAATTCAAAAAAGGGTTTTCCATTATTTTCACCATCCATTTTGGGGGAAACACCCCTATTTTTGGAAAAACAGCCATATAATATATATTTTTCCATGTGCCAGGAGGACTTAGCCATTGGATTGCAACCCATCAGCCATCATTGCGCCTTACTCCTGGGCCGCGCCGCACGACCTTGGAGTCATCCCAGTGAAAGTGGAGATTGGGAAGCTCAATGGTCTGACTGGTGGTCTCCAGAAATCCAAGATGCAGTTTCTTGCATTTGCTTCATGGAAAATAGATATTTTGGTAGAACATAGATATTGAGTGGTATTCTGAATGATACTGTTTAAGTTGAATATTTTGGGAAGTTGGTGTAAAGCCTGTTTGTTTTTGTTCCAGGTTTCTGATGACTTTCTTTTTTTTCTGCAACTCTTGCTCAGTAGTGCAATTTTTTCACACAACCACAAACATTAGAAAGAAATCAGGAGCCCCAAAAATCCATGCTCATCAACAACCAGAAACACCTGCAGGTTGGTGGACGTATCCGGACACTACCACTTGTGATGTGTCAAGAGCCTGTGTGGGTTCCCAAAGTCATCCAAACCTCGGCTCCGGACTTGAAAGTGACGCCTGCCATCGAAGAAATGGTCCGTTTGGAGGGACACTATTGGGCAAAGAGCTGGGCTAAAGGACGGAAGATTGAAATTGGATTTGCCGGGTTTTCCAGAAGATTTTTGAACATTTATCATTTACATTTCATTTATATTTCGTTCATATACAGACATATTATTCATACAATTATGCACATACATGTTTTTCACGCATGTCCTTTTCTTTTGTCAATCAAACTCCAATTATCACATACAAAAACCAGAACCCACTCATTGGACTTGCCTGTGGAAGTTGTGTTGGCCCGGCGTTTGAATGGCCTGAAGTTCAGGGTGATCCGCAGGACGTGGCAGTGTGTATCGCCTTGATAGATTCGGACGCAGAGGAGAAGGCGTTTTGGTCCCTGATTTTTGTTCTTTGGAAGAGCCACAGTCCAGCACTTGCATCCACTTTGGCAGAGTGGCTTGGCTCGAGGAGTCAAAATTTTTGTGTTTTCGGTGGATGAGACAATGAACTGCTAAGGATCTTCACTTCACATCGATAAACTCTCGTTTTTTTCTCACATGGGTGGTCCAAGTGTTTGGGTCTCACAACATATGACATGTTTAGTGTCTCCTCATTCATCCAATAATAATCAAAGCTTAGGAACGGCAGGATGTATCTTGGCTGCCTGACGGCTTATTGAAGCTAGCAGCATCTGTGAATCTCTGCAGAAAGATGCCGGTCATGGAGCTGTCTCTCGAAAGCAATCATTACATGGTACTGGGATCCTCCCAGAAACAGTCACCACCAATTATAGAAAGTTTAGTAGCTTAGTAGCGGATGAGTACAAACCTTCATTTTCCACTGAGAGGGGAAGTATCCCAAGCTACACTCCACTCTTGTGTCGTCACATCAACATTAGATCAGTCTTCATGAGGTGTTAAGGTATCGACATTCAATCATAGCTTTCAGCATCCGACACATCAACGCCTGAGGATTGAGCATATTCAAAGTTCCGAACATCTGAATTTATTGGTGCCTGTAACACAACTCACATTTACAAGCGATGCCTCCATCAAAGCATTCAGCCGAGCAACAGCGCGACGCTTTCCCTTCTATGTGGAGTCTGTTGAGATGGGTGCCAGGTAACGAGGGACGATGGGAAAGGGTGGGAAATTACACCTCAACAAATGGTCAGCTGAGGCAGGCCAGGCTTCGGCTTCAAAATTCTGATGGCCAAGTTTTGAGACTCCCATGGTTAGTTAATTCAAGTCTTCCCGTAAGGAATTTGGTAGGCACCTTCACCAGGGTCCCTTCCTCGTCATCTCCGAAGGTTAGAGATCTCGATCGTTCCACCGTTGAAGACTCGTTCGGGGGAACCAGACTACGTGGATGTGGAGGAATTGGAGTGCCTTGAGAAAGACGAATCTGCCATCATTTGAAGTGAAAAAATCCAGGAAGAGAGGGACAATAGGATGATGTAGCCACAAATCCTTTACTTTAACCATCAAAATCAAGCCGACGTCTATTTTGATGCTGCAGCATGAAGACTAACTCAGCTCATGAAGGCCAGACCTTTTTTGTGAACATGCTTAAAGACTTGGTTTCAAATAGGAGCCGGGAATGCTTTGCAAGATCACTGGTGTGGTACCTTGAGGCAGATTGGTGCACAACTTTTTCCATTGAACGACATGAAGGGCCTCCTGTGCATCCGGCGTTTCGGAGGGCCTCCTCTCCAGATTGCTGCATATGGTGCGCATCTGGAGGAGACAGTTCTGTGATCGGTCCTAAGACAATCTGGTGAAGTTTGGATGTGGTTTAAGACCACTAAGACCACAACATGTCTTGACAGGTTTCTGATGATCTCATTCTGTGCCAACCTGTTAGTTGTTAGTTGTACCAACCTTGCGCAAGCGCCCCATGCTGCTCCGATCATCTCCAGGACATCTGCGACTACTTGAGAGTTGGTTGGGTGGATTCCCTCTTTGCAGCTCCCAAGACATGGGAACGTCTCTTCGTGAATGTCCAGCCCTGTGGAAGCCTTGAGGTGCTAAAAGGGTGAAAAGGGTGGAGCATTGGTTTGGTTTACTTAGTTTACTTACTTAGCCTGCTGTGCATGTAGGTTTTTTTGATGTTTTTTGAAAAGAACTAAGAAAATAAATATACTAATGCTATATACTGGTATATATGTATATATATATATATATGTACATTTGACATCTATACTATATATTATATACATTTATACATCTATTTTCAATTTTCCGATAAATCCCCATGCAATTTGAATGTCTCAGAGTTACCCATCAGGCGAGTTTAGGCCACTTCCCTGGTCGTGGGCTTTTCACGAAGCAACTGGAATCCCCATGCTGCGGCTGCGGTGAAATGGCCATTGGCTCGGAGGTCTTAGAGGAACTGAAGAACTGGGAAATCCAAAGAAGGAAATGATAAGATTCATCAGAGGAGGAGATAATATGGATCCAAATGATATATAGCTAAAGCACTATAAGGAATATTAGTTTTGGGGATACATGTATGCTTTTATAATTATACAGTATATAATATGTATGTATAAATGTATACTTAAATGCCAACAAAATTCGTAGAAGACCTTGTAGATGGAATTGGAAACTCCATATAGCTCTCATCGACAAAAGGAATACCAATGAATTTGTGATTGACAAAAATAACAACTTTAGTAACTATAGTCAATCAGCAGCCATAAGCCGACGCCCCAAACTCAAACCACTCAATCGAATTCTTACAAGCAAGAGGCTCAAACTGCTTGATGATGTAGTCGGGAAAGACAATGGCCCATAAAACAAGTCACTTTCTCTTAACCTGCAAGGGTTACACATCAAGCATCGTCTCCATCGTGGTTTACTATGGCTTTTGGGTTTCTACAGACAGTCAGTTGTGGCCAACGGCCACCTAGCGTCGCGGCAGGAATTGGGCTTTCCAACTAGTTCATAGTAAGGTATTGGGGTGAAATCCCAACAGAATGAATTGATCGCATTGCTTGGCTTTGGGGTTTGTACTTGTAGTGATTCATCTCCAAACCTTCGGCTTGACAGATATTGGTCTGGGTACTCTCAAATTTCAAACATTTGGACATATTCGGACCAAAGCGGCTAGGAGTTTCCCAAATAAGTTGTAGCATCAGGCGTAGTCACATGTTTTATCATGTGTTCACTCCGGAACAAGGATGTGGCACGTAGCAGTAGTAGAGGGCCACCAAAAATGGAATCGTTGCACTCTTCTTTGCAGGAGACAATGGAAGTGGTTCCAGTCTGTCGAGACTGTGGGGCTTTTGTGCGCGGTTCAGATGCTTGGTTCGAACAAAACAACTGGAAATACTGGAAAATCACAAGGTGTCACAGTTCTTGCGTAAAAAGTTTTTCTTTCCCGAAATGTCCAACGAATCCTGGTCCCAAGTCCCAAATAGTGATAGATTGGTGTCCCGTATCTACCCATAGATGCTAAATACACGGAAACTCATCTGAGTTGAACCACGAAACTTGGTGAAGTGCTGCCCCCAGGAAGGTTTCTTCTCCAAGCAGGGCCTTTCACAGCACACCTCACGACCGCCACAGGCAGGTGATGATTATCCTTGAGACATGGAAGCCCAAGCAACGATTCCATTCTACTTCAGTGAAGCCCAAGTAGATACCGTGTTTTTGCATACATTTTTTGCATATATTTTCTGTAGCAAAAGCAGCAGCCTGAACTTACTGTACATTCAAAGTCTCTCACAACACACCACTTGCTGGGCAGGAATTGATTGGATCTTTTGACTCTCAATTGGATGACACGTTGCGAGTCGACAGAGAAGATGCCAATGATATGACAAGCTGGGCGGAAGCGACTGTACCAGAGGAGCCTTCTGCTCTGTGCTGCTCTTTGTTGGCAGCAGACTAGGTGTTTTCACAAAGGCATGGACAAGCATATAGTACACTTTTTGGACTTTCAAAGTTTATTGGAAGCCTCCCTCAGAAAAGGCGGTAGCAAAAAAGAGGCACCTGTCACACGTTCCCCGAAATGTTCCACTCAATCTACACCTGCAATTCCTTGGTAGGACTGTGCAGTGCTAGCTGCGGGAGGGATTATATCATTGAAGCCACCAAAGCGGGGTTGGCCAGAAGAAGTGAAACGAGAGCTCCATAGGCAATTGCAGATGGTCATTGGCTGTGCACCAGAGACTTTACACATCACTCAGACCTCCACGGAAGCTGATTCTCCAAATCTTATGGTGACTTTTGTGATGTTACATCCAGCTATTCTCCATGCCGGCCGGGAACGTCGAGAAAATGAAGCAGAGTGGGCTGATCCAAAGATGCCATTGGTGTGGTATCGACAACTGGAGTCTCAACTCAAACGTTTGGCTGAGAATCAGGCAGTCAGGAGTCAATGGACAAAGACAGTAAAGGACAGAGCCGTTCCTTTGCTGTTTATTAGTGACAACAAACGCGTGGTTTTACCCAGCAGCCTCTTCTTGTTGAAGATGAAGCATGATGAACCTACCGAACCCGCTGAACCTGTTGAAGCCACTGAACCTGAAGCTGCTGAGCCTGCTGAAGCTGCCAAACCTCAACCCCCAGAACCTGAACATGCCAACTCAAGGAGAGCATCATCTATTCCAGGCTTAGCAGCATTGAATCATTGAATGGGGCATGCCGGGCATACCTTCAATATTTTTTTTCCACTGTCTTTTTTCAGTATCTTCCTAATAGCTTTCAATATGTTTCAATTATAAACTTGACATAAAGATGTTGGAGTTGCAGTTGATGAAGGCAAGGCAGCACCATTCCATATACCATTTGCAATTTGCACCTATGTTCCAAAAGTCTAGCTTTTTTTTTGGCGAATTGACACACCAGTCTCAAAACAACTCGTTTTGGCGAATCGACACCCTTTTTGGTACAGGTGATGTGGGTCATTGCATTGATCAAATCCGTGAAAGACTTGCACCCAAAGATGGCATCGAAAGACGGCAGAGCTTGCAAGCTCCAGAGGCGGCGGTCATTGTTGGTGGGTGGGTGAAGGGGAAATTTTCACACGGAGAAATTACTCGGCATATTTTTTTAGAATCGCGGTTGAGGTGTTTGTTTTAGTTAACATCTATGATGTAGTCAGTAAATTGAATTCAGTAGAGATCGCCATATGCTACTTGACGCGATTTTTGCCCCCAAGAGACAGGTGCAGCGCCGGATGTCCCAGCAGCAACGACGCGCTACAGTTGCAGAGCTTTGCCGTCCGGAGGGGCTGAAACAACTGGAGGCTAAAACATGTCCAAAATTAGAAGGGTTTTGGAAAATGAGGAAACATCCAAACGCATTTGAAAGGATTTTGCTGGATGATCAAGAATTGATTTCTGACACTGAGATACACTGAGAGGGTTGGGACCAAGACAATGAAACGTTGTTGCAGAAGCAATCGTATGGGCAATATGTACAACCCATAGTGTCCTAGTGACTGATTTGAAATGTTGGTGTCAGGCAGAGGTGCCTTTCCAGAAACTCTTTGAAATGAGAGAAGATGGCAATCACCGTGAGGTTGGAGGATTTGGGAAGGGTCCCCGTGGTCTTGTTTTCATCACCGACCGTTTTGGGGCGACCCCCGAAATGTGATGGCAGGTCGATCCCTCCATGGATCAAGCGGCCAGTTCCAGTTCTTCGAGTTCGGCAGCGAGTGCAGAAGAGTACAGTGACCAGGTCATCAAAAAAAATGGGTGGGTAGATGATTTCATGTGATTTCATGCGATCTAACCATGGCTATCTTATTATCCAACTTATACTCCATAAGATCTTAGCTATGTCTTGGTTCGGTTGGCACTGCCAACATTCCACTTTCCAGGTCCGAGAAAGCAATGAAGCAGAAACAAGTGCTGAAGGTACCGATTCAGGAGGGGTTGAAACGGTCAGAGCTCATAATTTCATACTGTTGAAGGAAGAAACACCTGGGATGTATAAAACCTTGTAAGTAGATAATGGGATAAAGTACCAAGCTCAACAACTGGTGCAGGATTTCTTCCATCAACAGTATGATTTCGACATATTTTGAATCAATTTGACTTTGTGACTTCGACAGATCCTGTGCTTTGAAGTCTGTTAAACGCCAGGAGTTCAGGATGCTGGTGTTTCGATGGAGAACCTTCAGCCAGTAGCTTCCCCTGTTGAACCAGAGGCATGATGATGGGACCTAAGACCGGGAAGTGTTTCACGGGAGATTTTGCATGTCATTCTTGTGGGTGGAAAGGGCAAAAGAGTCTTGGGAACCCCAAAACATCACCAGGTTGCTCATGTCATTCTCACTTCTGCAGCCGTGAACTCATTGATTTGATTAGCAGATAATAGATTTGGGGTTGATTTCATAGATATTTGTCAGTTTGAGGCATCCTTTTAGAGAACATGACTTGATCAGTTCTTTCGCAGCCAGACTTCAAGATCTTCTGTACTGGAACTCCATCACTTTTTCCATGATGAGAAATTGACTTTTCCCTTAGTTGTACAACCGTTAGGTAAATCCGATTCTGAGGAAAGGGAAGAGGGCAATGCAGCAAAGTCAGAGGGTTGCAAAATTTCCCGCCAGGAGAAGACCACCTCATCCGTTCCAGCTCAGCACTCCAAAGTGGAAGATTTGAAGCCAAAAGCCGAAGGCCGAAGTTATCAATTTGCTTTAAGTCTTCTTGATCCAGCACCATCTATGCCATCTGTATCAAAACCTGTCAAGATTCTTGATGATCCAGTGGTTGAAGCAGTATTGAGATTTAGACCCTCACTGGAACAGCTCTCCCTTCGTATACGAGATTTGGTGGCTGCTGAAGCATGGGAAGGCCAAGCCGCGCAGTTGGAGAATCTCTTGCGTCGATGGGGTGGAAGTGATGCAGCTTGGCCCATTGCCAGTCGCGCAAGCTGCCACTTTCAGGGACAAAGCGCATTGGATATGTCTGTGAAGGCTTGTAACTACCAAGTGACACACGTGTTGTTGAAGTACATGCCAAAAGAGTTGGGTGATGAAATAGTGAGCCTGCTAAATGGACACAATCCTCTTACTGGTCATAGCCTCCTCTACGCAGCAGTGCGCTATTCTAATAGGCATACCGCTCTTGTAGTGCAAGAACTGATTCTGCGTAGAGCAGATGTGCACGGACCTGGTAGTTCTCCATCCTCTGGAAGCGAAAAAGTATTGGTGAGTTGTGTCCGTAGAGCAGACCTATCCTTGATCCAACGCATCTTGGATTATCGCGCTTCTATGCAAGTCACTGGTGACGATGGCAAGACGCTACTGCAGACTGCTGTTTGTCGTGGTGATGCGTCAGTTTTGGGCTGTCTACTGCAAGCAAACTGTGATATCAGTACGTTGGACCGCTGTGGAAGATCTGCATTGGTTACTGCCCTGCGCCAAGACCGGTCTCCTTTCGTTTTGATTCACATGCTGATTGACGCGAGATGCGACACATCTTCTGTGGATGTGGATGGTATGCAACCTTTAGCCCATGCTGTTGGACTGCAAGATCTGGAGATCTATAAATCCTTGCTGCTGCGAAGAGCAGATCCCAATGCTATTGCCATACCTGCAATCGACAAACACTCTCGTATGTTGCATTTCGCAGCAAAGGCGCAGGATGAAGTCATGCTTCGCTGTCTATTAGAAGCAGAAGCTGATCCAAATTTGAAGGGGAAACATGATCGAACAGTTCTGCACCTTGCTATTGGTCTTCAATTGTCACAAGAGTTCCTTGGCCGGGTAAATGCTTTGAAGAAATAGCAGACCTGGACCTTGATTCATTTTTGATTCATTTTTGAGCAAATCTACATCAATCCACTTCCTTTGTTGTCCTCGTTTTTTGTTTCTAGTCAACCTGCCAAAAATGTTTGGTAGACTGAGGACAGTCACATTAATCTTGGAGAAACAAGCTGATCCCAATGCAAGTGCTGGACTTCGTGCTGGAGGTGAAACTCCTTTGAGAATGGCAGTCCAAATCGATAAGCCCACAGATGCACCCACAGTGAAGCTATTGCTTGGTGCAAGGGCTGATCCAACTGTCTGTAATCTTGCAGGTTGTTCTGCTAAGTTTGCTGCCAATCTTCGAGGCTCCGGTAATCCGAGCGTCCCAAAGATGGTGGGAACTCGGAACCGTCAAAGTGGGACTCGTCAAAGTGGTTTTTCGGAGGCACGGTCTGGTGATACTTTGACACATCCTATGCATTTGGCTTCAACCTGGAGAAAGGCACGTTTCAGACCCAGACATACACCAAGGCTAATCCATACTCAGGAGCGAAAGGGGGAAGTTTGGAAGTTTTGGAAAACTGTGAAAAAAACAAATCAAAGTAGATACAAAGTTGAAACGGCTTATATAAGGTAGCTTAAGTGAAAAGTTGGAAAATTGAAAATTCTGAGACTATTTCAATATTTGAGTTCTTTGGGCATGCATGCAGAGTGTGCTGTCAGGAAGTGACTGACTTTGATCCTCTCTTCCCTTTTAACCTCCCGCCGATCAACAAGAAGCTCCGGGAGACAAGATAAAAATGAAAGATAAGTGAAGGATAGTGATATCCATGTATCGCGTTTTGAAGATAGAACCTCATGTTTTGAGGATTTTCTTAGAAGATAATGCATGTCCTCTGACTTCAGTGTCTGTCATCATGATGCAAGACGAAAGCACCGTGACCAACTGCATCAAGCTTCTGTGAATTTATGATTTACTGTATGCCTATGTCCATCAATGTCCTATGATGTCCTATATTGTCCACTTGTGTGAAGTTGGGGACCTCGTTAATGCCAATCCTTCTGAGTGCTGCTGATGGATGAATTGGTCCCTTCACAAATGTGAAGCAGCAAC
Organism: Breviolum minutum Mf 1.05b.01; assembly: GCA_000507305.1. Classification (NCBI taxonomy): domain Eukaryota; class Dinophyceae; order Suessiales; family Symbiodiniaceae; genus Breviolum; species Breviolum minutum. The sequence continues at coordinate 131,366 of DF239377.1, forward strand.
GCATTCTGGCCTGAAGACCTATGGCCAACCTGGAAGGCAAAGATTACCAAAAAAATGTCATCACAGAATGGTCCATTGCAATTGCATTCCTTGCGTCATCTTAAATCATAAAAAGTGGCAGAGCAGCTGAGAGGTCAACCCTTAGGAAGCTGTAAATTCCCCACCGTTCCGTTGAATACTTTCGCTGGTTTTTCTCAGCACTAAGGATTCATCTTCGCAATCCGGAGTCTCCTCCACCAGAGGAGTACAACTACTGGAAGTTGGGTCCTAGCAAACGAACACATGGGACTGAGGGGATTGATCATGGCTGGGTTTCAAGGATACATGGCGGAGATTTTGACAGGTCTCAAATGAAGAAAAGCCTTGGCAGAATTTTTCTGTAGGAGAGGATGAAATAGCAATCTATATGCCTGTACTCAAGGAAAACTACAAAGCCTTGCCAACATGCATCTAAAGATCATATGTCTTTGGACTTCAGAAACGCCACAAGCTGGCAACGAAGTTGCTTGTCTCATGCTCAACGCAGCCATTTAAGCTTTAAACTTGGCACTTTCAGCACCAAGGGGACATCGAAAAATCAATTTCATGAGCAATAAAACTGCGTCCATGTCCCACCACTTGGATACTTGCAAAAAAAATATTCCTCTGAAGATATCGAATAATTCTAGATATTTCTAGATATTTCTAGATGATTCTATGGTATTTTGAGTGGTATTTTGCACATTAGTTTCAACATGTTTCAACATGTTTCAGCGTAGGTCTGACATAGTCTCGAAGAACTGCGTTGACCGCCGTTTATTTGCACCATGTCCGCGGCAAAGAAAGCGGGCACCGAGGCTTAGACTCGACAACCTTGAGTTTGATGCAAGGTTGATATGGAATTGACTACAACTCGGTATTAGAACATAGAGGTCCATACCTATAATGATAACAAAAAATATATTACCTATAATCATCTTGAGAATACAACTATATTTGCTACATCATATAAGCTAAAATGTACTAATATCACACACACACACTAGATAGATAAATAGTAAACAGATATACACAGATATCATAAGCATATCATAAGCTGTCACGAGCCAAAGGTGGTACTACCCTTGACCAAGATCCTTTCGTCGCAGAATGTTCAATGGTATAGTACCTTGTTAGGTCTTTTTTGTTCTGACTCTAATTTTGTAGGGTTAGTAATGTTAGTACTACGCCCTCCTTGGAGATGCTTAAAATCCCTTGTGATTCAATCATCCCATTGTGATCTCAACCTACCAAACCTCAACTCTCAGAGGTGAAAAAAGGGACGAAACGCAAAAAGGCCGAGGAAAACGCTGAGGACGCCAAGGGGTTGGTTGGTGGCATCCCATTTTCGTTGCATCCATTTTTTGATGGATGAAAAATCCACCCAACTTTTGAGAGGATCCTGAAGCAGATGCAGCGAGAGCAACGGCTGGTTCCACGCCTAAGAAGGTGCAACAAAAACTGCTGGTCCAGAATTTGGCCCAAGTTTTTTCAGTGCAGTATTGAAAAAGTGTGACATTTTTTGGCATTTTGCAGCCATGATTTTGAAATTCGGCAGGCATGCAAAGTGTATCTGCAAGGCGAGGCGGTGGGGCAACGGTTTTTCGCCAGTTTGCAATGGTTTGCTACTGAAGCAGACCCATCCTTCAGTTTTTGGGCAGATTTCAATGGCAATATCCAACCAGAACAAATAAGCGCAAATGATTGCAAAGACTCACGTGCTTTTGCAGTTCCAAAAAGTTTGATCCAAACTCAGAATCTTTCGCTTCCAGAATAGCAGAGGTACGTTTTTGAGGTTGCTCAGTTTTTGTTTCGTCGTTTCCTGGCAGGTGTCCCGCGGCTGTGTCAGGTGTCAACCATCAAAGAGCGCTTTGCTAAGTATGGCAACGTGCTGGACAGGGAGGGAGAGCTGAGAATAAATCGAAAGTCTGAATTGAATATCATAATCATAATCTTAAAGAACCAGTAGAGTCCAAACTTGTTTACCGGTAAGGTCTTCAAGACTCTTGGCTGGAATCCAATGCACTATAGTCAGTTGAGCTAGACTTTTCTCAGCAAGTGTCAATGATGCAATTTCATTCGCATGATTGGCCACCTTGCCCAGTATATCTGCTGGACACAAAAGCTGTGTTATATCATTGTACTTAGAGTTTTGCACCATCAAGGGGGTCACATTTCTTCAACTGAAGCATCTGACAATCGTGGTTACTGGAAATCATGGCCTAGATATTGCTTGGCCTGTAGCTTCCAGGTGATGCTTGCCATTCGCTTTGTGTCAGGACGTTGAGATTCCTCCAATGCGGCGTAACAAGTCCAAACGCATTGCCTTTGTGACCTTTGCAAAGAAGTCTGAAGCAAAGGCATCACACTGTCAGAGCTGTTTTTTTTTGAGAAACTTTAACAAAGTAATGTGAAATGTAGCAGGATTGTCAGGATTCTCCTTGAAGAAACATGCTACATACAATTACTCAGCTACTCATTGATCAGTGGGTGGCCCCTTGATCTTGTGTGGCTCACAAACTCATCACGCAGGCATCTCTGGAAGAGGATGAAGCAGAGTTCGAAGGCTCCACTTTGAAGGCACCAAACAGGACTTCATGAAAAAAACAACCACACATGACAAATTGATGCAAATTGAGATTTTGATGGCTTGATTCTATATATTTTCATGATATTTTCAGAACATGCATGAGTATGCTGCTCTTAAGATATCGCTTAGTTGCCTGTAATTCCATGAAATAGTCGCATAGTCAAGATGAAGCCATTGTAGGTCTCAAAGAATCAATGTAAATGCCAATGTAATTGCTCCGCTTGGACAAATCTTAATTCAGGTGCAACTCAGTGGTGTCAAGACCGAAACACCAGAGGAGTCTGAGGCCAGCACCCATGAAATGTACCAGTAAACATCGCCTCTTCATGGTAAATTTTGTCCCATCTTTGCAGATGATTGCCGGGGTTATTTGGGCAAAGTTTGGGGGGAATCATCTGACTTCGAAAGTTGCAATCTCACTGAAAAGATATTGCAGTCATGTCCAAGATTTGCTGTGAATTGAGGCCACATCTTCAAAGGTTTTCGTTGCAGGTTGGGGGACGGGACCGTTGGTTGCTGTTGATCATAAACGTGAGTCTAATCAGCCATAAGTTGCTAGGGAAAAGTGTGGCAATGCCAATTTATGGAATGATTTGGATATTTTGGAATGTGATGCATGCAGTCGCTTTGTCCCTACACAACCAGGCTTTGGTGATTGCACATCTGATGAAGTGTCAGCACATTTCACTGAGAAGTGCCTGATCTGAAATAATCAAGCTGTCCCTGTCATTCTGTTCCCACAGCAAATTCGATAGAAACCCCACCGCCAACATTTGCAGTGCCAGCGTGCGAAGTCTCTTAATCTTTTGTGGTGCATGTTAGCATTCCCATCCTAGAGCAGTGCAGCACTCAAAATGCAGCCTTGACGACAATCTGACCATCCCAGTGCCGTCAAGCCATGTGATTTGCAAGGAATGAATCACTGTTGATCGGTCTGGCTGAATCAAGTTGAGGTGTGGCAGCTTGCAATCGGTGACAATGCCACAATCCGCGAAAACCAAAGGCCCCTAGACGGACAGCTTGGAACACAAAACCACCTCGCTGGAATTTCAAACAAACATTATGCAACAGTTGCAATCTTTGCTGAGTGACATCCGCATTGTTCTATTGTCTGTGTGCCCTCACCAAGGCCGTTCTCGCGGCTTTGCCATTCTGGAGTGCCTTGAATTGCACCAGAAAAGTGCCTTTGCAAACCTTGGAACGTCATTGAAAGTTGCAAACTCGTCCAATGAAAGCCTCACAATACATTTTCCTATATTGAGAATCTATGAGCATCGATGTTTTTTTTTTTGGAGATGACTACATACTCCAAGCATTGCTGCGAGTATTTAGCAGGTAGAATGCCTTTGATTTGGCAGCTTGGTCACCGGTCTATGCAAGGTTTTCTAAGAAGGCCAATGCAACTGCAGCTATCAAGCTGAATGGGAAGAAGTTAAAAGGCCAGCCTCTCACAGAAACTTGGCGGCCTTGTGTGGGTGGGTTGATAGTGGTCGACATGAATCAGGGTAGCCAGAAGGAAGCTTCAATGATTGATCACAGTGGTGCTTCCCATGTTGTGGTGACACAATCTACAATAAGGTGAAGTGGTACACTGCAAGTGCTACAGATGAGAAACAAGAGAAAAAAACTGCAGCAAAGAAGGCAGCCAAAGCGAAAAAGGAGCAGGCCAAACATGAGTATCTTGGTGCCAGAGAGCATGAGGAAGTTTTTTCCTGTGCATCCAAAGGTAGATACTGTAGCTGCTATTTGGCTCTTACAGCCGATGCTAAACTAACATGATTTGGGTTCGTCAACCCGAAGGATCCCAAAGTCACATCCGTGGAATGGTTCACATGTACCTCACAGAAGAAGAGCAATTCTGGCCGTTGATGTTCCAACAAATTCCAAGAATGGTCAACCTTTGCTAAAGGCATTCCAGGGGTTTCATATTGCAGGGGATTGTCATCCAATGATTCTTGATTCAAGCATAGATTCAACTTGTATATATCAAAATAACACTCCGTATAAAAACTCTTATATCGCTTCTATTATCTCATAATTATATGCGGGCTTCAGAAATCATCTTGCCTAATGCTGGGTCAAGCTGCTCAGGTTCCGAGTATTTGTTCAAGGTTTTCCGAAGGCTATCTCTGAGAAGCACTTGAAAGAGCACTTTGAACCATGTGGAGAAATACGGGAGGTCACGCTGCCCAAGAAGAAGGAAACACGGCTGCAGAGAAAGAACATATCAAGATTTTGAAATGAAATTCCCAATACTCGAAGAGCTCCTGGTTTTCAAGAGGTGTTCCCATTTGGATCACTTCAGGTGGTAGTTGTGTTTTGCATACTATGATATCCCATGATGTACATGATATTTAGATACGTACACTGATATATCATATCTTTCATATTTACAATATGTATACATATACTATATATTTTCTCTCATCATACCACCACTTTTTCAATCCTTGGTGCAAACATCGAACAAGGATGGAGCGCTGCGGGGTGTTGCCTTCGTTTCCTTTGCATCGAAGGAGCCCCCTGATGGGATCCCAGTGTTAGGGGTACACCTTTTTTTGTCCCTTGAAAGATGATTGTCACCATTTACTATAAACAAAATCTCATAGGATATGATGTTTTTTTTAAATGAGAATCATATTTGAATTTGAATTCCATTGTTTTCATGGATTTTGTTGTTCGATACTCAACAGATTCAAGCAAAAATTTTCCTGGAACCTGAAGGAGGCCATGAAGGAAGCCTTAAGGCTCGATGGCCAGGACTGTTGCAGCTTTGTCATTTGGTCCCTTGGTTGAAGACTCAACAACCTCAGCACTGAAAAAACGCAAGGAGTTCCGTGACAAGCCGCTCAAAATCGTCAAAAGCCACAAGAGTGCCGGTGCCCTTATAGCTTATTGCTCCATCTCTAGCGATGGTCACAGTCTATGTTGTTCATTGGGAGAAGTAAGCTCCATATCCTTGAAATATTTTCGACTTCACATGCATCGCTAAGCCATTGAAAAATCCAGGTACCAAAGATGCCGACGAATGATCTGCCAGCAAAATCAAGCGACAAAAAGGAAAGCTGCAAGTGCTGAACATCTTGGAATGTCAATATATGATATATATATATATATATACACAGTATACGAGAGAACATGTATGTGTAGCGTATATATTATATGTGAATAGGATTGCTGTATTTTTGAAATATTGGACGAAATGGAATGAAGCCATTCGAGATTGGAGCATTCTATCATGTTGTGACGCGTCTTTAATGTTGCGAGTCAGACCTCAATTTCTGTGTATGAGATCATGTAGGGACCAAATTATTCCCAGTGCCTTCCATGGACTTGACTGTTGCATCACTTCAGATTCACGATTCTGAAGGATATATCTCTTCAGAAGATACAGTATATTGACGAACTTTCCTAAAGTAAGTGCTGCTGTGTTTTTTTTGTGCACAGTCGCAGGGTGAAATTGTGAAAGGTATGGTATGTGGGACCTGACGCTGAGGTTGGAACACATCGCTGGCAGTGGATCCAAAGAGTTGCAGAGCTCTGCTATCGCGAAATCATGGGTGGCCCAACTCTCGGGTGATACAGGATTCCGAAATCATAGCATTTTGATGTATTTTGGAGGTTGATGAAGAGTGGAACTGTTGGCACAACCCATCGCAAGCCTTGGCCAAAATTCTTGCAGCTCATCATTTCATCCAACCATTCAGAGTCGCATGTGAGTGGGCATGTCAGTGCAAAACTTCATGAACTTTGCTGAGCCTTGCCAGGGTCGCAAACTAGCAGCAATTCCATAGTAACTCAAATCTCCATAGCAGCTGATCGTACTAGAGTCAATCGCCTTGACCGCCATGGTCCAGAACCTGACAGAGGCGCGTTTTTCGGTTGTGGTGTTTTTTGCATTCATAATTCATCAATCATAATTCTTTACCAGCAGCACACTTCATTGATTTGATATGATGTCAGCTTGCTGCTATCATGAAGAAGGAAACAAGTGATATTGATACGCAATGTGCAGCGTGAAGACTTCCTTGCTGAATCTTGCTGATCTGATCCTTTCTTCGGGCTTGCTACATTGCGCATCATTGGGCAACGCCTCCTGAACCGCCAAAGATGCTAAAGAATCCCAAACTACACATAGCAAGAGTATGAGACTTGACAACTTTCAAACACATCTCCAATGTCGGTAGCTGGGGACGAATATACACTCTATATCGCTACGTATATTATTTGTGAATCTATGAATCTACGTAATTATACTTGTGTGCCTATATATATATATGTATATATATATATACATACATATATTTCCACTCATGAATGCAACAAGTGCCATTTGTACTTCAAAAAGTCTTTACATCAAAGGAGCCATCTGCTCTGATATGTTTGTATTGAGCCATGATGCTGGCCGGGGCATCCATCGCTGTAAATGCTGCAGTGACGACACGGAAAGCAGTGAGTTTTCTCAAAGAAGTTGCCAACATTGAGGACTGTTGGAGCCGACTGCCACATCCCATGTCCTCAAATTTTTCAAATTTTTGGGGTTATGGAAGTTGGTGGAAGCTATCATATTATACCTGTAGAAGGTAATCCAAATGGCTGGTTTCTAGATGCTGATTGCATGGATTTCTGCTTGAAGGATGAAGGATACTTCTTGTGGAAGTTGGTGGATTCAGTCTCTGGCCCTTTGGAGGCACCAGAAAACTCGGCAGGACAATGCTGAAAATTTCAGATTGATGACTCAACGACCTGACTTTGGCCCAGTTTAGTCAATCCAAGAGCAGTTCTATGCCCGTCTTGCACCAACCGTTTTGTCACGTTTTGTTGGCAATGAAACGTTTGCGGACAAGCAGCTTCCCCCCATCTTCCGTGGCACAGGTGGCTGTTCAACTGGCGACACGTTATGAGGCTTGTCAGATCCTGGAACCAGCAATTGCTTTGACACGCTTTACTCTCCGACAAGTCGAACTGGTTCTTGAGAGGGATGATGATGAGTATCTTTCTTGGCAGTCAGAGTCATCCAGTGTTTTGCTGACTTGCAATAGCAGTGGGCAAGAATGGGAAGAAGCAACAAGATCTCTTAAAGGCCACATGTGACACCTAGCTTATTGGACAAGTCAGACATCATGTTGGAGTAGGGAAGCAAAAGTATTTCACCAGAGTTTTCCCTTCTATCACATGCGACTCCGGCTAATGCTTTTTGTGAATGTTTGAACTTGCTTTGCCAAGATGCCTGGCAACAGCACCAAAGGTGTGAAGTAGCATGTTGGAAGCGAGATTCCATCAAGAGATGTCTTTCACTACTGTACAGCCGATAGAAAATCAGAAGGCTAGTGTCGCACTCAGTCATAACTGATCATAATACCCACTGAGGCAAGGCAGACCAGAAGACAAAGCGGGGTGGACTGCTTGGCTTTTGAGTATCTTGAAATATTTTGGATATGGTATGAGATTGTTGGTTTACTTGCTGGGTATACAAGTTGATGTTATTGTTGGTTCATCTAGTCTAAAAGAAGCTTGGATATGGATGGATATGGTACTAATTATGGAGTATGAGAGTGTTGGGTTCCCCGCTTCATCAGGGTCTCCGTTTTTTTGGAATCCCGAGGCAAAACGGATGGCCTGACCCGAAAGCAACGCATTTTGGACCTTCAGCCGAAGTTGTCTTTTGCTTTGCAGGCACTGCATACAGGATTGACAAGTGTCAGTCATCAAGCTCCAGGATTGAAATCGTGTCTCAGTTGGATTCATACCTTGATGGATGGTTGATGGATGAAAAAAAATCGTCTCGTATCTTGACCAGATATGAACCAATCTTGGTTTCACATGTGAAACACATGACACATGTGAAACACATGTTTGGTTGAGATAACCCAGACATCTCTGGGGTTACACCTTTTCTGAAAAGACAACAAAACTGAGGACTTCACCTTTCGTATACCTTGAAGCTGCTGCCACTGATGCCTACGAATTGATCCAAGAGTTCGAGTTTGGACGCTTAGATGGTCGAGTGATTGCAGCTGGAAAGCTTCATGTATCAAATGTTGGCCATCAGATGTGGCAGGACCGTGTGAGGATGAACAGGTCATGTCTAGTCGAAACAGCTGGTGTAACATGAGGCATAAGCATTTTTCGGCATTTGCAGATTGATCACTTGGGTAGGGGGAACCAATCTTCCGGTGGCAATTTGGAGGAACTGGGATCTTGTGAGATTCGCTTAGCCTTGGACGGTGGCTTCGCAATCTTGTTGCGGCCTTTGGTGCCAGAAGAAGCTTTGGTAGACAACAACAGGGTCACAAAGTAGGACAAAGGACTTGAGAATTGAATGAACTGGAGAGGATTTTATGAATTCATATTTGAATTTGAATGGAATTCTTCTGTTGCTTTTGATGTTTCTATATACAGTAATTTAATAGTAGATTTGAGATTGATTGATATTGAATTACGTCTCTTGTGGCATGTCGGGATTTCCATGAATTTCTAGATTGGGCTTCCGAGGATTGGGATTTGATCACTCTGCCGATCCGCAGGGGAGACTTTCAACTTCAACGGACGCTGAAGGGAAAGGTGGTTGGGATGGAGTGCTCACCACGAGATGCTCATGTACTCAGTTACATGATTTCTGTATCTTGGCCCAGGTTTTTTCTTGAACAAATTGAAGAATTGAAGATAATACAGGGAGATGAGTTTGTCTTTTTATCTCTTACTGCTACTGGTAAGGAGGGTCTCTGCTATGTATGTCTATGTGTCCAAGTAATGTTTTCTGAGAAAAGCTGGCAGCTTCACAAGAAAGCTTGAAATATAATATATAAATTAAATGTAGGCTTTGTGCATGAATGTTTCATATTTGATATTGAATCCCATAGATTTCATTGGTAGATTCCGTATATCATTGAGACATGCAGGAAAAACTTTTGATGCTGATTGAGGCCAACACCTTGAAGAGGTACATGTTGGAGTTTGAATCAATTGGACGTTTGGCAGCCGAAACGTTTGAAGCTTTACTGATCATGGTGGCGATGAGCAATGGAGGTGAACTGCTCCTTGCAGACTGTGTTGAGTTGGATGATTTCCAACAACACCTGTCACGAAATGCTTTGGAATACACATAGTCAAGCATTCCGAAAGAAAAACACGGATGTCTACATGTCTACCAAGAACCTATGGAGGAACGATGTGTTGGTGCCAGTGGTGTTGGTTGTTCTTGGGTGTGGGAGATAGGAAAGTTGACCATGGACAGCTCTGAGAGGTTACAAAGTCCACAGGAGAGTGGGTTTGAGATGGTGCAGGGCCCATTGTGGGGCCTATTGGCTGTACAAGATTGTAGTGGTCGGAGATTGTAACATTCAAATTTTGGAATGCGATGCCAATGAGCATCAGACGATTCTGCTTGGTGAAAAGCGTTCCAAAACTGGTGACTTTCTGGCGAACTGGGATCCTCACTGGTTTACCTTCGGGTGGTATGCCGTTTTGCGGAAGGCTTTTTATGTAGATAATATTCTCATATGGTACCTGTACCTACCGTGTATATATATATATATATATATGTATGATTATATAACTATATGACAAAAATAGCTATATTGCATATAATGTTCAAAATATCAGCATATCGGGTGGTATTCCACTAGGCTTTGGCAAGCTTCACTATTGGTTTTCCATCTCAATTTCCAGTCGCATCCTCACAGGTCCAGCCCTGGTCCAACTTGACGTGATGGGTCTTGGAGATCCTGAATTGTAGTCTCGCTGTTTCAATTTTCCAACCATTCCTTCGCAATACATTTGTGTGGATTAGCTGCCAATGAGCAGTATGGCAGTATGGACTTTGGTTTTGCACACAGATTAGATGTGTGGTGACCGCGCAGCAGCAAATAGGGTTTTAAAAAAGTTTCTATGGACCAATGCTCCTGAATGAGTGAAATGCAGCTAGTGACAAAAGTGCACTCACATGCACTCGCTGTATAGTTTAGACAATCTTGTTCAACTGAGTCGACCGAGTCATGCGGGCAGATCTGACTTCATGTCACATTTGTTTTGCAGATCCATTGGCATACTGTAATCTCATTGGATGGTGGAGTTTGCAGCTCAGGTCGTTCCAGTGATCTTCAGCATCTCATCTGGCATCACAGGCAGCTTGGAATTGACGAAATTGTAGCATTTGTAATTTAATGCTCTAAGCTGTTCCGACACCTTTGTTGCATACTCTTGCCAAATCCCTGTAAATCTGAACCCGGGGGCTTCACAGTTAAGACTTGTTCGCTCCTGGATTGTTAGATTGTGTGCTTTGCACACAACATGATGGAGGTGTATGTGGCCATCATTATCGGACACAGGTCATTTGCACATGCCAGATGCAGCCACAACTAGAATTGCAGTCAAAGCAACACAGAAAATACAGCATACTTACCTAGGTTTCATTGAACGTTCCTGAGATACTTGTATATTATATATATGATATAAATTCAATTTGTATTGTTTCACACTCCTAGAAAAAGCTATCTTCCATTCTGATTAAATTCAGCTGAGGTATTCTTAGAGGTGCTGGCTCCCGCACGACAATCTACTTTAGTCGACAGCTCAGATAGAATGGCATGCTGCCTTCCCAAGGGATTCGAACATGTTGATGTACGTTTGTTTCCTTAAGCTCTGCGATTGGATTTAATTTTTCTTCGTGAACCGGACTTGTAAGCAACTCCTAGTGACAGGACATGTCCTAGTGGAAGGTTTGGATGTCTGGATGTATATATATATCATTCATATAAGATCATATAAGATACATTCATTTGATGCCTTGAACCAAGACTTCACGGTGGTGCAAAGTGCATCAGAGTTGCAGATCGATGCGCTGGACAGCAAATCTATTTGGATAGATTTGGAAGCGGGGAAAAATCGCTAGGATGGCTTTCGCAAAGGGTTTTCCCATGGGTTTTCCAGGTTGGACTCAACATGGGCTGTCCTTCCCTGTGCAGGAGCCAGTGGGTTTCGAGTTCCAGGATTCCTATGCAGCTGCAAACATCAGTGGACGAAGAAGTGTTCCACAGGCGGGTCTTGAAGTGGATAATGTGTCTAACCACGTCGAATCCATCCAATGAACTTGTTGAACTTACATGAACTTACTTTGAATTACTAGATTCTAGACAAGAATCCTAGTTATGATTGTTGTGAGATCTTGAACAGCAAGCGTGCAAAACTTGTTTTTTTATCTTCATGAGTTAAGAGCCTCCTCGACCTATTCAGATTGCAGGGGAATAATGCAACAGAATCATGAAACAACAACAACAACAACAACAACAACAACAACAACAACAACAACAACAACAACAACAACAACAACAACAACAACAACAACAACAACAACAACAACAACAACAACAACAACAACATGTCTAGGACACATAAAACGGATCTTTTCTTTCCATTTTTTTGCACATTGTGTTTGACAAAAAAAGACGTTTTGAAATCATCGCTCCAAAACCCATAGGGTCCATGCGCTCCCGTGTTCCAATCTGCAGATCCTGGTGGCCACATGGGATGCACTTCGCCTGGTGATCCTTGCAGATTGTTTGATGCTGAGATGAGAGACTTTTTTCCGTGCGGATGGAACGGCACGACAGGAATGATTTGGAAAAACATTCAACAAAATCAACAAATACAGAGCCACCTTTTTTTCCTCTCACCTGAAAAAAAAAACCTGTCGATGCTTCAGAAGTTGTTGTTGTTGGTAGAAAAACCTTTGGAAATTTGATAAACCAAGTGTTTGAACACCTGGTTGTGCCCACATGGCCTTGGTGAAATTCGTTCCGATCATTAAAATTAGAGAAAATTCGATATCAGTACTGGATAGTATTGGTGATCATCGATGTTAGTGATATTTTTTTGATGACTATCCATTTTAATCCATTCCTTCGTTTCAGACGAAGATTCGCATGGATCACCCCATCCGCTTCTGGGGATCCGCCCACCCGGACCCCGGGAGCACTTGGCTGCATGGCTGAGCATTCGACAACATCTACCTCACCATTGCAGATGTGAAAATCTCCGAGGTGATTCGACAAATCGGTAGTTGGATTCTATGAAGCAAAATGATGGCTTGGAGAATCCCTCCAAAAAAAATCATGCCTGGAACCTGAAAATTCAACCCGTTTTTTTCGGAAAAGGAAAACACATCTGAACCAACCACCATTTTTGGGTTCCATGTGGATTGAAGATGATTTGTTTGGAATTCAAACAGGGACGAATCGATCAATGTTTGGAAGCCTGGCGCAGGTGCCTGGAGCCTCAAGATGGCGTTTATCTACCTGGGAGCTTCCAGAAGATGACAAGTGAAGAGCTTGGATAAAATGTCAGCGGCCAGCGACATAGGAAAAACCTTACTCAGAAAATCTCATCACAATGTGACATATTGAGAGTGAAATGTCCTAGTTGATGATCAATATCTTTGTACACATTCTGTACACTTTTGGACATATTTCACTCCATGTTATTGAAAGGCTAGATTGCACCTCACCAATCTCGAAAGCAGACACGCGAATTGATTGCAACTGAGGGAAGGGACGCCTTACATCAGAGATGAGGCCTATATGCAGGCCTGGGATACATGCAATCTGTGAAAGATGTGTTTGGGAACCCCTGTCTTCCAGAAGAAACATCCAAAGTGACTAAGTGCGCACACACACTTGAGTACGATTCCTGTTGTCAGTTCTACCTGCAAGATTCTTCAAAAATATACAACAACTTAACATAATTTCTTAAATCTTCATGATTTGATGCTGCATCAAAGCAGATCCAGGGCTTCCTGGTGCCGGGCCTTCTTCAGGTGCGTTATCGGCCGACTCCTTCGGACGTTTTTCACCGCACGGGTTTTTCGTCCGAAAATTTCCGGCAGGTCTTCAATGCCTTTGGTCAAACTGGACGTGAAAATGCGGCCATTTTAGGTCGAGAATCGGTACCTTGGACACTAAGACAACACAAAAAACAAAAAAGGGGGGATCCCTTATGATTCATTCCGTTTAGATGTTAAATGTTCTTCAAGATCTGGACACCTTTCCTTTTTTTGTTTCGAAGAAACATCAGAGTTGAGTTGGTACCCTTAGCCCCTACTACCTCACCAAGATCACTTGCAGCAACAGCCCACCTTGAGGATTTGTCCTTTGATATGACCTCATCTGCACCTCTGCAAGCTGGAAGCGATCTTTTGGTAGCAGCAAAAGGTTCGGACAATCGATGGGTTGTGGGGACGAACCCAATTGGGTGATGTGGATGCTTTTTGGACACCAAAAAAAAGTGATGTCTTGACTTCTTGAGCAAAGATATTGTAGCTCAAATCTTGAAAGTCACTAGTTCACTAGCAATGACATGTTTTTGAAGGTTTCAATTTACATCCAATTCGATTTCGATTTCCCTGCAGCAGGCGCTGGACACGCAGGATTCAAGCTGCCCTGACCTTACTTTGCCCGCCGCAACCTTTCATCATATATTTCTAGTTTGGAGCTGATCATTGCTTGGATACGCGCAACGGCAATGTATCCTTCAAGAACTGATTGCAACCGGGCAGATGGACCAGCTCTTCGTTTAGGGGACCATGACAGATCTCTCACCATGTCACAGTGTGTGTGTCAAAGGTTTGGTGAAACAGCAGAGCTTTGGACTCTGAATGCGGTCAGTGGAGTCTTGACCTTGGGGCATGCTTAGCATGCGCATCTACTTGTGGCATGCTTCTGCAAGTAGCATTGGACCTGGAGGAATCCATTGTTACAGTAGCTGCGGTAGCTGTTTTTTGATCCCTTAATCAGCGTTGGTCATGTTGGACAAAAATTGCCAGATTTTGTCGATGCCAGGTATAGTTTCAATGTTGCAGATTTCTGCCTGTTGCTTGAAGTTCTTTCTGGGTGTTGAAGAGAATTGCAACAATCCGAGACACCACAGGCTCCCGAAACAAAGCTGGGCGAATGGTACTGCACTGGTATGCAAGATGCTCGGTCTGGGACGTTGTCCTGTGAGACCTGATTATGATGTATCCTGTCTTGTCCTGCTTGGAACAGGGTATGTGTAATCACGAACCTGTTCTTGTTTGCCCAGAGCAATCAGACGCATGGAACATTTTAACGACAAGAGAAAGGTCACAGAAGTTTAAATCCGCACAGATTGCGCTCAGGCGTGATTTATTTGATCCAGAAAATGAAACAGCACAGAATCTCTCCAAGGTGGGTACAAATATGTTTGCATGCTGCATGAAAATGCAAGGGCTTGGCTACTCCATGCTACTCTGTGGCCACGTCATGCTCAGCCCAGGTGTCATAATCTAATCTAAGTATACGTACAATGTATGGTCAAGTTACATGATATTTGTTTGTCTGTTTGTAATCATTTATAGATGTTGTTTGTACAGATGCGGAGGAATGCATTAATGGCTTTTGACTTGGCAGACCGAGTTTGCATTCAGTGACCTGGTGTTGAAAATATGACCAGGAGATGTACTTGCCAGATCCCTCTGCATGTGAATGGGATGAGACCCGTCGAGAGATGATCAAGAACTTTGATCACACCAGCAGCAGCCTGAGAGTTTTGTCGAAGAATTGGCAGCGTTTTTCAGACTGGAACTCTTAACAGGTGTCTCACGGTGCC
Organism: Breviolum minutum Mf 1.05b.01; assembly: GCA_000507305.1. Classification (NCBI taxonomy): domain Eukaryota; class Dinophyceae; order Suessiales; family Symbiodiniaceae; genus Breviolum; species Breviolum minutum. Next base: position 146,595 of record DF239377.1, read on the forward strand.
TGTTTTTGAGGTAATCAAACACGGATTGCAAATGTGCTGGAAACTTAAAGATCGATCTTCATGTGATGGGCATGTGATGGGCAGCCACGTTGTGCCGGGGTTGAAGGGTTGCAACACCTCAGGGTGGTGCTGAAGATCACAAAGGGTGCGCCTGTCGAGAGTCAATTGAGACTCAAGTTCAAGGCCAAACGACAAAAAACATCAAAAGGCTTGAAAAAAATTGGACCATAGGAAACCAGACACCAGATGTGTTCGAATGTGTTCCATACATTTTTGAGACTTCCATGGATCCGATTGTTGTTTGCACTTTTCCATCGCGGAATTTTGCAACCCTTTGAGATGTTTTTTGCCTCAGAAGCATCACTGACCCGTGCAGGTGGAAACACCAACCGACCGAACAACATTCTTGGAAGAACGCACTGGGTCCTGGTGGTCTGGGAAAGTTTTTTGTGCAAGTCATTGAGTTAGCATCCCCCAACCGCTTGGCAGTTGCTTTAGGCTCCAAAACTGACTCAGTAGGATGGATCCTAAGTGGTTCAGTTCTGTTTGTCAGAATCTGGGTTAAACCTCTGTCTTATGTTGATGACTAGGTAGAAAACTTCTGTGGGAATATCATGGAATACTGGCTGAATGTACAGCTAAAAGCAGCTACTATATGTGTTCCATTTTGTTCCAAGCTTTTTTTAAAAGACACTTAGTTCGGAATACATCATCGCCCTTGAAATCCAATGTCAGTTCGCTTAGCCTCGGATCGCTCCAAGGTTGGCATATTGATGTCCAGCTCGTTAATCACACCAATGGAATGATCAACTTGGTTACAACCAACGATGGCGTGCGACACTTATGACGTGATGTTTCGGGCACCGCTGCGATGCCGTGAGGTTTCCACCTGCATAAGATTAATAGCAGATCGCCATGTTTTGCGGGGTTGGAAATTCTGTCAATATGCATAACTTTGCGAGCTTAGGCCGACCTAATCCCTCAAAATATCCGAAGAGAAACCATATCAAATTATCAAATTGCATTCAACTTGGCTGGTACTCATCATGAATCATCTAGGCCCTACTGAGAGTCGCAAATTCGCATATATTCGCAGATACTCAAATTCATCGAATTTTCTTTCGATTCTGTGTTCTGCTGAGGGTCCTGTGCCTCTGTCAGTGGTGACGCAGCTACCCACAGAGCCTCCACCAGAACCATCACACGTGGCACCCCTGACGCGGGTGCAGGCACAGCTTCAAGACGCAAAGGTTGTACGATACGTGGTATACCTGTAGCATTCTTAATCGAAGGAAGTTTAAATAGAAACTTCCGACAATATGGACAGTTGAAAAGCAGAGTAGAGTAGTCAAGTCAGCAGAAAGAAGATGCAATAGGGCGAAAGTCAGAAGAAAGGAGATACATCCGCGCCAAATGTTAGAGAAGTCGCGAAATGCTGTGTTTTTTCAATGATTCGTGTGTCGGGTCAGTCCAAAAGTAGGCCTGTTAAAGCGGCGGGTGCGGAGGTCGGTGCTGAGAGGAGAAATCAAAAATTGCACGCCGCTGTGGCGAAAAGCACATTTTGAAGTGAAAATGTACAAAACATGAGGTTCTCGGAGCACTTTTTGAAGTTCAGATGTCGAAAAA
>DF239377.1:148457-218780 GCA_000507305.1 Breviolum minutum Mf 1.05b.01
TCAGTTAGTCAATCAGTCAGTTCGTCAGTTAGTCAGTTGGCTAGTTAGTTAGTTAGTTGGCTAGTTAGTTAGGTAGGTAGGTAGTTAGTTAGTTAGTCAGTTAGTCAATTGGTCAGATAATCAATTAGTCAGCTAGTCAGGCAGTCAGCGAGTCACTAAGTAAATTAGTCTGTTCGTCAGTTAATCAACCAGTCAATCAATTAGTCAGGCAGTCAGTCAGTCAGTCAGTCAGTCAGTCAGTCAGGTCAGTTCATCACTTAGGCAATTCCTCAGTTAATCAGATAGTCAATCAGTCAATTAGTCACTTAGCTAGTTAGTCAGTTGGTCAATGTTTTTGCTCTGACATCCGTCACTCACAGCAATCAATCTCTCCTATACGTTTCCTATTCTTGAAACTTCCGCCACCGCCTTGAGCGGTACTACTGGTAAGCTTGTTTCTTTTTCATCATTATGAAATACTATGATGATTGTTTCAGACTGGTTCATGTATTTCTAAAGCCTTTAGACCCTGCTTCAAGGTGGAGCAGCACTTGATTGAAACATCCACAAATAGTACAGTCCCCTGAAACTAACATATCACCTGAAAATAGGCCATTCCAAAGGGAAACGATCGTATTCCAACCATCCATTTTCAGGTGCGAACTGTTAGTTTCAGGGAGTGTGTATAGTTGGTTTTTTGGTACAGGTAGTTGAGTTTGGATGGCCAAGAGGTATATATATATATATATACATGTCCTTATCAAAGGCTTCAGCTGCGCTTTCGTTGGGGGCTGATCAACTACAACAAGCATATTAATGGATGTTTCCGAAAATAGGGGTACCCCCAAATCATCCATTTTAAGAGGGGTTTTCCATTATAAACCATCCATTTTGGGGTACCCCCTATTTTTGGAACCACCCATATAAACTACACCATCCAAAGAAGTGGAGGGGTTTGCAAATTCAACGTTGGCAACAGGTTGTCATACAGCTGGACCCATTGGACACAGGCGCAGAGGCATTTGCCCTCACAGCGCCGTGTGCATCCTCAGGGATGTTAAGAGTTGGTGACAGGTGAGCACTACTCTCTACTGATGTCCCTCTCTTTCTCTTTTTGTCTATCTATGTCTACCTGGTATACTTTATATATTGTATTAAATTATATTACATTATTGTTTGAATTTATATTTGCCCTTGCGGACTTTCAATGACTGTCATATGAAGGATTATGAAGGACCATTCATAGTCACGCAAGACTTTGTATCCCTGAACATTATGAACATATTTCTGAAAGCACTCGCCGCTCTTCAATTCACTCCTGGCTGTGTCACTTCGCTGCTCCTTATGCCAAGCATCTCGGCCTGCTTAAGTCCTGAATACTTAGAAGCCCCACTTTGACAACATTCAACATGAGACTCTACACTTGTGAAGAATGGAAAGCACCTTCAAAATCAGAAAGCAGGATGAGTTCTTGGTACCAAGTGCCTTGCGCTTTTTTGTCCAACATTTTTGATCCTTGGTTGCCATGCCGCGTCCCAATCAGAAGTCAAATGAGAGTCTCACAGCCGCTTTGCAAGCTCTGCGGAAGCAGCAGGAGTTGCAACGGATGTATCGGGTCACTGGTCAATGGAGGTCGATAGGACCCGTTGAAACCCATTCGGTCTTGAACAACTTCTGAAACAACCCAATAGGTTTTGTCAGCAAGACCGTTAATTATCTATTTTACTTGCTGCCATTGTGCAATGTTGACAGTTTCCAATGGAATTGTAGGAGAATTCGCTGCGCGCGATAGATGCCCTTCTGCTCAGTGCGGCAGTTGAAGACGAAAGGATTGAAGGAAATGTTCAGGGTCTGAAAAATATTGATAGCTTTCCGAAGAAGGACTTGGAACAGGAAGATGACGGCTCTATGGTGGAACAAGCTTCTGCGCAAACAGAGTACACAGAGACGAGTAAAGAGAAACCTGGTAACTACAAGAAAGGGATGCTTGGATTCAAAGATGACTGACAGCGGAATCAGGATGAAAGCTCAGCAAGATTTTCAGTTCTGGATGTCCCAGCAACTGGCTTCAAAATATTTCACAATGATACCCAGAAATTTTCGGGTCAATTTTTTGCTCTTTATTGCATTGCCTTTAAGAGGAAACCTGGCTGGGAAACCAAATCGACCTCTTAAAGTGTGCATAAATTACAGGGTTTTTTCAAAAGTTGCCAAACATAAGGCAAACAAAACTGACCTCTTGCGAGTGTTTCCTACTGTGTTTCCTGAAAGACACCGCCCTTTTTGGTTTCGAAGATTGACTTGTCACCTCTGAAAATCACTGCATTCGATGATCGGCTTCCAAGGAAATCAATGAATCTTTTAGCTGCAGAAGGACTGGGGTATTTCACACGTTGGGTTGCAAGCTTCTCCCAAAAGTTGTTAGCTCCATTTACTCCATTGCAATTTCTCAAGAAGTTGATAAGAGACACATTGCAAAACCATCAAGAATGGAAGCTGCAAAGGCTGCTACTTGAATTTGTTTTGTGCACGCATGGGTTTGGGCATACCGGGCTTCCACCGGCTCTGTGATTTGGGTGAAAGGCTCGAAGTTTCGGGACTTGATTGACGATGGTGAGAAAAGGGAAGTCGAACACAAGTCCTTCAGAGACTGGTGCCAATGGCTGGTGAGTCGGCCGCAATTTGATTGGGCGATCGGTACCTTGGTAGCAGATTTCTTGATGTATAATCATTTCATGGCACTCTTCTGAAAGCGTAGGGTATGACTGAAACACCCTGCAACAGCATGAAAATGCCTTAAGCTTGTAGCATTTTGAGACATGTTGACGTAGGACGGGAAATTTTATCAGCCCATCAACGAGGAAATCGCAAGATGTAATTCAAGCAACACAAATTGCTGAGGATGCTCTTTCTCAACAGACAAGTGATGCAATGTCGCCCATAATATTTAAGGGCTAGGGCACCATTTCGCCACTCCACAGTTTTAATTTACTTTTTTCTTACTTCGTTTTAACTTTTGTCATTCCTTTCGATATTATGATTTATTTATTATATAATGATAATTGTCATCATTGTTATTATCATTATTATCATATATACGTAAATATGTATATATATATAGATATATTGTACACACACACACACACATATTTTCTGGATTTTTGCACCTACATGCCTACAACATACCGCGAGCCACGAATTAAGACACCAAACCATTTGCATCCATTTTGACAGCAAACGGGAATCGGGGGTTTCGTCCCTGTTGGGACGATTATCACTGGATCTGAGGTTTTGTCATTTTCCTCAACTCCATATGTATTGGCATTGAAACGCAGCAGTCTATCAATCGTGATCTTTTACCTGGATGGCCTGGTGAGGCACTGATTCACAGCAGATTCTGGTGCAGTCATTTCTTGATTAGTTGGGGATGTCTTTTGCTGTTTGGCAATGTGGCAGGCCATTGACTATGTTTTCATTTCGATTTACCTACTGGAAATACTTCTTCGCGTTTTTGCATTTGGAGCAGCCAACCTTCGTGATGGATGGTTGCTTATTTGAACAAATCCAGTGATAGAGGCCACTACGGGTGTTGAGGTAGAAGTAAATGTGTGAAGACGAAGGGGGAATTGTAATAGTTCTCAAGTGAGCATGGACAGCCCTGGAGATCCCCAAGCGAAAAACGTCGCTAGACATAAGAGAGTGCGTAATTGTGATGTTGGATAGCATTTGTATTGACAGATCTTGGGACCAGTTTGCTGTTTGTGGATGTCAGGTGTTCTACCCAAAACATCTCAAAAATGTAGCAGCATCGCATAAAGATTGTGGAGATTGTGAATCCTCCCTAAGCCTTCAGGTTTATCTTTGATGTCCTGCTGGTGGCTATGGGTTTTGTAGGAAATATCATTGAGTCCATCATGACGGCTGCCGTCAGTGAAAGTCCGGAGTCCCAGGTCTCAGGAGCCATTCACAAAGGTGGCTGATGCATGAGGCTCACCAAACCTACAGTTTTAAAGGCTCCTAATAAGTTTGCAAAATGCACTGTCCAGCATTTCTTGTGCTTCATTGTGATTCTACTTAGTTCACAAAGAAAAATATTGGCATATTTTTTTCCGGGAATGATTTCTTTCTAATTTCGGGAATCATCCTTTTTTTGCCACTTTTTGCCTTTGCTGCTTTTGCTTCTGCTTCTTCTTTTTCAGGCGTACCTCTTCGGAGGGACAGTCCCCCAGCTGAAAGGTCTCCACCTCCAATTGAAACCCGAAAAGAAATTCGTTCCCAAAATGAAAAGCCCAAAATATTTCCGCACCCGAAAATATTATTTTCGCATCCTACTCTAGCAAGTTTTTTCGCAGTGGAGGCGAGAGTGGCTTCGTTAATATTTTGGTGGTACGGTCCCTTCGGCTTCTGCGGCTGGTCAGAGTCTCTTGCAAGCAAAAAAAAGAGAGTTCACGGAGTTAGCTGTACTTACAATATATTTTACCATATTTTACCATATTTCAATATAGCAGTGTTGGTGTGTATTTCATGAGTTGACACTGGATTGCCAGTATTGATAAAATTTCAAACATCTTGCAAATCCTGAGATCTTTGGGAGGCACTCCGGATGCTCCGGATCTTTAGAACAGTTTGGCGACTGGTCTACGGTCTGCTGACTTCGGGCAATGCCATGCTATCCACCTTCTTTATTCTTTTGCTGACTCTCTACATCTATGCGTGCTTAGGCAGGGCTTATAGAAAACACCTGGTGGAGGGTATAGACATAAATATGGAAGAGTCTTGGAGACTTCTTGACTATTTGAATACTACTCGGTAGAGGACCGAGTGATAGGTAGCATCAGGTTTTCAGCACATGATCACCCGCTGGGCCAGAGGATGGCTGAACGTAGAGACCAGCTGCTTCCAAGTGACCTTTTGATCACCCAAACGGAGGTAAGATGATACAACCTGTCCTGGAAGGGTCGCTAAAATGTCACTTTGCAACATTTTCCTGGCGACAGGTGTTGAGTTCATTACCAAAGATCCTCTACTAAAAACGTATCTTGGCCGATCTTTCCAATCCACATGACCTTAACCCGTGGCACATGACCTGGCGGAAGTTTTTTGCCCAGTGCCGAGGCATGACGATACGCGTGAAATTGTTTCGTACTATTTTGGCAGCTTACAGAGGTGACGATTTTTGGAAGTGAGTTTACAGCTTGGAAGTTTGCAAGAAAGTCGTGCACCAAAATCACCAAAGTTTGTGGGTTGTCTGGAAGGACTCTGCTTACCCTGATCTCTTTCATCCATGCAGATTCGATTAACACTGTGCAACTGGGCATAGACATGGTTGGTTTTTGCTGAAAAACATTTCATGCCAATATTCTGATCCCGCATGATCTTATAGTATCATGATTTTACTGTACAGCTCATTCTGATATTAGATTGATGCATGTAGATGCTTGTATCGATTTTGGATGAAACAAAGCTTCGTGTATTATCGTGTATTATCATACACAGAAATACTTACTGTACCAAGAACTTCTAATACTCGACTCATCCAGCTGCATACAGCTATCAGTTATTCAGTGCCGTGTCGTTTAACCACGAAAGGTATCAACCAATTTGTCTTGTCCGTCCGTGGCTGATTATATTCTTTACCAGTCTCATCCTCACAGTCTCGGCTGCTCGGCAGAAGAATCAGATAGCATGACCTATGTGGAGTCTAAAACTAACGCATATTAATCTGTTGTAAATGTGTGTGAATATATGCGAATAATAGAACAACTATTGTTGTAAGAAAGATGGAGATATCAAAGATATCAATCTATGGTATTTATATTGTAAAATACAGGTGTCGAGTGGGGTGTCGACTACTGACTAGTGTGAACCAGGCAATGCTTGCAAGGCTTTTTTCAATTTGCACGTGGATATGTTTCTTTTCCCAACATTTTGCAGCTTCCAACATTCCAAATATTAAATATGACTTACTCCCCGGAAAACTAACATGTCCCTGGAAATCAATGGTTGGAACATGTATTTCCTATTGAAATCGTCCATTTTTGGGGAACATTTTGGTCCGTTTTCAGGGGTGACTTGGGAAGGCCCAACAAAAACCATAGCGACTCAGCTGTCAGGTTTCCCTGATGAACTTGGTCTGAAGCTCAAATGCCGTTGTTGTCAGACTTGATAGGAGATAGTTAGGAAAAAGTTTGGAGTTGTCGTTATTATTGATTATTGACTTCCCTTGTCTTCCCTACATGCTCCGATCATTAGCGTTTTTTTTTGGTAGAATTTTGATGATTTCGACTTTACGAAGTCATCAGAGGAGCAGTTAAGTTGCAAAGGAGAGCCTTTGTGTAGATCAAGTCTCTCCCAAGCATCCGGGGGCCGTGTCAACATGGCAGTTGAAGAGTTGCTACCACAAATCTGATGGATGATAGAAGGAACAAAACTTTCGTGAAACACAGATGTCTGTGACATCATTGTGATTGTGACATCATGTTTCTCTCAATGGATGGCATCTCAACGAAGCGAGGTTACAGCAGTTTTGGTTGAAGGAGCTTTAGCAAATGCTGCCAACGACAAGGAATTGAGTCGACATGACATGAAAGAGAAGGCGGGTTGTGTAGGTTGCTCTATTGCCTGGATGTCAAGGGTGTTTGATGATGCATTCACCAGGCTGAAGTTCAGCACAGATCATGGACACATATTGACAGCTATGATAAATTTGTGATAGACATATATAATGTATAGTATAGTTATAGTTACAGTATACATATGCTGAGTATCATACTCTTTGTTTATCTTTTACGGTAGTTTTCTCTATCTTGTTGCAGTGCTTTTGAATACACTACTACACCATGCTTACTACGTGTCATCATTCAAGATGAGTCGGGAGAAGTCCTGGGAACCACGTACCGTGACGTTGTTCCTGGAACGTATTTGGAGAGGTCAAGAAGTTTGCTCCAAAGATCATGGAGGCAAGGGAGTACATTCTGATAATGTCAGCTATTTTGTTGCCTTCCATGGGCAGAATCCTTCAATGAAGTCACATCAAACAGAAAAAAGACTTCTGGCCTTTCAGTTTGGAATTTGCGAAGATGACAAAACATTCGTCATCCCTTTCAGACCTGGCGTTTCTTGAGATGTGAAACCGAAATGGCATGTGAAATCGCAGGTCTTCACAGAAATTGATGCGGACGGGAACGGAACGATCGATCGTGAAGAGTTGCCTGACTTAACTTGGGCTTAACTTGATCGTGAAGCGCATCCAAGTGACCCGAAATCCGAAGTCCGAAGTACAATCTTGCGACTGAGTACTGATCATGAATAGTTATGGTCACCAAAATGGGTGAAAAAGGAGGCTCTCAGCCGGTGGTAGGCTTGAGGCTTTAAGGCTTTGAGGTATGTCCATTTGACTCATGTTCCGCCTTCTGGACATCAGATTTCTAGCCTTTGTGGAGCATGAGGGTGTACTAATGTCAGTATGGCTGCAGCTCCTTTAAGCTCACTCAAGCAGCCAGGGTACGAGGGACCTTTGTTCAGCACGTTTCGTATACTTTTGTGGTATTTGGTATTTGGTATTTGTACATCAGATTTACAGAGCTAGCCAGTTGAGGTGATGAATGTTATCCCTTCAAAGTGTCAGTACCCAGTTGTCAAGCATGCCATTTTGGATAGCATACTTTGCCTTGGCCATTCCCCTGAGGTTGGAGCAAATCAATCTGAGTCAGCTTCCCTTTGAACTGAGCTCCGAATTCAATTTGGAGGACCGATCCTCTGTTGAGGCATTTGCTGGTTGATCCTGTTCTCGTTATGACTTCAACGACGAAACTCATGATGTGAAACAGGCCCGCTTCGTGCCATGTATGTGATCTGCGTGATCTGCGGCTCAAAGTGAGTCGTGCTTTGGGAGGAGCTTTTCGATATGTTGGATGTTGAAGAGAAGGGAACACTCACTCAGACTGAGTTTGCCGATGGGTTGCTTCACCTTCTCACGCCACTTGGTTTTTTGGATACAACAAACGCAGGACTCGGACCCTTTTGCCCTGCCAGGTGAGGTTTCTCTCAACTGACAGTACCAGTTGTTTTCTGCTAACCTCAATCAATAGTAGGTTTTTGATAGATTTTTTGCATGTTTTTGGGTACGGTTTCTGGCTTGACACTTAACAGAGATGCTAAGGATGGATATGCCAATCCATACCATGAAGACCTTTAAGTTGTTGCGCCTTGGATCGCACTAAAAAAACATGGAACACACCATGAAAAACACGTTGCAACAGCAAAAACGCACAACGTTTTTTAGGTGGTGGCAACTCAAATAGTTTTCTATTTTCACCCCATACTTGGGGAAGATGAGCCCATTTTTGACTAATAGTTTTCAACTGGGTTGAAACCACCAACTACTAGTAGTCTTTGGCTTGCGATCTTCAGCTTGATTGGATTTTTTGTCCAGGTACTTGCATGGCTCCATGCTGGATACGATTCAATCAAAGCTTTTGGAATTGGATGATTCCATGAAATCGATCTTGCGATCTTGAAATAGTTAGGCAAGGGCCGGGGGCTGTCTTTCAAAGACGTCCCAACTGGATAAAGTGATACTAAGAGACCTGGTGAAAACCCAGGATTTTAGGTGAGTTGAGAGGAAACAAATCCTCTGTTAAAAACTCCAACATTTAATTCGCAGATTTTTTTGTGCCAATCTCGTTGTTTGGGAGCGCGGATTTTGTTGAACAAACTCTCCTCCTCGGTGGGAACTGGGTATGTTTTGAAGCTGGTGGAGTGGGACAATGAGAATCAAGCTCTCAGATCAAGGGGCTGTAAGATTCTGTAAGTGATCAGATGTGATAAGTTGTTGCATCTGTGTTTTTTTAATGACACTTGCATTGAAAATTGTTTGCTAATGACACATGCATTGAAAATTGGCAGTGGCAGAGAAACTCTAGCTCTCGAAGCTTCGAACTCAGACTCGCATAGCTCTTTTGCCTTTCTTGCAGACTCACGGTGACTCACTTTCCGCCATTTTTGCGCTGCGGCCACAGATTGCTACAAAAAATGTGAACGCAGCCTATATACAAATGCATCAGAATCAACTGACCTTTACACCATGAAACAAAAAAAATATGCCATGTTGCCAGTCGTAATGAATCTGCTATAATCTGCTTCCTTGTGATGATTTTTGTTTCTATGTATGGCATCATCATTTTTTTTGTGTCCCCGTCAAATCGTGATGACATTCGGCCCCGTTTTCCCGTTGCGACCGACATTGATGCCACTAGCCTCAGTAAAACTTAAGCCTTTGCTCGGAAGGTGGCAATCTCGGCTCACAAATTTGGATCGTTGCAGGGCAGTGACAGTAGACTTGGCTGTTGTCAGTGGTGAAATCCACTTGAGGCTGGGCAGCTTGAACCCAAGCCATGCCGCGGCCCTTGAAAGGAAACGAGAATCGCACAGTTGAAGGCCTTAGGGCAGCTTTGCAGTCTTTGCGCCAGCAGCAGGAGCCAGAACAACAGCAAACTGCGAATCAGAAAAGTAAAAGGCATGAATTATCATGAATTAGCATTTAATATTATGAGTTCAATTAGAGTTCATATAATTCTTGCGTGATTGGATGGCAAAATGTTCTTACGGCTTTTGACAGTTGTGTATTTGTCCTCTTTGTTTGTGTTCGACCTGCAAGAGAACACACCTATTTATCCTATTTTGGGCATGTGATGGTGTGAATTTTTGCCTTCCAAAGTCCTGGTAGTTCATGGATGGACAGTCCGGATGTTACAGGGGCCGATCTTTGCAAGATGATCATCAACAAACCTCTCCGGATTCAATTATGATAAATTATGAGTGTAGGGAAATGACATGAAATGACCGTTTCATCTTGGAGGTTTGATGAATGGTAGTAAGTGATGCAATAATCCCTGATACGCTTCTGCACCTAACATTTTGCCTCAACTTTTAGAGCCGTTGGCCATTTTCGCAGGAACAGTCGCTCGCAGCCATTGAAGCCCTGTTGGAAACTTGCGCATCGGAGTTTCCTGAAGCTCCGGAGCAGCTCTATGCTATCAAGGACCTGACCGATTTGTTAGATTTAGATGGCTCTTGTGGCTTTTTTCTTTTAAAGTATGACATGACAGACATAGAGTCTGGGAATCCCAGAGTGTTCCTATTGCATAGCTTGTTGACCAAAATTTTCCGCTGGATCAGGAAGCCCAGGTTGACAACACCGTCGTCGAGACAGTGAAAGAGGATCAAAAACCTCCGATGCCAGCGATGCTTGGACACAGTAGATGGGGATCGGTATCCAAAAGTGTACTAGATACGTTGAACAAAGACTACCTGACTACCTACGAAAAACTAAACATGTACTTTGGTAGGAATACGTCTGAACACTTGATGTCGATGGATGGTATACAGCTATGAGCTTGCAAGCTCTGGGACTAGTATGCTCGACATATCATTATGAGTAAGCAATGCCACAGATTGGGAATCGATTATTTGGGCTGTGTGGGTGCCACTAGTTTTATGGTGTAGTTGATGTTTGGTACCCCGCTCAAGGATCGAGAAGAAAGCGGTTGGACTTTCAGAGTCAGGTGCGGGATTTTTTTTTCAGCGGGCCAAATTTTTTCGCCAACACCTTGTCCTTTGGTGCATGTTTGTTGTTGTACAGACATCTAAATTGCAGAAACAACTAAGTTGTTTTTTGGGCTGGCAACGTTATCACGAACAGGCTCCAAGTTTCGAGATTTGATCTCAGAAAATGATGGAGAACATCAGGAAGATAGGACTTTGAAGGGCTGGACTCGATGGCTAATCAACAAGCCTCAGTTTGACTGGGCAATGGGTGCCTTGAAGGAAAACTCAGCTTGCTGGTAGAGGTGCTTATATTTTTAAGATTTTCAAGTTCCTGTCACCTTCTATGGCCGCAAAGATTGAAAAGCACAGAAGTGAAATTGCAATCCATGCTTCTTTTCCGCTCCTTTATCCACCTCACCTGGTATCATTTACAAGACGCCCACATGTTTGCAGTACTCTTATTCACAAGACTTATAGACTATAGAAGATGAAAGGCGCCTTTCATTGTGTGATTCTGTGCAGTGATATTGTGTGTAAGATCCTTCAAGCAGACAAGTCATCGATATTTAAGGTTGTGGTTTAGATTTGTGGACATTGCAATGCAATTTCTTAGTATGCAATATGTAAGCTATGCTCTTTCCCTGAACAGCGCGTGCTGCTTTTGTTTGCCAGTGGACCGTTAGCAGCACCCACAAAACTGCAGCACATGATGTTGAAGCTACAGACGCTGCTGAAGACGTGTTTAATAGGCACAGTATTCAGCAAGCCCGGTTTTTGGTTTTGATTACAGGTTTGCATAGAATGCATTAAAATGGCTTGGGTACCGTAAGCAGTAAGAGGTGCTGATTCCATATCGACATTACCCTCCGTGAACACTGTTGTCCATCCTTTCCCTGTGATGTCCGTGATGTCTAATGTCGTGAATCTCGTTTTGTTTTGGCAGAGCTGCGAATCTCAGGTTTTATCATTTTCTTAAACTCAATTTGTATTGGCATCGAGACGCAGAGATCAATCCCCGACAGTGGTCTGCTTCCAGACTGGCCTACAGAGGTCTGGAAAGTCTGGAAATGTAGGGTGCAAATGTCTCAGAAGACACTTAGAATCATTCAACTTCAATGAATGTCATCCAGCACCTTTCACAAGAAAAGGAATCAAAAAAACACATTAGACTTCCATGATGAATGTTTCTAGTGCCATGTATTAATATTTGTGTTTTTCTTGGCGGAAGTGCATGCTTCAAGATCTAGAATCTAGAATGATTTGCTGATTCGATTTGTATGGAGTCATATGGAGTTCCTGGATCCAGGCACTGGATATGACGTTCATCAGTATCTACATCGTTGAGATTTCCATGCGTATCTATGCCTTTGGCAAGTCCAACTTCAAAGACCAGTGGTGCCATGGCTGATTCACCATGATGTTGGCAACCATGGAGCTGTTGTACAGAATTATGTGAATGATGTATTGTTAAGACTTGTGAGGTTTGTTTGCTTTTTGATACCTTGCCATGATTCCTTTTGCAGAATCCCAAGGGTCATGGGTTTTTTATCCAACGTGAATTTTTACATTGTGGTCGAATGGTCCATAGGGCTGGATATTATATTCCACGATATTCCATATACAATGCAAATATTTCAATTTTGTAGAAGGCACTTTGGTCGTTGCCAAACAAACCGTGAGAGGAAGAGGTTTGGGAAATTTGGTACGTGTTTGAGGTTGGTAGTGTGATGCAGGTGTGTGAATTTACTCACTTCCAAGCCATGGTGCCGCACCCTTTTACTACAGAATGTAATTCACAACCCTACTGCGGTATTGTGATGGAGTATGGTTTTTGTTTAAACATGGTTGCACATGTTTTGCTTTGCAGCTCACCTGACATACGCGGTGTGGGCTGGTCATAGTGGATGACCGGGCAGCAATCTGTGAGGTTTCTGTTTGACTTTGCGCTGGTTGGCATGGGAGTGTTGGGCATCATTGTGGAACCTATCATGCTTTCAGGAGATCAAGGCAGCTATTGATTTGGTAGACATTGAAGTTGCGGGATCCAATCTTCTTGATTCTTTATCTTAGGTCCTTTGAAATACAGGGCTTGACTTGCTTGACGACTTAACTCAACAGCCATAGCCTCGCAATCTCAGCTTCTTGATATTGTTTGATATTCTTGGATTCTTGAGTTGTTTCTCCTTCGTCGTTTGCTTGCTGTTCATGTGATGCAACGGAACACCACCATTGCCTTTCCCGACTCCTTACCACCTTTAGCAGGCGCTGAAACTCCTTTTGCAAAAATCTTGGTGGTGCGTTCCTTTCGCTTACTGCGCTTGGTCAGGGTGAACCACTCAGACTTGGGAAGCTTCAGATCTGAAAGTCCATGTCAATCATTGCAGAAAAGGTGAGTGATTCACAGTGGAACGATTGGTTATGACGTTATGACTTACCTGTCCATACGAATGCTACCAGTTACCCATGTTACCCCAAGGCAATACGAATGCTACACATGTTCCGCACCGTTTGGCGCTTGGTCTATGGCTTGCTCACATCTGGCAATGCCATGCTCTCGACCTTCTTTATCCTCTTACTGACCTTGTACATCTTCGCATGTTTAGGCATTGGATCATTGGATCGTCTTTTTCGGTTGCAGCAGACAAGTCAGACATGTGTCATGATACGCAAAAAAAAGACCTTAGCAGCGCTCACCAGTACCAGCAAAATCCAGGCGCATGAACTGCTCATGCACCACTTCAGGTCTTCTCATACGTGACAGTAGATCTCATCTCTGTTTATTTGACCTTCCATGGACAGGGGTGGAGCTCATTCGGAAGGATCCGGCGTTATTAAGGCTCAGCTGAACGCTTCACAAGCAGAACTTGTATATTGCTTGTCGTGTCCGATACAACTCGATGATGCTGTAACTGAGTTGACGTTTATTGGGCTTTGCTCAGGGATGAGACCACGCGGGAGATAGTCCATTATCACTTCGGCAGTTTGCAGAGGAGACACATCTAGAAACATGGTTGGCCATGACTTTTTGCTTTGATTTTGATATGAATAGCACAGTGACAGTATCATCGCAGATTCGGGGATTTCACGATATTTCATTTGCAAGCTGTCATCCAAACATGCTTACTAGTGTTCCCCAGAGTGCAGCCGTGCAGGACTCTGCTGACTTTGGTATCCTTTGTCAGTGCAGATTCAATTGCCCAAGTGTTACTTGGTAAAGCACCACCCAGACCTGTTGACATGTTGCCTCCGAATGGCATTCTTCCTGCTGTTTGTAGCCAGGAGCCATTTTGGAACCTGGTCACTTCTTCATGATGCACCCAAGGTATATGCCACTCTGCATCGTGCGGCCCTTTCTGATCACTTACTTCATTGCTGTAATCCTTACCATTTCCGTAGCTTGATGGGCACTTCAGCAAGTGTTGCCAACGGTGCAGATGCGGCGAAAGACATCCCTCAAAACCATCCAAAATCAAGCACAATCAAGCCGTTGGGTTGTTCAAAGATCTCAATAAAAATCAAAAAACAATTTTTGGTTTGAGTCCTCATTGGTTGCTGGTCCATAATTTGATCCTCGAACTGCATGAGGTCTCATTGATGAATCTTGCTAGATGCTCAGGGTGAGGAATCAGGTGGACATTGAGCATGGCCTGTTGCGATTGCATGAGCTGTTCCGGACTACAAACTTCAAGATGTCGCACTCTTCCTGTCAACTTGTCTCTCTTTATAAGCTTCACGGGGTCTCAGCACACTTGAGTTGCTCCGCCAAGGTTACTGCAGTTTTAGTTGAAGGAGCTTTGGCAAACGCAGCCAACGACAAGGAATTGAGCCGGCATGACATGAAACAGAAGGCCAGACAACTTGGATGGAAAGGGAGTGCAAAAGAAACATTTCAAGACATTTCAAAAAACCACTTGTGATCCAGCAATATCATGATTATATCACTGTATATCATGGTACATCCAAGGTAGCTGTTCCACTGGACACATTGACAAATCCAGGGGGACCCCCACATCCTTACTTGAAACTGGAGACCCCCACGTCCTTTTCACCAAGGGGGTATCTATATTGACAATATGACAGGTGAGGAAGTTTGCGCCCAAAGTGATGCAAGTCTCTTGATGGCACCACTCGAGGAAGGTGTTCGTTTCGGTTGTGTTTGTAGTCACACCTTGTAGCGCTCGAAATTTGATGAAATTTGCTGTTCAGAAGAAAACCTCACTTGCGGGTCCACCACAGAAAAAAGAGCATGTTTTTTTCCAATCGCTCTTGAGGCGCAGTGTTGTTGAAATTTGTTGAGGAAGTCATGTTTCAACCAGCAAAAGCAGAGGTTTTTGCAGAGATTGACGAGGATGGTAGCGGAACGATTGACCGCCACGAGCAGCTTGGCCATTTCAGAAATTCCCAAGGTTTTGTGACCTCTCAACGTCTCGTTTTCTGCGGAGATTCCACTCCATGGCGAATGCTGAGGGTGTCAAAAATCAATCTGGACCAGCTGCCGATCGAGCTGAACTCGGAGCATGTATCAAGTTTGGAGGACGTCTTGTTTGTAAATGCTCTGTGAAAGGTTCCGATAGGCTAGTTTTGGACACTTTGACGGTTGACGTAAAAAAATTGTCCGGTGACCATGTGTCATGGAATATCATGCTACTATGACTTACTTACTATATTTGTCTATTCATGTCTTGAGTGGGCAAGCTTGGGTGCACATGTTTCATTTGTTGAAGGGTCATGGTTGCATCAATGTTTTTTTTTTTCGTTCAAGGGGCTGAGGCAAAAATGGCAACACAGTGTCTTGTTGATCCCACCCAAAATTTCTTTGTAACACTACGGCTCCGGTGGAGTACCCTGGTTTCTTTTCTTTCAGGGGGACGCTGCCTGGCAGGTTTCGAACTTGCCGTAAACTTAGCCTGAGAAAAGAAATGGGAAGAAGAAGGGCGCAGAAGGATTGCATATAAGTGAAGGGTCCCCTTCACACTTAAAAGATGCATGCTTTTGTTTTGAGATGTTCCATTTTCTTTAACAAAAGTTGGTTAGATTTACTTACGAAGATGACTTCAAAGCTCGTTCTCGGCAATCGAGCAATCCCTTTCCATGCGCTTTGAATGTTACTGGTAGTTTGCATTCCTTTGCCAATGCGCAAGAACTCCTTGATGGAGTGCGTTGCTGCTACCTTTCATCTGTATCGATGTTTGTCCCACATTAAGGGTTCATGACACGTTACAGGTGTCATGTTGTTCAATCTTAGTCTACCATTTTATCATTATCCACGGTCATAGTGAATCATTCCAGCATATCATTTGGTTGACTCTCATCTCACACCATCATTAGGTCATTAACCCGAGCATGTGGAAAGGCAGAACCAAAGCACTTCATTGGGTGCAAGCATCATCTAAGAATGTTCTGGAAGACGCGCCCCGAACACCAGGACCTCTTTGATATGCTAGATGTTGAGGACAAGGGGACACTCACACAAGCGGAGTTTGCAGATGGGCTGTTGAATCTTCTTACGCTGCTTGGATTGATTGATAATTGCATGTTCTGCTGGTTCCAGTGCAGCACATAGGAGATGGACAAAAATGTTACTCAAAGGCTATGAGCAGCTATGTAGGCTATTGACGGAATCCCAATACAGTATTCATGCATTCAATATTTCATATTTGGATGATTTTACAAGATGGGCCCCTACCAGTTTTAAGTAGGGTTACAATTCCGCTTGTAGGGCTCATAACCACCGTTACCCATTTATAAGGCCATTTATAGGGGTTACTCCATTTGGAACTTGTTGGGGCCTATTTTACCTTTCATGCAGTCATTTGTTGGTGAAGCATGGCTTGAGACCATGGGAGATTTCTGGTTGCCAAGGATGGATGTGCCAATCCACCAGATGAAGACTTTCAAACTCTTGCAACTGAGCTGGCCGGTTTCGTGAGGTTTCGTTGGGATGAAATGCATGCAGCATCATGCAGCAAATTCTGGGTAGTTTACGTAACATTTATATAAGCAATTTGACTTTCAAGGTAGCCTCCAGTGAAACCGTATTTAGTACTTTGAGGCTAATTTTGAAGGTCTGGCAAAACATGGCAAAACAATGTGCTGCTCAGAAAAGCATGAGAGATGCTGCTACACCTTCAGAAACCTCATCTGTCATGATTGAGATATAACACAAAAAGTGTCAGGAACTCCCAAACTCCCAAATGCTTCCCACATTTGGATCTGAACTGAGGCAGCTGCATTCATCTTCACTCGAGCACATCAAGGGCAAACTTCTGAATCTTGAAAATTATCTTCGAAGATAGCAACTTGTATTGATTCAAAATGATTTCGAATGCAGGGTGTGTGGACCAACACTTGGAACGAAGAGAGGAGTAAAGCGACATGCTGTAACACTCTACCCCCAAGACTGTGTATAACACATACTAAGACAACTACATGAACATTTTTTTCCGGTGATTAAGAGTTTCCTTTCAATGACGGAAGTTGGAACCCAATCGGAAAATCACTAGTGATTACTGGTTTCTTGACAGACCTCATGACCCTGAGGTAGTGTGCCCTTGCGTCAAACATCGCTAATGTTGCGCCAAAAGAACGTCATCGATGTTCGACACGGGAGATGCTTCTGACAGAGTGTTGAAATTGTTCTATGTAAGCCTCTAAGATGGCTAGCTAAATTGGCTTGAAGACTTTGGAAATGCAGCATATTTCGAACGATGGCCTTGCATCAATGGGTGTATTCAGAAGTGGCCAGTTCACAGTTCTGACCAGGACAAGACATGACCGTTGGAGCATGTCCGAAAGGGTAAAAACAACTCAGAGATAGAACATGATAGACATATACGTAGATCATATAGAACATATGAACATCATCAAAGTCCATGATGATACTATGAGCAGCTTGTTGCAAAATGTCATGGACTGTCCATGGCGGAGGCGGTGGCTCTTTTTAGTCCAGGGTATTTTGCGGATTTTGCACTATTTTGCGGCTGGCTTGCGCATGAACATGCCAAAAGGCATGACTTGATGCTGCGCCAATCAGAACGTGGAAAAGGCTTGAAGGCCTTCCTAGGGGCACCGACGAGATTCATGGAAGCTTAAATGGTCATTCCAGCTGAGTGCAGTTCTCTATTTAGGTATTTTATCGAAGCATCAGAGCATTTGATTTAGTGATGTCGCCAGAGCTCCCTCGAATGCGCGCTGGCTTGCTACATGCCACTGAAAAGCGCTGGACCAAAAAGAATGTGGAAACTATCCTCCAGTCAAACAGTTCAACTGCGGGTGTTTTCAAGTTTCCCTGCAACCACCAATTGATGATGATTCACATTCATACCATCCTGATGCTTCAGGTCAATGTCTGACTAATAGATTTATCCTAGGTATAATATATGATATGATATATTTGAGAAATCCTGCAGGTTCTCTTATAATTTCACTTAAATAGGTTCTTATATTATAGTCTATGTCTATATATACATCAGGAAGCTTTTCCAGCGAATCTGCCCACCGAGGCCTGGATATTCCTTTGTTCATCCTTGCAGAGTACCATTTCAGGACTCCGACCGTTGGACGGACCGTTGGACCGAAGTGTGAGGAATTTCCAGGTTGACGAATTGAGCATGGGAACATTTCGTTGCAAGAAACGAGTCAAGATGCAAATTTTTCCGAGGGCGAAATTCAATAGCAATTTAAGATATTTTGAGATCCTTTTTTCGAGCAGAGCCCAAGACTGCAAGGGGCAAATATTTCCAGGCACGACGTCTCCCCTCTGGCACTGTGATCTCAAACCTCTTTTGCACGAGCCTATGTCAACATGGCTGTACAATGAATGTCGAAGGTTCTTCCGAATTGCCGTGATTGCCCAGGAGAATCAAACCAACAATGTGGATGAAATGCGTTGCTTGGCAGTGATATTCTCCATGGCAAGCTCAGCCCAGCTGAACTCATGGACTAGCAAATAATGCATTGTGTCGTTCAACACATCACAGCGCTTTTGCAGCATTTGTTTGTGCTCATTGGATAGTTTGAGGATGATATAAGATATCATTAGTACATTATACTCTGATTTATACTTATTCGCCAATTATTTCAAGTATAATCTGTCAATTCACTATATTTATGAGCCTTTTCAGTAATCAACATCTAGTAAAGGCATTCTCTTTGCAGCGACACTTGGCTTACTGGTGCTCCAAGGATGCATGCCCTTGCCTCCAATCAGTGGACGCAGCAGAGCAAGGGTTGATTGTGAGGCAAGGGGAACTGCACTGTCAACACTGTGAACCTTCTCAATTTCAAGATTGTTTGGTAAACTTCTTTCAGCCAATTCCATGAGTTGCTGTATTATTTCTCATCTCAAACGATTTGATTGATCCCTGCCACTTCATGACCACAAAAGCCAATGACTTGCCTGGTTTTTGTCCCAGGCGGATCGGAGTGAGACCAATGCCAAGGGATTGGGAACAGAGTGCTTCCGGAATGTGTTTGCCCCATTCGTTTCCGCGGCGCTCGTGTTTTGTTTCTTCAACATGATATGTTGGCAGGATGTAAAGAAGACATGAATAATATTGAATAATCATGAATACAATTGAATACATGAAACACATTGAAGAAATGAGTATGGAACTGCGTTGAGGTAGAAAAAAATACCAGTCTGCAATCGCTTCCAACAAGGCACCTGTCGTGATCTACATTTCTACGTCCGCGGGCTCTGAATTTGTGCAAGGACTCACTGCATGTAAGTCTTTGCCTCCAGCGTTGGGGACGAGAAATGATACCAAATCGATTTGGGCGAGGTATATAAGATTGAAATGCATTGAAGATATTTCAGCTTGAGTAATGCAAGAGTTCAAACAACGATAAATTGCAGACCCGATGCATTTGCTTCATAGCTTGCTAGGGTTGGGGGCTGGTTGATCACTCATGCTCTTGCTAGCACAACGAAGCACTCTAGATATTTTCCCAACTTACCATTCATATTTCACATTACGTTGATGTTGATGATAGTTTGATTTGGGAGAGTCACTAAGGCCTGAGGCTTCTATTCCAGTGGCGGAGAACGTCAGAGCTGACACGTTCTTATGTCATCTTATGTGATATAGCGATCTATTAGGAAGTGGAAAGCCACAAGTTTATGTTGCAACATTGTTGTAGCATGTTGCAACGTCGAAGATTGGACCACTATTTTTCAGCACTTGGACTTAGCGCCAACTGCCGGCTTGACAGGTGTGGTTCGTTGAAGCAGTGGATGTGCAAGGCCAGGCACATATTATCACCGTATGTTCTATCGTCAGCAAATACCGGGGTATGTGCCTTCAGTTCATTCTTCAATGAACAAACTTCTTTATTGTGTCCCGGGCGACCGGGTACAAAACAACTTGACACTAAAGCTTTATGGGCAGTTCTACCAATGGCACGCAGATTTTAGTCAAACATGAAAGGAAATCATCAATCTTCCATTTTGTTTTTCTTGGTGTACATCTTCGGCACCAGGAAGAAATTACAGCAGCATTGGTGATCGTCTTGGACGTGTTCGGCCTACTCGCTTACAACAACCAAGCGGGGGAAGGAAGGATCCAGAACTCTTCCTGATGGGGTGCTGACACCGTTTTGCTTCGCCAGGGAACGCTGACCGGCTTTGATATTGAAAACATGGACGCGCAGGCCCTCAAATTGATGATTGCGAATTCTACAAGTCCGCTTATGTTTCCAATGTACTATGTGATTTCAGGTGCAGTTGGCTACAATCTCCCTTGTTCCATCTCACACTCGCGTTAAGAAGGATTGTTATGTTTAACGATATTGTATATGAATACAGTCAATACTACTTGATGCATTGCCCGTTTGGCTTTCGCCAGCGTTTGTTTGCTTGCTTGCTTGCTTGCTTGCTTGATTGATTGATTGATTGATTGGTTGGTTGGTTGGTTGGTTGAGAAGGTGCTTTGCAACGACGTGTCTCCGGACTTGTAGACTGCAAGATTCAGATAACATACTTAGACTCTTTAGAATGTCAGCATGAGAGCTTCTGAAGTGGCACTTGTTTCATTCTTAGCTCAGAATATTGAATGAAATGCATCTATAGGGTGTCAGTATGCTAGGAAATTGGGCTTGGGGAGCTTAGCTGGGGGCCATATGTATTGAAAGTACAAGGATAGGCTGAGACTAACGGTGAAGACTCCTTTCTACAGGCCAGATGCGCTTCATTTGGACCATGCCTCATATAACAATTGAAAACATGATGTATACAGATAGCTTTAGATTCACACCCCGATGTCCTTCCGTTGACATAGGTAATCTATGGATCATTAGCATCCGTCCCGGTGGATGTTGGCTTCTCCTTTACAAGCCGTGTGGATGTGCCAGCTCAGGGCCAGGCACGTGGCGGGGCCATGTTTTTTTTTTTCCCGAGACCGAAAAAATGGCGACGAAAAAGCCCGCGCACTTTTGTGAATGAACATAGTGATGCCATACATGTTTTTTTGACGGGACTTTCATGGATTTTCAGGGATTTTCAAATCACAGTTTTTATCATCTGGTTTTGAAGGCTCTATTTTTCTGGATCAACATTCGTATCCCAAAACTCGCCAAAGATGTCTACGGAATATGGAAGACTTGAATGAAAAGCTGGAGGCGTTTTCCTAATGTCGACTCATTGCCGGCGCTGCTGATGGCGCCCAGCAATGTCTCATTGGTCTTCAGGTATTGATCACTGCGCCACGTGATTTGCAGCAGTTCGGCTGTGAGAACAAGCGTGGCATTGTCGAGCCGGCAAGGTTGCTACCATGTAGACAGGGCGAATCTCCATCTCACCAGCACAAGCGATGCTCGGTGTTTGCTGTTTGTTCAGTGACTTTGAATGTTGGCGCTTGGACAGGATCTAGTCATGCCAAGATGCATGCAAAGCACACATACAAGAATCATACACAATCACCACCAGACGTATATGCCTTTTCGTTAGATGCATATATTAGGTGTTTCCTTAAATGGTGGTACCCCCAAATCATCCATTTTAATAAGGTTTTCCATTATAAACCATCCATATTGGGGTACCACTCTTTTAGGAACCCCCCATATATATTTATATATATATATATACGTATATATATATATATTACATCATTGAGCCTCATGTCATGTTTGTAACGCACCAGGTGAAACCTGGATCTTTGGGAACTGTGACGAGATGTCGGACCTTGGTGAACCCTCCTGGTGTGACTTGGCCGAGATTTCCCACTAAGGATTGAGGGGGTGACCAGGGTTTTACGGGTTGGAATATACCTAGAAAACGGTTAGACTTCAATAGTTTGAATCATGCTTGGATCTTGCATTGTTTGTTTTTTGTATGTTTTTCTTTTGTTCTTCATTGTTGTAATTCCATGGAAGTCCTCAAATATTTCATATGGAGAAACAACAATAAAACACAAGGCTTCTCAATCAAATCATGTTGTACTCGTAACAGCCTCAAAGTGGCAGCATCCAGTCCTTGTTCTTCATGACACCATGTTGTCGTCTCAAAGTGTTTTTGTCCAGGTCAGGTTGACTTTGAACGACACTCTGAAGGCTGGTATACACTTGGTCATTGTTCCTGGTGAAACACCTAGTGCCTTGGCTAAGATGTTTGGATCCATTTTGACTCCACCATGGACCTGGAATGACCCTTGAATGAGCTCGATTAGGTGGCTATGTGCTATGCAATCGCTATTCAATGCTGTTCAATGAATATCATTTAATCATTATTTCATCCTTCATGGAAACACGGGCTCAGGGAGTGTTTATTATAGACGTTTCCAGCACTAGTTCCAAGATCATGTCACTGTGCGATTCAACTCCGATCAGAACGATACATTCAGCATTTGAAAAGGCAATCATCGATCCCTATTGCCGTACAGTGTATCTATCGAATCTATATATGATATCATGTAATTTATATACTATATCTATTATAGAGTGAACATACTCTATATTTCATGATACGTTCTTTTTCTGCATGGGACTTGGCTTGAGGAGTTGACAATGTTTTTCAGGGTTACTAATGCCCAAAAGAAGCCACAAAAAGTGGTGCATCGAAAATGTGTAGGTGCAAGCCTTTCACGGTCCTTTCATTTCTTTTCACGGTCAACAGACGGCACTTCCTTGAGGGTTCTTGCTCTGAGGACAGAATCCTGAAGCGTCCCTCAACACGTTCAACATTTTCCTCCGCACAGCTGATGAGCAAAATCTGGACGGGAGAAGCAATGATGTAGAATTCAGAAAAATAGAGAAACATGGAGAAACAAACCCAACTTTGGATACAAATGGAGAAACTCAAATGGCATTTTCATTGGTTTTTGAAGATCCTGGAAGATGCTCCCAAAAAACGGCTGGAAACAGCTTCGTGGAAACCACCACCGAACTCGCAGGATGTCTCACTGAATGTTCCCGGCGAGCCCGTTCAGCAAGGCACAAGGGTCACAATGGACAAGTTTCAGAACTGGATGCTGTTGTGGTATGATAATTTGTCCTAACACACACATTTGGAACAGAAAAAGCCCCATTTGAAAGACACTGGAAAACTGTCAGGTCTGAGAGCCAGTGTCACGAGCTTGGAAAAGGAGAGGTGAGGACAGGAATATGGTTCTATCCTACCATACACAATGAGGTCTGTGTAGTCACATTATCATTGAATCATCTGGAATCTCGAATGTACAATCATGTAGTGGAGCAATTGCAGTCCCTTTTTACAACAGCAATTTCTGTTTGACGCAGTGCTTTGTAGGTAGTGTTTTGGTGCAATACCAGTGGTCGTATCAAAGAACGCAGGTTGCTAATAAACCCTGACACTCATGGAGCGGGCCATGTAGAGCCATCAGCACAGTCGATCATTCTCGAATCTTATTTGAATCCATGCAGTTTTTCTTCTCCAAAGATAAATCTTACTAAATCGTAACATATCTTAAGATCTTATCAATAGTTTTACAACCTTAAGTAGGTAATTCAACATCAGGATGGTTGAACTTGATGGCACCTAAGAATGCTTAGGTTGCATTGTATCAATTTGCCTATCATTGTCATTGCACAATACCGTTTTGTCGATCTGCACATACATCCTAGGTTCTGTCATTTTGGTGGACGCAGCTTCTTCAATGTTGTGGGCCTAGCCTGGCCAATGGCTCCAATGCTCCAATTTTCAGTGAGAGTATCAAAAGGGAGCCATCCTGATGCCTTGCGGTCATGTCAGTTCATGTCTCGGATGGAGTGCCCATT
Organism: Breviolum minutum Mf 1.05b.01; assembly: GCA_000507305.1. NCBI lineage: Eukaryota > Dinophyceae > Suessiales > Symbiodiniaceae > Breviolum > Breviolum minutum. The sequence goes on from DF239377.1 coordinate 172,215, forward strand.
GTCTGAATGACACCAAGATGATCCAGCGTTCTTTGTTACGGTACCAATCGAGGCAGGGAATTGCTGATATATGATATATGTGTCTCGAATTTGTCTCGATATCAAGATGCGACTAGTCTCCAAGATCTCCTCAAGATTTGGCAATTTTGGAGACTTGTGACAGCTTTTGGCTTCGCTGCGCTCGTTATTTAGATGAAGCTGATCTACAGACCTTGTTCACTGAACCCTGAGAAACCCTTGGGCTGCAGATCTTGAATGATGTCGACATTGATGTTGCGGGCATCTTGATTGACTTCCCAAAGCAACCAGACTTCCAGCTGGACGCTGTGGACATCCAGGCCGCCTGGAAAGTTAGTGATTATGATCTCTCTCTCTCTCTCTATACACTATTAGTTACACTATTATACACCTAATATAGTCTGGTTGGAACCGAAGAAACACAGGTGTTATACCTTTTCTAAGATGTATGCTTGAGATGCTTTGCAGAAATCCATCCAACTAGGAAACATCAGAGCTTGAGTCTGTTGAACCCGGAGGGAGGCCTTCTCAGCGGATAATTAATTCGAACTGTCGAGCATTAAAAAAAACAGGGAAACGCTTGTGGTAGCTATATAGAAGGCCGTTACCCTACCTTTCAGCTACATCTACAAGCTCAAAGAAATCAAGCATGGCATAAGCATGGGTAAAGTTTTAGGACGCAAGCTAGGACACGTTGCTTGGCATTGAGGATGTTGTTTGTTTGACTTCCCAACTTTTCCAGGCATCCAAATCCTTCGGGGAGGGTCTTTACCTGGGAGAATCGAAAGCGCAAGTTGGCAGGAAACCTCAGTTGGGTTCAAGGGGTCGGAAAGGTGGTTTAACAGGTATTCCCTTTGGGAAATTAATATGGAACCCAACAATGGAGGTTTGGTTCGGATGATTTTCAATTTCACTTGGGTGATTTTGAGATTCCATGTTGATTTTCAGGGGTGTAAGGTCCTTGCGGTTGAAAAGCTTGGGATACGAAGATGTAGGAGGTCTTGGTATTAACTCGTCATGGCAGTTTTTGTTGGTGACTCTTACATTACAGGCTTCTTAGTGTTTCAGATGTTTCCGGACATGGAAGCTGAAGTTTGACGGAAGATATTCAAATCGAATTGTGAATTGCAAATCTTGCCATAGGCTTTGCCTACTTCTTGATGTCTAACTGAAGTGATCATGCCATAGCCATCCATAGCATAGGTCTCAATATCGCTATGCTGAGGGGAACGTTCACCATGGTAATTGTTGATCTATGTGACACCGAGGTGATAGTCAAGTTCTTCTCCGCTTGGATACGACACGTAAGCTGAGAACAGGACATGGGAGGGAAGTTGGTGCAGCACAGAGTTAGAAGTGTAGCTACTACTCCTACTACTAGTGATGATAGTAGTAATATAAAAATCATAATAAATTATGATAATACTTGCAACATGACAACCTGATAATGATAATATATCTAGTTTGGCTTTTCTATTGAAACGATTTTTCTCTCGCTAAGATTGTTTGAGTCGATGTACGAAGAGAGTGGCACTTGATTCCGCATTCAACTTTCAGGTATCATCGTTACTTACTGAATTACCTTTTGGCGGTTGCACCATCTCTCATTTTGGTGTAAACAATGGTAAATCTCTAGCTAATTTCATATTTATTCAGGTGTAAATTCCACCTTGTTACAACATATGGGTGTAATGATAATTAATGATACAAGTGCATGCTTCTTTTTGTTTGGCAGTAGATTCCACGTTGTCACAAGGCCTCACCTTGATCCGTTTCCCTATCAAAAGACCGTCCGAAGCTCAGAGAGAATCAATCATCGCAAGAAACGTGTCATGCATATAGACAGAGACATACGTACATACAAAGATAAAACTGAAGTCATAGTATAATTTAGCATAACATCATAGAACATGATATGATATGATTTAATATGATACGCTGCGATCAAATATCAAAATTGAAATATGATATGACATAATACAACACAGTATGATCAATATTGTGCCTGATCAAGCTGCACTCTACCTACAGAACAATGCCAATTGATGTCTCTCATTTTCATTTGCATTGCATAATAGGCATAATATTAGCAATACTTCGGATCTCTGACTTCGAACTATGCCGTTTAACGCGGCGCATGGTGTTTTTTGTGCTTTTCTGATTTCGATTGAGAAAGCTCCAGCCCATGCTTCATGCTTCACACCCTTCGAAGCGCCAGCCCATGCTTTGTTTGCAGGGAAGTATTGCCTATGTTCAATTTCTGGCGGATTGCATTTTGCGGCGCTCTCAATATGGACAGAAATTCGTGAGACACTGATGATGAAAACTTGACTATTTGAAAAATGATATTAATAAAAGACCGAATTCAAATTACCAATTTTAGTCGTGTTTTTTCTTGAAAGTTTCGCTATGATACTTCTTTCAGAGAACAAATCCTGTGTAAACTCTAAGGCGGCAACATGGGTGAGAACATGAGTGAAGGATGTACGCTTGGCAATCCACGCACCGAACGTGGCCCTGCAGTGATCTCTGTCAACCTGACCTGTTGGGTCTGGCACCGTGGCCATGGGGCCGTCATTTGGAACAGAAAAATGGTGAACACAACTGACTATAATAACCTTCACTGTTTGAAAGATTGTGTAGATGATAGGAGCAAATTTTGTAGATGAAAGGAATCATAGGGTGTATCACTTGTTCAAGATGATAGGATTTCTATGGACTTTTTAGAAGACCGCTGAAGTACTAAAGCACAGTTCTGTAAGCATTTTGCAGACCAGAAACCCGTCAAGTCCTTTGACATCTGATTGCCACAAATTCATCAGAAGGTTTGTTTCATTATGGTGGGCTTTGACGGCTAGGGGATAAAAAGGTCACTTTGAATCATTTTGTTTGTTTTATTTCCTCATCTTTACAGGTTTAGAGCTGTCTCAGCATCTGCTACCGGGTTTCGCCAGGTCTTCGCCTCGGGCGGCTTTGATCCCTTCGAGCCCAGCAGTCCACCAACGGACTGGCTCTAAACAGATTTCGCAGATGCAGTGATTAGACGATCCTGGATCTAGATTTCTATATGATATTAATATGTATATGTATCATAATATATATATATATACATACGCCGTATACGGTATATATATATGTATACATAAATCGCATTTCTATATGATATTAATATGTAGATATATCATCATATATATTATATATATCACAATATATCTTTTTTATATATATACACATAAATCACATAGATCATGAAATTCACAATGATTTAATAATTCCACAGTACTATGTTTGTGTTTTTTATCTGAAATAACATGACAAGAATTGTTGTATCTAAAGATCTGATTCGGGGCGGCAAGGTGAACGTTGGCTTTGCCAAGTCAAAGTCAGCGTAGGATGCCGCAGGATGTTAGCCAATACATCGTAAAAAAAGGATCAAGAATAGTATAGTATAATTGAGTATAGTTGACATGTATTGGCTCCAGTTCTAATGTCCTACCATGTATGTGTACTGTATCGCCACATTTGACATCATTTGTTTTGAGCAACGAGGATTCCTGTGGTGTGTTTCTGGGCCCCAGCCTCGACAGGACCTCAAGATCACAACCGGCAATGGTAGTGGATGCAAGGCACATGGGAGCGGTCAAGATTTCGGAAGATTATTCAGTTTGGAAGTAACATAAGATACAATGACATACATCTGCAAGATTTGGACATCAGCTATCAAAGACACCATTTCAATCTTAAATCACTGAGTGCTAAACTTAACTCAAGGGATGTTTCTACATCAAAGTGTGAGAGTTGAACAGGTCAGCCTTCTGCTGCTCTCCGTGATTTGCTTTCGAGGTGGGGCAGGTGGAAACGCCTTGCAGTTTCACTCATTCTCAACCTTTTTATTGAATTCATGGCCGTAAAAACGAAACAAGGCACTTGAAACGTGAAGCCTTGGTGATGCTAGTTGCAAAAAGTACTTGCTTTCCTATTATGGCTTGTTGCAGAGGTTTCAGTGTGATTCTTATTCTATGACACATTAATTTGGTGTTGGAATATATGTATCTGTTGTTCAATCAGATACATACAAACCTAGCTACATGACTACATTGCTGACATAGCTACACATAGCGACAAACCTATACAGTCTTACAACATACCTTTGTACCTACATACATACCTCCGCGTTTATGCAAGCTACAGGGGGAGATGGGCAAAAGTTGCCCCGAGATTAGGTTTATTGGTTCGTTTCTGCAAGGATTGGTTCCGTGCTTTCAGAGAAATATGAGATTGTTAAACTATGTTTTTTTTGCTTGGACAATTGGGACAAAAAATCTTAATTTTAATCATGTCGTCATGTCGAACACTGCTCAACCTTGGAACCTTTAGCAACCGAAAAATATCTCCAACGCCCAGGTGGCATATGGACTTGAGGAGCGCCAAAAAAAATGATCGACTGTGTTGCTTTGTGTGGCACTGCCACTGTGAGAGACGTTGAAATTCACTATTTAATACTATTAAACTATATGATCTATATAGGATAATTATGAAGAGATCAAAGGCCTGCGTGATTTTAAAGTGTATTGATGAATACTTCGATCTCACCCGAGCATTTGCAAATGAATTCGTTTTGTCTCCGCCATGGACAAAAAAACATTAAAACACACTAATTAATGTGAAACTCTCCATCTCCACGTTGCATTTGTAATGCTGCTTGGTGATTCCAACTTCCATGGTGAGGGCCAAAATATCTCAAAAATATCTCGAAATCTCCCGCGTCGGAAACAAGCTAAGCTTCCCACCGACTAGGTAGGCTAGGAAAGCGAAACCAAGGTGCGTGTGCGAATCGAAAAAAAAAGGACCAGAACAAAATGAGCAAAGAACTGTTGGGAGGTTATTTTTAAGAGTATTTTGGAGCACCATTCCGTCAGGAATATCCAAAGCATATCGAAGATATGAAGATGATAGACCTGCTGTCCATGGCGGCCATATACTGTTCAACGATTCACATTTTCGCCGAGCTAAATGATGCTTCAGCTATTAGGTCGCCCTGGAACAGCTTTTTTGAGAGGCTAGTTAAATGCACTGAGCGCATACTTTGTGAGGTAGCTACTTCACTTGTAAAATCCGCCCTGATTGGGCTTTTTTGAAGTGTGTACAAAAGGCTCCAGGCTTCTCACAGTCCAAATTGAGTTGGAATGACAACTGACTCACTCAGTACAGAGTTGCAGAACACGGCCAAACACGACAATGGAAGAACGGAATTAAACGTGCTCAAAAGAATTTGTCATATTCGGCAAGCCCTGATCAACTTGTAATCCTATGGCTCTTGCACCTCATGGGCGAAGAAGACCCTCCAATCTATGGATTGCTGCGTGCAACTGGCATTGTCTACCAATTGGAAGAGGCTGAAACAACCATTGGCCGTGGAGAGGACTGCAGCATCCCTCTTGAAGGTAGAGGTGTTTCTAAATTGCATGCACGCTTGTGCCTGGGGTGTTCAAGTTGATTTTCTATTTCATGTTATTTCGAGGGTCATCCCCAACAAGACATTGTCGATGTGTTTCCATCTCCCATCATATCGTGAATCTCTTTGCATCTCTTATATCTTGTGCGTGTATTTGTGTCCGTTCTTTAGCGTGGCCATGCAAATTGTGTTATGTAAATGCTGCAATGCTAAGGACCTTTGAATCAGGGAAAGAACCACAATTGGTAGACTTGTGTTCTTGCAATGGCACTTTTGTGAATGGGGTCCGTTTGAAAGCACACTCGCCTGTGACATTGAAACATGGGGATATGCTGCGAATTGGTTTAGTGAAATGGACCTTCAGCTTCGAACTTCCTCGGAATCGTCCAAAAAAGGCTCCAAAGGCTGAGGTCTTTGTTCCATCAAGGGCAGATAAGGAAGGCCCTAAGGAAAGTCCAAAGATAAGAGAAGCAAAGCCACCAGAGCTTGTTCCAGGTACACCTGGTGGATGCTATGCTCCACCTTATGGCGGAGCATATGGTACACCTGGTGGTGGGGTGAATGTTTTGCCAGTGCCATTCCCAGTGATGCAACCAATGCCACCAATGTATCCGCCACAACCTCCCATGCCTCCATGGCCACATGAGAGGCAACCTCAACGGGGAGAAACTGAAGCAAGGGAACGAGAAGATCGTGATTCAGAATGGAAACAAGAACTGCTCCAGAAACTCTGGCAGTTAGAATCCAACATTGCCAGACTTGCAGATGCCAATCAAGAGATTTGCCAAGTCATTCGAAGATCAGAAAGTGATCGGGTGCAGTCGCCACCTGAACATCGGGCTCCTGAAGTGCGGGAGGTTCCTGATGTCTACGAGCAAGAGATCTCCAAAGCTGTCACCGCGTTAACTTCTGCTGCTGAGCGGCTATCACTGAATGCTGAGATCTTGGACAAAGAAAACCAGGCGGCATATTTTGAAATCCCTTCAAACTTCACTTGGTTTGTTCGGTGTTGTTTTGTTTCGTTTCTTGTTTGTTTGTTTTATCGTTTAATTTGATTGTGATTTTGTTCTGTTTATTCAAAGCCTACTGATTCGCCAACTTAAATTTGCAAAGTGCAGAGCATCCAGAACAAAACTGATAATGATTTGGTCTTGCTGACACTCTTTGCACACTTCAGTGAAGGAGGTACAAGAGAGGGAGTGGATCATTGATGGTCAAGAGGATATTCCAGCCGTGAGCCACTTGCTATCAAATGCTTCACAGGAACCTCCAGCAATCGAAGATGTGCAGATGCCTCCTCCATGGTGGCTAAGTCAAAAGAACTTGAACCCGTTTTCCGTTTTTGCAGCTTTTGCATTTGACTGCCATTTGACGTTTTTGTGTGGCTTCCCCTTGGATGCATGCAGTCCAGGTCTGTTCCAACAGAGGACCTCTCACCCGAAGACCTTTCACCGGACGACCTCAATGCTTTGATCATTGAAACGCAACGGAACTTGTCCCTATATGCGATGGTTGTTGCTCCGGGTTTTCCAGAGGATGAAAATGCAAGCGTCTCGTCCCTGCCATCATCAGCTTCCTATTACAAGCACCTCATGTTTGAAGCCCGGTACTGGTAGTGGAGATCATTTGTGCTTTTCATTGTTTTTCTATGTTTTGCCCCATTTCCTGTTGACAGTAGCCCTTAACGCATCTCATGGTTGTCTTTTTGGCTGATAAAATCCGCCACAAGTCTACCAGCTTCAAAACCGGTGTCCCAAGGAGGGAGCTATTGGAGAAACGTCTCCAGTGTTGGCAGCCATCTTGTCAAGTCTTGAGACACTGGAAAAGCTAGGTCTCAATCATCCAGAGATTGGAGGTCATCGGCGGTGGCATGCCTTGGCGCAAGAACTGGAACTTTGACCATATTACTTTGGATGATTTTTTTTTGGAGGGGGTTCAACCTGCAGGCATTTATTGATCATTGCAGTTTCACAAGACTTGAAGCTGTTCCATAGCCTGGCCCTTGTGTTAAATCATCTTAAAACCGATACTCTCATCGCAAGCCCGTCATTTCTTTGAACATGTCCTGCTTGAATGTCTCTAGTCATCAAGTCATCCTTGCAGTGAGGAAAGGCTCCGTGAAGAAGAGCAGATGGAAAGCCAAAGACTTCAGTGCATTGAACTGGAGGAGAAGAATTTGATGCAAGAAACTGAAGCAGAGCTCCTACAGATGCGCATTGCACGCAGCCAAGTTTCACCTGCCCAAAATGAGACATCTGCTTCATTGTTGAGGGATTTGTCCAGGATGGAAGAGAGAAAAGATCGCCTTCAATCAGAACTCACAAAGTTGTCACAGCAACTAAGAGATCAGAAGGCTGAGTATCAAGAGGACAAAGGAAGGGCTCAAGCAGCTATGCTATTGAAGTCCCAAAAGGAGGAAGTTGCTGATGAACTTGAGGAGGAACGCAACTCAGGTGCGCGGAAGCCGAAATACGGCCGGACGGGCGGTCATGGGAACATATTCAGAGGATTTTAGAGGTCCAGCAGAGAACGGCCATGATGGTACTTGTAAGACATGCATCATATCACTATATTTATATATCGCTTGTATACTTTATCCGGCGGAGGTGAGTGTAGGAGGGCGGACAACTAGAGTTTCCATCTTTTGTTTTGAAACAACTAGATACTTTGAAGCACTTGCAAGTTCTTCAAAAGAAATGGCATAGATGATAGATAGGATGATGTCTGCACCTTCATGGACAAGTAATTTGTTTCCTTTTGTGGGTGGATACTTCCATTAGATGAACTAAATCATGTCCCATCCCTGAGGTCGTGTACAGCGTATGGCAACGCTGGCGAGGGTCAAACGTGCCCTTGCAGCGCAGCTGTCTGTGCAGCAGCAAAAAAAAATTGGGCGGTCGCGTCATACATGTTGATACTCCTGGTATCTTTGTAAAATCCCATGGATGAACTCTTAAATGTGCATCTTTGAAGGTCCTCTAAGTTAAGTTGTGGTCCTGTTAAAACTCGGGACCCATCGTTGTGTTGTTTGCCAAGAAATAGTGCCTTACGGCCTTACGTTGCAAGTTTGAGTCCCTCATGGTGCAATGCTGTTGATGGTTCAGAAATCCAGCGATCACCAACCTGGTGTGTCTATGAAGCGCTTTGAAAAACCAATTGCTTAACAGTGATGGATATTTCTCAGGCATGTGAAGTTTATTGATACAGACTTTGAGTAGACTACACCTATATCATATAGATTTTCCAGCTGTGCCAGGCCTTCCATGGCAGATCAACTCTAGCAAGTCACAAGCTCTCCAAAAAGCTGGTTGGGAGGACTATTTGCATACTATTTGCAGGCCTACTGTTCTCGGCTTAAGTATGTCAAAGTGCTGAAGATACTCTAATATTTCTTACATCTCGACGTTCAATTTCCAGCGCTTGTGGCACTTTTGGCTCGAATCGAAAGTGCGTCTCATACGTTTCGACTGGTGCATTCCCCAACATTTCGGTGATCTTCATGAATTCCACCTCTTGTGACACTCATTTTATCAGGCGTTCGAGATGAAATATCATGGAGCAGATGGATGATTACGTACTATTGTGGAATGAACTAGATATTAATCATACCTCTGATAAGTCTGATAATAGATAATATATTGATATGACATTTCGAAAACTAATTCTTTGCATCTTCTCTACACAACTTTCCAAAATACTAAGATGATCGTTTTCATCACCTAGAGCTGCAACAATTCCTGAGGTCTGGTGCGGGAGCTGAAAAACAGCGAGAGCCCCTGACGTCTCGTGAGAGTCTCATGTGATGCCTTGAAAGCATCTTGGAAATCATGTGCAGTTTCTGGCAATTGCATGCAATTGCACTTTGATTAAGCAGATATCTTCATTGTACAATTTGTGCAGGGCATTAGTATTCTGAGAGAAACCACAACCAGTTCAAATAGCTGTTTCTCAATAAGGGATCCTCACCACAAAAGAAATCGGACCAGCTGATTGATTTCTTTTCAATTCACTGGTGACTTCAAGTGGAGAAGCTGCTGTAAGAGTGATGCTTGCAGTCACATCTTTGAAATAAACACAAAACTTCATCATTGATCCAATTTTTCTAATTCTTTAGAAAAAAGAAAGCACCGGTCATTACAATTCATTCTTGTGACTTGGATGTCTTGATTGATAATTTTGGATACACAACACCAGTATTCGAGGCTCTGAAAAATGGAAGAGAACGGCTTCGCGCTGGATGCGTCAGCCATGCCTTGGATTTGTCAAAAATGGAGGGAGAATTTCCTCCGAGTTGAACCTCTAAACTCTAAATATGGTTGCAAGATGTTGCAAGATGTTGCAATATGATTGAAGGATTTGACAGGTATAGCTTGCTTTGTTGCTTTGCTTTTTGAATCTTTTGGATATGTTGGTGAACATGGAAGCGACCAGTAGTCATTGGGCTTGCAGCACAAAACCTCGGTGATCTTCTTGCGTGTAGGTTTAGCAGGTCGGAGTCCATGGGAAATATCCCTTTCTGTGACTGCTTGGATGTTCGCAAGGGCTCAGTGGATGTGAAGTTTGAGGCATTGGAGAAACAGCGGATTGAAGCTGTCGGAAAGTTGTTTGAACTCACTGATTTGAATGGTGATGGGCTCATCACCGCCCAGGAGTTTGCTCTTATGGGCCTCTATAAGACAAAAGCCCATACGGAGAAGGCAATGATGCCTCATGACGAGCAAGCGATCAAAGGTCTCTTCATCGAGAAGTTTGCCGAGGAAATTGACATGTCCTTGAAGCCTATGAATTTTCGAAAATACAAGGAATATATTTGCCGGTCTGTGAACAACATGGACCCTGGCGACATGGAGGTGCGGGAGGGTCTGTTTTGATCTAGCTTGTGTCTTTCATGTATCCTTCCCGAGTGCAGTGTTTTTCAAAAGAAGCCTCTTGTACTGTAATGATGCTGGCACGAGCAGTGGTAAAAAGCATCCCAACCAGTAGACATTTCGAGAAAGGCAATACTTTGTGATACTGCTTGAGCACTCTAAAAAGCATCTGCAACATGAACATGTTAATCTGAACGTTTGTTTGTCAAGTTCGGCTTTGGCGAAACATACACCGCAGACCCCTCATTTTTATCGTTGTACTTGAGCAGAGAGGCCCGAGACACACCCAAAACACACCTGCGAAGCATACCCCGAGACTCCCCTGAGACAAGCTTCCCCGCTCGGGAACAGCATTCTAAGACACACCCAGGTATTTATAATGCATGCATGCAGGAAGGAAGGAAGGAAGGAAGGAAGGAAGGAAGGATGGATGGATGGATGGATGGATGGATGGATGTACGTATGTAATGTACTGTAATGGCATGTATCATGCAACACAAGCTAGTGTAACGGAATGTACTGGAATGTAATGTCATGTAAATGAATAAAGATTTGTACGTATATATAATCTAATATATATATATATAATCATATAATATATATTTCTTATTTTACAGATCTCACAACGCAGTGTACGTATAGCTTGCAAGAGGTGCATTGAATTTTGAAGACCCCAAACATATCCCAAACATAATCTTCCCAATTTTTTGAATACAAGAAGTAATGAGGAATGATTGAAGAGATTTTGGACGGGATGTTAAGCCTTGGCCAGGCACAGTCTCTAATCTTTGATGGTTTGTTGGTGGAAGCAACGCTTGCACGGGAGATGGTAGAGGAAAGCAAAGCACTTTCTTCAGAGGCTTCTTTACCAACACTTCTCACTGGAAACTTTGACAGCCATTCTATGCCCAAACCACTTTACAGTTTCGTCTGAGACTGAGACTGGATGCTCACCAGCAATATAGCTGGCATGAATTAGTTCCGCTCAATTCCCAATGTGGAAATGTGGAAGGCACACGGCAGGCAGCCTTTGGACGTCTCACAGAACTCACAATTTCATTTACATTGGTTAGCTCGCAAAAAAAGATTTCCGCAATTCCCAGCAAGGAAAAGCTTGGCCGATTTTCTGAATGGCAGGCTTGAGGGATACCATTATAGAAATTATAGAGCATCGCCCTGTGAGGAACACTTGTTTTTTACCTCAAGATTTGTGTGCCATCGACCAGGTACCATGTCCCGAAATGCGGTGCAGACGGACCGGTGCCTGGTGGCACCATGCCCAAGGTGTCACGACAGGGATTTACCACCGATGCGTCGCACAGGAAGTCATTTCCTATTCGAAAATGGGAACCTTTCGTTTTTTTAAGATAGCAGTTATTATGCTTTTGCCTAATTCTGGATCTTGTTGACTTTGGAATTTTGATGGAAATGCTGGTGTTACCAAAACAACCCGGAAAAAAGATATTAGCACTGACAACATATTGAAGTGACACTAAATGGATACCTCCTGTATACCTGGGAAGCCTACAATTCTCGTACCTAATCGCCACAAATCGTGCCACCTGGAAGGCTTCCAATGAGGCTGGCAGTTTGTTCACAGAGGCTGGCAGTTTGCTACAATGGCTAACGGCTGATTGATAGTGAATGATAACGATGATTTGCTCCTAAGTAATCTTTTTGCACCTGATTTTTTCGACTATTTTACTTTATTTTATGTATTTTTCTTGTACAAATCCAAATGGCTTCAGTTTAAAAGCTATCATGGCAGGTGAAGAAAAATGCCAAATATCCAGGGCCTGACTATTACAAGAAGGAAGGGAAGTGAGGACCTCAGAAAATGTCAGATCATTTTAAGTGGGATACTGGTGATGATGCTGATTTGACGTGACAAGTCTCTTGATTGGTGCGAGTAGAGAATTTAACACTGATTGCACAAACTCACTGATCCACGATATTGTTACCCCTCAAAGCAACAAACATTGTCCTAGCACATCAAGACCTTTATTTTGGTAGCCAATTCTCAGGACACACATGGTCCGAATGGTCCCTGTTTTTCCATGTTTTTTTTTCGTTCAGTTTGGTTTCCTGGTTTCCTGGTTCATGTTTTTGCTACCTTTGAGGCCCTTCGGTCAAAAGGCGCCATTGGGGCAGTCCAAGCCCTGGTACATATAGTAGATCAATTGAAGTGATGAAAATTCACTTTCTACATTCTTTCCAATGACCGTTCCTGACAACAAAGCCACAAAGTGTAGATCTGAGGTTTAGCCGAATTGCACGAGATGACCCCAACTCCAAGAAGAATTGGCCTGCTGTGGGTCAGTCACTTGCCTCTATAAGTTCACCGAATGTTGGGACTACATTGCTTCCATGACTTTGGGGTGATTTTGATGTGAACTTTAAATGTCAGCTGAGTTGTTATTCTCAGCCAGCCATCAGCTGAGTTGTCTTAGGTATGAAACCATCACTCCGGTGTGCACTCCTCGCACTCGGGGCGGCATCATGAACAAATGTTTGGACCTTGGAGGATGACCGTAGATGACCGATGACCAGCTCAAAATTTGGCCAAAGGTCTCGCACAAATAGTGTATTTTTTAAAGATATTTAAGTAAGTATACAAATATTGAATTCTCTATGTGTTGACTTGTGCTACTGTGCTACCTGTACTGCTTCAAACAAAGTGTCTTTTGGATTAACATTAACATTGATTAAGCTTTATGATTAAACAATTTACAGCGCATATTGTAAGGTTTAGTTATGTCTAATTGGTTTGCATTGGGATGCCCAGAAATGAAGATTCTTCAGGATGTTTGCATTAGCTACAATCCACATCAATCTGTTTGGATAGTTGAAGGAGGTTGTGGAATTTGTGGAGCATCGATCATCATCGTAGATTCCGACAGTCTGAACGACTCATTGCTTCAAAGCACTTCAACTCTTAGGTAGGCCAGTGTTTGTGGCACTCTTTCTTTGCAGATTACATCAATTTATCTCAACATTTCATGTTGGAATGGGTTCTGCATTCAATAAATGGCGCAGTATCATCGATTGAAAGATCTGCCAATGGTTTGATCATGCTTCTGACCGCTGCAACCACGCAACTGCCAGCTACTCGTGGATGTCTCATCTACGACCAGGTTGGAAGCCCAAATGCACCCAGATCATCTCCCAAGAGCCAACAGATAGACTACAATGACTACATGTATGTTGATGGTGGGTCAAGGTTACCCTGTTTTTTCTTGAACTTGGAGGAATGTTGAAGAAGGCTCCAATCACCGGAGGTTCAAACATACAGCAAGGTTGCAATGTCTTCAGATATGTTGTAGCGCTGAGTTCATGATTGCAGGAACTTCCAAATGGATTGAACATTGAATACTGCATTGCCTTGAAAGCTTGCATCTCATCCTCTTTATTCATCTTTATTTTGATATCGGTCGTTTTTTTGTGCTACATCAGCTGCATTCCCTGAAGCCACGTGGCTGAAAAAAAGCAACATTTTCAGAGTGCTTACAAGTGCAGCTCCGCCATTTCTTGTCCTAAGACGTTGAGTCATGGCATCTTTGGAGCATCATGACCAGGCCTTGTTGGAGTGCATTCTCAGCGAATTGAAGCTGAAAGGTCTGAACGGTCTCAATTTTGCACCGAAGAAAACGACGACCACGAAGAAAACCGCTGGCCCGGCTGGCCACATTGAGCACCTTTTGACTCCAGGCGTTTCAACGCCAGAGACGTGGTCAGAAACACCTTCCCCTTCGGCATCAACGATGTCAACTCAATCGACTTCCGTGGAAAGTTCGCCGTTGTTGCGACCCAAACAGTTATGCCTGGATGCAGAAGCTTGGCTTGGCTTCGGAAGTTTGGGGATTTTTTGTTTTTTTTTTCCAAGGAATTGATTCATTTGCTGGTATTTACTTGGAGTAATTGCAGATTGATTGATTGATTGACCATAGTGGCGATTCTGGAGTGCTGAATGCCTGGAGATACTTGTGTAAGATTGTTTTTTTCGTATGCTATTGTGTTGCTGCAGTATTTCATGAAAATTGTTTGGGCAGTGCCAATACATTCATTCAGAAATGGTTGGACATTGACGCACATTGACATCACATTGACTAACTTATTATCTGAATATATTATATGTCCAGGATGTTGGTAGTATTACTGTAGCACGGCGTTTTGGGATGTCAGTAGGGAGCTAGACTATCCTATCAGACTGTTGCGAAAAATGTCCTCAAGCTTTTGCGCGCAGTACTGGTAGGTAATTCAAATATAGGTCATTGTGTGTCCAAAATAGTTCACGTTGAACTACAAGACAAAGTCAATGGTGTTACTTCAATGAATCAACTGCTTGTCCAATTTGGAAATAAACAAGTTCATGAAATACTTTTTTCACAACAAGGTTGCAGAAGGCGACAGCAGACCATAACACACCATTTTTCTGTGGCAGTTGCACCATCGTTCCCCAGCATTGACTTTGTGCTTCGATTTATTTCCGGCTTTTGAGGAAAAGATTCAACTCCCCTTGGCGGAGCTTCTTCCCACGCCAACAAGCCTTGTTACATGGCGTGTGATGAACCCCAATGCCAAGTTCAAGGCTGGCTTTGCTACATGGTTTTATTCTTTTTTCAAGAAATCCCAACCAACTGGGATGTATAAAAAAAACCCTTGTAGATGATGGAAATCCCAAACAACCAACTCTGATGTATAAAAATCCTGGTAGATTGCCTGTGGATAAGCTACCAAATTGGGGGTTGATACACCGGATTTCTTCCAACGGTGACAGGCAAGCTGTGGATTTCCATTGGTGTCACACCAGCTAAGCAACCACCTCTTGGAGGATTTCCGAGTGATGCTTGGCGCAAGGATAGATAGTACAGAATGGGACCTCGAAGTGGCCGGAAGTGACTGGGGGCCCACTAAGTCATAGGTACTTTGTTTCCTTTTTTTTGGTCAAACATATATCGCCTGTTGCTTTTCTGCTCTTTACTTTCATTCTCCTTCTGCTTTTCTGCTTTCTGATTTCTTTTCGCTTTTTGCCAACTTATTTTCGCATTTGACGTGACTTTTGTGCTTTCTTTGCATTTGCTTTTTGAATGACTGCTTTCCTAGCTTTGTGATGTTGCTTCGTTGCTGTTACTTTTGTGTTTTTCTTCGTTTTACCTGTTTTTTTTTGTGTGGTGCTTTTCCGTGTTTGCTTTCTGCTTTTCTGCTTTGGAATTGCTCTTAGAGTGATTGTGCGTGTCATAATTCCAGCATTTGGTCGAATAGAGCAAACAAGAACAGCCACAACAACAGCAAGAAGAAGAATAAGAAGAAGAATAAGAAGAAGAAGAATAAGAAGAAGAAGAATAAGAAGAAGAAGAAGAAGAAGAAGAAGAAGAAGAAGAAGAAGAACGACGGCACCAGCAACATGGCAGATATCAGCAACAACACTGAACGCCTCAACAACCAAACAACCAGCAACCAGAAGCACAAATTCCTGGCATTGTTTCCATCATGAAATTAATCGATCATGCTTTTAGTTGCAGGCCTCAAATTATGCACCGTCAAGATATCAATGTCTTTGGTTTTCGAAGTCAAGGGTGAACATCTATACTGTTATTGAGCAGAAAATTTGAAAGTGTTGGAGAGTGAAGGCATTTGGCATTTCAAAAAGGTACAATCACATGTTTTTTCCACCCCTCCACTCAAGATGGTAGTGATCTGGCGGTAAATTTGAAAAAGGACTTCCAAAGACATCCAAAAACTGAAGACATCCCCATTGCATCCCATTGCAAAGTACCTAAATCATATGTGACCTCACAGTCATCAACATGCTAAACACAAAGCGTATTTAGATGTAATGAGCATAGAGACTGATACATGTCGAATTGCCAAAATAGGGAAAAGATTCAAACTGCTCCTTTATCATGTCTCCCGAAAGGACCCCTTTGTGAAGAATAGGACCAGAGCAAATTACACATGAATGCATTTTAACCAGCTCTGAGCTATCTGGTGAATCTTAGCGGTTGTGAGAAATAATCTCTACAAGTCTCAATGTGTCAGGATACCTTTTAGTGACATTGCGATGTTTCGCTGAGGATCTTTGCAGCTGGAAATACATGGGCGTCCCAGAACAAGGGCAAGAAACAGCAAGCCTCTAGCAAGGCACGACTTCTTAGATGGTCACACCCCGATTGATGACAAGGAACGTATGTAGAAGGATATCAAAGGTACATACATGACATTTGGACGTCTTTCGGACTTCTGCATCTAAGCCTGTTCCAAAGTTTGCCTCATGTATCAGACATGTTCGGTCAGCAGTAGAAAAGAAGATACAGCTCCATGTCTAGTAAATTCACACCTGCCTGGTATGTGTGGGTACTTCATTTAAGAATCGCCAATTTGCACCTCATGGAGATTCCAAGACTTGGATTCGATTCATGCACCATCCTCCGACGGAAAACAACGAATTTCCGAAGGCCGCTTCGAAGTTTGGGACTTTGCAGCTGAAGTTTTTGGGTGATGAAGCCGTCCCTTTGGTGAAACCATGGACCCAAATAAGGACAATTCTTGAAATACTTACCCTTAGTTGTTACAACTATCAAGTAAATTGATTTTTAATGTGGAAGTACAGACTCATCAGCGTTTTCTATAGGCGCATCAAAGGTATTTTATTATATCGTGTTTTTTTTCAAATCAATTTGTGTTATCTACACAGTGATGAAGGCCTTTCTAAAGTCCCAGAAGCGAAATAGAACGTATACGTATATAGATACCTCAACTCTAGGACGATGACGGTGTTTGAATTCATTCCCAGCTTCTTTGCTTGATCTTTTTCACTTCGTTTTCTTGGAATTTGCTGTGTTTCAAGGATCTTTTTGTATTGCTTCCAATTTGTACATACTCTACGGACATTTGCGACTTCTCAGGTTGGCGACCTGCAACTCTTCTTCCACATCGGAGCCTACAAACTGGGACCCTTCCGCACCTTCCCGGAGCGTAGCGTCTCGGAACTGTGCGAGCTGCCTGTGGACTGGCGGCGGCTTGTGGAGAAGGAGCGAAATTTGATGGAAATTTGATGGACATTTTGCATGTGGTTTTCGTGTTTTCAGGTATAGCTTGTCAAGGAGAAAAGTTAGAGAAAAGTGATAAAGTGATTGTTTTGATGATTTTTTTTGTGTATTTTTGTTCTGGCCTCCCACAAACCGAGAATGTTTGCACTGATGTATTGTTTTATCAAGATATCCTTCCATCAGGCCGACATGTCCCTCGCCATCGGAGCTGCTTGGTCAAGGATGTGTACGCAGGGGATGGATAGCTGACCCCATTAGGATAAGAAGTAGGAGAAGACCTGTGGCCATTGAATATCAGTATCACCTTTTGTTGCACGCAGTTGGGTTTTGCAGCAGTCACCCTTCTCTGCTTTTAACAGAATCAGATTGAAGAGATAGAAAGATTTAGATGAAAGTAGACAGAGACACAAATTATATACAATAAACACAAGAAAAGACCCTCTGGTCTTATAGCACTGTAGATCAAACGGCATCCCATGCCCTTCCGGTTGGTGTTGGAACAAGGTAGAAGTCGTCGCCTGATCATGAAACAGATGAACCAGGAGTCTCGCATACCCTTTCTGCTGGGACTAACTCGCTGATAGAGGTAAGTGGCCTGTAACCACTTTCGCTTTGTCAGCACGCACTTGAGGCCCCAAATAGATTGTCAAATGTAAAGTTCTTTTGAATTTGATAATTCGTGGCTTGCCATGCACAAAGAATCGGATGCTGTTGTCAGATTTCAGTCCAAACTCCAAAGATCTCCAAACCAATCAAAAAACTGATTCTTCGGTTGGTGTTCTGATTTTTTTGGTCCGAAGAACAGCTGCTGTGCATTGCAAGTTCCGTGTGCAGAGAAGAAAGGACCTCCTGGAACAGCGGTGTCCTTCTGCATAGATTAAATTACAGCTAAGTGGATAGCCTGAATCTCTCTTTGCCACCAGGGGTAGGAGCCTGGAGGGCTGGACATTGCACCCCAAAAAAAACATATTGCAATGAATGCTTCTCTCTTTTCTTAAAAACAATCATGTTTTGTATGTAGTCCTATTTTGTCATCATTTCTTCCAGAGAAAGTGACACCTGTTCACAATTTCCAGAGCTTGCCCCTCGTTGCAAACGAAGCACGCTCCCTTCGCATGTAGCTCGCCACATCGGCAGCTTCTAGGTGAAGGGAGGATGCATCCGCAAGGCTACTGCAACTTTTGTTGGCCATCACCGTTGAGCTTGCAACCCAAAGTTGCGCTCACCATGTGTAGGGAGCTTGTTGGGCTTCATGTACAGTACAGCATCACATGACCGGCAATTTCCCGCTGGCAAGTTGATCATGAGTCATATGAGTCATTACAAAGTGACCATCACTTCTGTCTCCTTTTGAGTCCAAAAAATGAATTGCTGCAGCGCTGGACGCGTGGCTTTTGCTGTACGCAAAATTGAGAAGCTACTACGGATTTGGTGAAATAGAGGCTTCGGAAGTAGAGAGTTGCCTGAGTGATAAGGGAATGACAAGGGCCATTATGTACGCCTGGCAGATCCCGGCATAGCCGTCAGTGTATGACATCTTCTGCCAAGGCTGTGATGGAAGGCAAATGGAAACCGGCACCTGGGAAGTTGTGGATACCCAGCTGTAACACCTCAACTCCACAATTTTTCACCTGGACGGTCCACCTTGTCAACGTCACCAACATTTGTCGTTTTTTTTGGTGGGGCAGGGCAACCTGCTACCTGGGGGCATGAGAGAAAAAGGTTGATTTTTCACTAGCAATTCCAAGGTATGATCCTCAAAAACCAGAGAAACATGTGGACTGCCAGCACCTCAGGATCTGTTGAAAGCTTTGCAGCCCCTCATTGTTTTTTCGTTTGAGGACCTGCTTTAGATACACATATCATATCTCGATGAAAAAAGGGAAAAAGATGGAAGCATTCGTTTCCAAGATTGTTCCCTTGATACCGTAAGTTCTTGCCAATGCAAAGTAAAACATCATTATCATCATTGAACTGCCAGACTGACCTTGACACAATAGACTTCAATAGACTTCAGGACACCAAGTCCTGGTACGGTGTCAACTTCTGGTTTCGGGCAACTTCATGGGCCAGTTCTGGTATTGAATCAGTTTTTTTTCTTCAAGATGTTGGGGACTGAGGTCTTGCAATTGCTCCTGAAAACAAGGAGCTGTTTGGATCTGAGATGGTATCCAGTTTGGGGAGGGGTTTTTTGAGGCCTGAAATTTTGGCACGCAGAAAGCAATCAGTCTTTGAAGGTGGGATATCTCATAGAGCAATGCAATGTGTTGCCTGTCACTGTTTTGCTCCTACTTCCGACTCTTCTTGTCTTTTCTGCAATGTACTGTATGGCAACGCCGCAAGGGCAGATAGAAACGACATGTTTCATTTCTGAGATCTTGGTTCTTGTAAATTTTTGTCATGTGTTGCTGAGGTCACAGAAGAACAACAAAAAGGCTGACTGCTTGGAAGATCTTGGAAGCGCTACCAAGAACATTCATTTAATATTCATTTAATTAAGTAAAAATCCTTTGCAACAACTCCGCCACGTTGGCATCCAGTTGTTCCTCCAAATCCATGTGGTTGGCATCCAGAAAAGCTGATGAATCGCTGTAGTTGAATCTGCAGGGTGTTCAGCTGGGTCCTGGTTACTACAGCCCCAACTTTGACGTGATGGAGGCATTTTTGAAAAGAACTGGGAGTCAGAGTGCATATAAAGAACGCCGGAACGTGAATTCCTGCGATCTTTTTGTGCCACTTCCAAACAAACCCACTTCCCTGCTAGATGGTGGAAAGAACATCAGCTTGAGCATCAATGTCAGTTGCGGCATTCAGTGGAACAACGTGAGCACTTGGCGGCTCTTCCAAAATCATCGGACATCTAAAACTCATTCAAAGATTTCAGAGATTATTTGCTGGCATCTCATCACCTACTAACCTATATACTCCATTCATTTTTGTTTGATTCAACTTGATTCGCTTCTCATCAATTTCCTCCGCCAGAAGCGACAACCCGCCTTCCCTGTACCGAAGCAGGTGCCCACTGTCAGATTGGTAGACTTGGGAAGATCCAATTGGTAAACCAATCCATCCCACAATCTACGTATTCTTATGTTTGAAAAGGCTGATGGCTGATATTTTATCATAAACATATCTCCAATGTTCTCCAACACTTGCTAGTAATCATCATGTAATTGTATGATTCCTACCGGAGATACGCAATTTCTAAAAGCTCAGACTTTGCCTTGACCTTAGTACCAGGAATCAAATCGCTAGAGAACTTGATTTGGTCAAATTGCTACAAGTCCAAGACTTGTACAATTTGGGCAAAACTCACATTGAACATCACGCGGTTTGCAAGTTTTGAATGTTGTACCCTTGGTTGGTAGTTGATTGATCTCACCAAATGTGTTTCTACCATCCCTTTAGCATGACAGGACGCACGTGGTGCCTTCATTTCCAAGGATAAGGAGCAACCCCGCCTTGTCACAGGATACAGCTGGCCACACCCCTGATTCACCGCAACGGAAGGGGGTACTTGGCACAGTCATCACTCTTTTGGGATCTTTAGGCACCACTGAATCCTGAAGAAAACTTCAGGACCCTTCTGTTGAGTACATCTTGGTTTCATGTATTCAGATGTCCTTTGAAAGGGAACCCTATCACGCTTGGGAAATCATTTCCATGGTGACGTCGGCATATTGTCGTTCAACTTGGGTTGTGAAGACCACACGCGAGAGAAATTCCTGAAAGTTACTGACTTGCTGCTTCAAATAGGTGAGTCGCTAGCGGACAATTCAGAGTTCAGTCTTTCATGACAAAGCGGCATATTTTTATCATTGTTCATGACGTAGTCCTGTAATTCATCAGTTTTTGCGGTCATTTAACAGTCTTTGGCCTTTGGCATTTCACTTAATAGTGGCATCTGCCAGTTTGGTGTGTATTCCGAGCACGCCAGCGGTTGTGTGATTTGACCAACAGGTTTGCCGCAAAAACTCAGTGTCAACCCATGAAACACCACTGATCCAAGCCACATTCGAATGATCCGAATGCCGTGGTCCTCGCATCAAGTATGAAACTCAGCATACTATATGGAAATCCACTGTTCCTGATGCGACAGCACTGGTACCGTCCCACAGCACTGGTAAGAATCGGAGTTTCAAGACCAATGAATTGAATTGATCGACCAAGGAAGTAATATGTAACATGTGTATCCATAGGTATAAAAGATTATAGTATACATTTCGTTTGTGAAACCCAAGTTCATCTCGACCTTTCTTTGATGGTGTGCAAACCGGTCTCTTGCACCCAATGAAATTGCATCACGGTGTCACTTCCTGGCTCATTTTGCATGAGGTTTGTCACCTCGAAGTTGATTCAACTGCACCGCTCCCCCACCTCTAGGTCCAATGGTGCGCAATGGTCGCTGCGGGCTTTTTGCTCTCAGAGGTTTGCTGGACATTTGGACACTGAATCAGCAACTGCATTCTCTTGCAACATGCTCGCATTTAGTTGCAGGATTAAGCTGGCCTCGGAACAACTGTATCAAACAGATCATCCAAGTGTTGTGTTTGCAGGTCCTTCAGCGCTACAGACGGAAAGAGTGCTCAGTCGCTTGGTTAAATCTTCACCGTTGAGTTTGTGTGGAATTTTTTATACCGTGGCCTTATACATGCAGGAATCAGGAGTTGTTTATGTAAGTTGATGATTACATATACTAGATGAATATCATATACATATACGTAGACTATATGGGTGTTTCCAATAAGAAGGGTACCCAAAATGGATGGTGAAAATAATCGGAAAACCCAATTTTTTAATGGATGATTTGGGGATACCATTATTTTTGGAAACACCCCCCATATAGGAAGAATCAGTTGGGTTCCATGTCGGGAATTGAATCAAGGACGCTGCCCGGAGGTCACAAGGTTTGTCCATTTGGTCAGGCCAATCCACCTGAGCCGCTTGGGCAAAGGCTCGAGCCTTTGGTTGAACGAGTTGAAACGACTGAAGGACGGGCAGAGATTACCGTAATCAGATGGCTTTTTTCAAGAGGAAACTATAGGGAAGCATAGGGAAGCAATGAATTTTCATCTATAATGGTGGTTTCAAATATTTTTTTATTTTCGTCCCTATTTGGGGAAGATTTCCAATTGGGCTAATATTTTTTAGATGGGTTGAAACCACCAACCAGTCATGGTAGCTGTGAATTCATCTGTTAATTGTCCCTGATCCTGACTTATTCGATTCGAGGAGATGAGTCTCAAGCGGCGCAACAAAGAAATGAGGAAGCAACGCTGAACATCGAGGCGATACTCTGTGAGTGTTTGGAGTTCTCGGATTACTCCAAAACACATACAGTAAATGTATAATATATATATATATACGATGGGCCCCCAAAACCTACATGTTTAGAGGTTTTTATGGTAAATAACCTGGTTTTTAGGTGGCCCAAACCTTTATTTTTCATGGTTTTGGGGGCTCATGGTAGATACACCAATTTTAGACAAACATGGGCAATGAGAATCGAAGAGCTAAAGGAGAGCTTGGTCAATTTATTGGGATTACCGAATATATCCCTGAGTATTGTTATGATAGCTAGGTAGCTTTATTGTTTTGGTTTTCCCCAACCATTCAACACTGAAGAGCTCAAGTGAGGAGGCAAAGACAGAAAGAACGTGCAGCCCTTGGCAACTGTATTAGGTCCAGATTCCATCTGATGGCATGAAGGGTAAGAACATAAACCGACATAACCCAATGATTTGTTCATCTTGCATGACTAATGATGATTATCATGCCCCATTATGCCAAGAAGTCGCAAAGGCACGCTGATGAAAATGTGTTGCACAGTAGGCCGGGGTACGCAAAAACAACACTGCAGATGGCAGTCCCACACCTTGAGGTTTGGTCTACGAACCCTGCTGGAGGCCCTGCAGGCACCGAAAATTCTGCTCAGTTGATGTAAACTCTTTCAAACATGTTTGTATATGTTTGTCATTTCAAATGCTTAAACACTATTCCACGGTGTAAATTCACGAGAATTCCATTCAATGCTTATCATTGGTTTTTTGTGTCCCATCTTAAAGAATGCATTTTTGGAGGAACTGATCGTAGTCTGCGCCGCGCGGTTTGATCGAATTCCGACCGCAACGTTTTTTTTGGATCAGAGAAAGAAGCTCCTCGACCTTTTCCGCCAAAGGCGGCAAAGTCGAGGTTGTTTAACAAAACTGCATTCATGATAAAACCCATACAAAACTCATTCATTCGCTTTGAACTGACAAAGAACAATTTTTGTGGAAGAACTTTGGAGCATTCTGAATTTCTTGATAGTTTTTTTACAGTCCAAATCGACCACTGCAATTTATGAAAAACCAGGACCAAAATTCTTGCCACTAGAGTTCAGTAAAATTTCATACAAGTTCTCTTCCTTTTGACAGTGTCTTTGCATCATCGTTCGCTTGGGAACTTTTGCCTATGAAATGACCTGACTCATCCTGATTCGACCCTGGACAGCTCATGGAAGATGAAGAAGGTGGTTCAGCAAATTTAGCAGCTGATGTGGACACTGATAGCTATGAAGTGCTTTCAACGCATCCTTTCTGTCGAGCTTTACGGAAGGAAGTGATTCTGGCAATCTCCCGCGCATCAAAGCGCTGGGTTTTTACAACCAGCGGCCGTATCATTGTGCAGGAGGGTACAGCCACTTGCATCTAAGGAATTCGATTTTTGGAGGATTTTTCTGTGGATGAGTCGGGTGGGCAGCAGGGCTGCTGTGTAGCGGCTTGGAAAAAAAACACTTCAGAAATTTCCAGCGCGATAGCTACGCCGATACGTGGCCGTGAAGCTAAATAGCTATATAATACAATTATATGACATCCAATAATTAATAGATCTATGCTACATACACCCAATAATCAATAGATCTATGCTATATACACCGAATAATTAATACACTCATCTTTAATTGTCAGTTTATTTCTTATTTGGTGGTTCTCCATGTTTTGGCAGTTCGGAAGGCCGATGAAAGTCTGTATTGACTGTTGAAAGCAGGCGTCACAAGCGTTGAGAAGAGATTTAAAAGTAGGAATTGTCAAGCAACTCGATCAATACCAACCCTGAACAAATTTAAGCTCACAAATTTTACCGTCACCTTTCACTGTTGTTTCAAATGTATTTTTCTGCCGGATTCGAGGTGAAAGCTGAGCATTCAAGTCTTTGGATTGTGACGCGGGGTTCAGTGGAAGTGGCTGAGAGCGGCCAACTGCTCGCCTTGTTGGAAACTGGTGCCATTTTTGGTGATTCCGTGGCTTTTGGACGTTGTGACCAGCAACCCTTCTCAGACACTCAGCTCGGTTTTCGGATCATTTTTCTATCTGGCAAAGGTGTGCAATTTTTTCAATGAAAAGTGCTGTACATTTCTTGGTGCTGTCATGCTGCTGTTGAGGTAAAGGCTTGTGAAGTTCCCCTCGTTGCATGGTGTTTG
This sequence comes from Breviolum minutum Mf 1.05b.01, assembly GCA_000507305.1. Classification (NCBI taxonomy): domain Eukaryota; class Dinophyceae; order Suessiales; family Symbiodiniaceae; genus Breviolum; species Breviolum minutum. Next base: position 197,067 of record DF239377.1, read on the forward strand.
CCTGCGGCTGAACTACAACAAGTTTTGAAATTACATCCTGCAGCTGCCAACATCATGGATGAGTTTGTGGATCAACAAGAGAAACGTGTGATTTGGCCTCGAGCATCAAAGATAAATTTGTTGTCTCACACTGGTCCCAACTTTACTAAGCAACTCTTGAAGAAAGTCGTGGTGAAGCACTTTCGTGCCTCCAGTACTGTTTGGTCGCCTTACAATACAACAACGAGCATGCGTGTGGTCATCACTGGGAAAGTTTTGGTTCAAAAAAACACACGCGCTGATTTCGAGCTAAAATCATGCCTCTCCATAAGTCCTCAAAAAGAGCGAAGAAAAACAGTGCACATTGGGGAGCCAGATCAAGTGGAGGTGGAGGATAGGACGCTTGCCTGAAAAATTGAGGAGTCGCCGGCTGAATTTAACTTTAACATTTTGAAGGTTTTTCGTTTAAGGGCGCCCAACACAGTATCAAAAGTTGTTATATCAGAATTTATCATGAATTATCCATTATTATGAATTGATATACTTATATAGATTGAAGTAGTGTATCTATACTTTGTATATTCCCACTATTTCTTACTCGCACATGGCTTTGACCCTTCGCACATCACCAAGCAAGGTCACAGATGGCCCGCCGCTTGAGTGACCCAGAGGCTTCATCGCCTACCCTTCTTGCACGAGAGCATTTCTTGAGCATGGCGAGCAGTTCTTCCAACTTCACCAAAAGCATGAGCTTCGCTGCTACTTGGCGTCATGAAAAGATATATGATGCATCACGATCCCATCCCAGTTACTAGGGAGTATGGTGAGCGTAGCAAGATCTACTATTGGCAACTATATTGAGCATTGAGCATTTAGGACACATTCAATGTAGATATGTGAGCTGTAGGACGGCGAGCACCCATCGCATGCAGTTCTGATGTGTTCTGATGTTTTTTTGATTTCCCGGCACTCGTGTACCAGAAGCAGCTTCTTCGTCTTATATGCACTTCCCAAATGCATAGTCGTAGAGTGGTAGTCATGAATTGAAAGGTCTCTGACACCTAATCTTCTCGTTTCAGAATGCTTCGTTTGAAACTTCAAACCTCAGACTTGGTTCATCCAGGAGATTCAAGCCCCTTTACCTTTTCCAAATTCTCCACCCGCCATAATATTCAAGGCGGCATTCATGGCCTTAAGAAAAATCGCTCCAAAGCTTGAGGATCAGGATCTTCCGGATTCTGGAGATGAGGATAGTGACGAGGAATCTGGATTTGGTTATGAGGAAGACAGTGAAGAAGACTCCGCACTCAGCAGCAGTCCAAGTCTCAGACTTGAAGGATTGCTCCCTTCCGACTCCAATTCTGGGGCTGAAAAAAATTACACTTAAGACCATGTATTTGCACAAATGTTTTGCCCGCTTGTTAATGATATGATTGATATGAAATCAAGGCAGGGAAGCTATACAATCATGACTCCAATCAGGAATTGACAAGTACATATCCACGAGGGAATGTGAGGGAGAACGGCAGGATAGACCGGGATATCCGACAAATTTGCGGTACAACTGTATGACCTATGTAGGTACATGTGAGACTAGTATGATTCAGGTGACGGTGGTCAATACGAAACAGAGGCAGTGTCCTACAGAGATGGAAAATGTTCTGTACATTACTACACCCAGGTTGTTTCGATGATATTCTGGAGCCGATTCTGAGATGTTGAATGTAATGCTGCATCTGTAGCATTATATATTTTTTATAGCCATAATATATACAGTATATATAATATTATACTTACATATGTACATTTACATATTCAATATATACATCCACTACAAGAGTTGTGGTGTAAAGGCGTGAAACTTCCGTACTCAAAAGTCGGCCGGGCCAACGTGAGGTGACAGCAGTAACAGCTCTGACGAAGCGAAGCTTGAAACGCATTGACCTTGTTGGGATTGAAGCTGAAAAGGCAATTTTCGATAAAAGGTATGATACTTGCGCCATAAACATGTACATGCACTTACACCTGTTATTAAGAAGGATCAAACACATATGTATCATTTACTATGTGCAATAAGTCCATTACATTAGGTAGCATTTCCAAACATGACTTTGAAAGACTTTGCATGAGTTCACATGGACAGAAGGATGTCCGGGAATGCGGGATAATGCAGCCTTGTATTCTGCAACAAGCCCAAAACCGGCCATTCAATCTTGCTCAGCGAAGAGCAATGCAAACCAATTCCAACGTCTTGAAAAGATTTCGTCATTGTTAACTTTGAATCTGTTTGAATGGACTCCACATCATACTGGATGGTAAGTGATAAACAGATACGAAACAGTTTCACCAGTGGTGTTTCCTGCAAGTAGGCTTGCTGAATGTTGACATCGCGGGAAATCCTGCCGAAAACTGGCCTTTCAAATTGCAAGTTTCAAATGATACGAACATCTTAGGAGGAATCGATAAGTAGCAGTCCCAAAATGCCACAAATCACTGTACTCTTTGTTTTTTAATCATGGCTGCACCCTTTGCCAACCAGTAAGTTGTCTATACAAGTGATGAGCCTGAAGACAGGATCAAAACATCACATGTAGAATCACATGACATGCAGTGCAATGTGCACTTATTTCTATTCATAAATAGAAGTATAAATACTTCGAATACGTTTGTGTATACTTGATATATTATATATATTATATACATATGCATGTGAAATCACATGAAGCATATCGTTAGAGCAAGTTGCGAAGCTGCAAAGCCAAGGAATGTCTATGAACTGCCAGAAACGCTGGCGCATCTGGAACCATCGAATCAGGTACAGGCAGGAACCAACATGGAAGTTGTTGAGAAGGTTCCATTGATCCACCCGTCACTAAGAGCAGTGGAACCTTCTCTCAACCTTCAGTTTGCTGGTATATTGTACAGTAAAAAGATTCAGTAGATTATACAATGTATACACTAGATTATACATTTCAGGAGAAGTGTTGAAGTGTAATGAAGTAAGATGCTGTATGAAAAATCTAATGAACGGCTGGTTGGCATATTTGGCGGATTTCACACACCTGGAAAGCTTGGGAGGCCAAAGCCGGACCATACTGCTTGGTCTTTAATGAAGCTTCTCTCATCGGCTATGAAATGAATGATGAGGACAAGGGGCACCAGAATCTTCAGGCATAGCTTTGTCAGTACAATATATCAACAATGCATAGACAATCTTGAAGAGTGATCTGAATCTAAGTGACGTTTTGATCTCATAGTCTCTTGGTCAACTGCTCACGTTTTCTTGCTTTGTGGTTTGCTGGGTTTGCTGCAAGCTGCAAGGAGCAATTCCGCACCATCACGGCCTTGACAGATTGCATGGTTTGTGACATCTCTAAAGAGCCACTTGCTTCACCCTAAAACATGCAACCTGTAATCTCTGCGTTGGAATGTCTGAGGATGTCATAATCTGTCATTTATCATATCGTGTAAGCAGTCATATGATAATGAAATTAGCATCATATCAACGGAGGTATTGTATAAGGAACATGTTATTCTTTCAACTGGTTGCATGTTTTGGTTGCATGCTTTGATACATTCAGATACATTATGACCTGCATGCTTTGACGTTAAACATATTTCTGAAACAATTTGAACCACCCCAGGTCATTCCAAGAAGCTATAGTACGAGCACCACGAGAGAAGAAACGTTTCAATTTGTTAGCAGCCGCGAGGTGGGAGCCGGAGGGGTGTATAACTTACGACACGTTTGTAGCGGATTGGGAGAATTATTGAAGGATTGCCCAGCTTGGTTTGTGAGGTACAAGGAATGGGAAAGGTGCGGCATCCACAAGCTTGCCAATTTGGAGGTGCGGTGTGCCAGCCAACATGGGCAATGATTGAGAAAATCAGAGGTGTCTTTTGAAAATGTCTTGTTTGTTACCTTGGACTTTTCAGGTTCTCTCCAAGTGCTCCAAGGAATTCCTTTCGGATTTTGCTCAACATGCGGTGCCGGCGATTTGCTTCCATGGTTCTGACATGATGGAAGATGTGAACGATGGTCTTGTTTTGCTGATGGGTGGCCATGCTGATCGGATTTCTGTTGATCATAAGCGCTCCTTGGACTATAAAAAGTTTGCCACAAAGTGGCCTGAATATTTAAAAACCACAGTTTTGCAGCAGAAATAGAAGTCTATTGGGAGGATATCCAATCAACATGTATGAACTTGGAAAACCACTCAAAACAAAAAAACACATGAGGATATCAACCAGTCATTCCCTTAAAATAGTGATGTCATTCTTCATGTGCAAAGGTGACGAATCCCCGGTCATTTTGTCAAAATTTCGTCTCATTTCTCGCCTTACTTGAGGTTATAAGATTCAAGCCCCTGAGATCCTGAGCAAAATCCATTGGCTTGGAGAGTCCACGGATGTAGCAATGAAAGTAAAAGCAAAAGAAGCATGCCAAGTCCTGCATTTGGATCGCTCAAAATTGCTGGACCTCTTGAGTTACTTGGATGATCTGAAAGAACGTGCCAAACAACTTTTCGAAAGGGCTAAGTTGGTTGATTCATAAATAAGATTAGTTGATATATGTTGATATTTTATATCTGTAAGATTTGTCTAAGTCATTTTAAGTCCATCTTATATTGAATTATGATATGATTTTGACATATTCAAGTGTGGACTTTGTATTCAAAGCTATTCAGACTATGAATGAAATGAAGAAAACGGCAGCTATACGTTTCGCTATAAGTTGTAGTTCAGTGCAAACAGTGAAACGCCCTGCATCACTGCCTGTTTTTTCAAGTTTCTTGCTTGCTTTAAGGTTACGATAGCCATATCATGGGATATGTTCCAATGATCCCAATCTTTAACTTTGTTTTCCTCCTGTGCCCGGTGAGCCCAATTTGAAGCAACAGAGATTTTTTGTGAGCCAAAGGTCAACATCCACATCAGACTGCAGTCATTGTGGCCGAAGCTACACGATTGAATGCTCGCAAGACAGCTTCGCGCAACAAAGGTGGTCGTGGTGCAGGTGGACAGAAGCATGGCGAATCCGTAGCTTTTTAGGGGACTTTGGGAGGCTGATCTTTGTAGAAACCTGAATACTGATGGCTGTAGCACGCTGTAGCTGTGTGAATATACCAGAGTAAGTGCAGAAATAGATTGGTGACAGTCCTTGGAACAGGCAACAGCAAGATAGTCTGTGCAAACAAAGCAATTCGATACAGTGTTTTTGTAAATGCTAGGGCAACGAGCCTGAGACACGTAAGTGACACATGTTTCTGCAGTTTTTGGGATCTGAGGAACCAACTCTTTTGGTATTGCCCTTTCTGTGAGAACTTGGGTGCGACCTTCTTATCGGAGCTCATCAGAAGCTGCTTGGCCAAAGGTTGTGTGTCGGCAGGCATGCCTGTCATGGCATGTCGACATTTGGCTTCGGACATTTCCTCAAGTAATCCAGCAAAATCCAGCATTCAGAATTCCAGGAAACATCGGAAACAGTTTTACAGCTCAGATGTTTCAAGCTGGATTAGTCCAAAGAAATCCATCTCAGGTATGGAATGTTTCAAGCTCATTCCAGGGCAACATCTATTTCGCAGTCTTCAAGGTCCTTCAGCCGATCTCATGGTGGTTTTGACCAAGGGTAAAATCAGGGCAGGTGAAAAGTGTCTGGAGGCCCCTCGCGTCATTTGTGGATTCGACAGTGGCTGGGTTTGAACTTTGAACAATGTGTTTCTTGATGTTTTGACAGTGAGTAAATCAAGAAACAAATATAGAGATAATACAGGATAATACCTAGATTAACATCTATATATTAAGATTACGTTTAGATACATTTTGATTTGATTGAAATATCAGGAACTCTCTGTCGAAAAGGCATCCATGTTTCAGGTGAAGTTTTTTGCAACTGTGTGTGATACATGTGACGGGTTTGTGCTTACCTACCTCCTTGCTGGCAGCAAGGATCGGGATACATGGACACGGTGGCAGAAGTACTTAGTGACGTCTATTGCATGAATTTCGAGCGTTGCAGTCAGTTGGTTGCTTGGCATACAAAAATGGGTGTTTCCCAAAAATTATGCTACCTCCAAAAATCATCCCATTTTAATAGGGTTTTCCAGGGTTTTCCATTATTTTCACCATCCCATTTTGGGGTTTTCCATCCAAATTCAAAAAATTGCCTTTTCGCCGAGGCGAAGAGTTGCCCAGAAGAGACACGGGCCTTTCTGACGCGTGTGCAACGGTTTCAAGAGCGTTTAGAGTTCAGGTTCCTGGGATTCCTGTGGATTTCCTTGATGAAAGTTGATGAGTTGGCAGAGTCTGTTTCACAGGGATGACAACCTGAAACCCCCATCTTTTAGTGGTGCGATGTGGTGCTGAAAATAGTCCTCTGATGAAAGTTGCTTTCTCCAGTTGTATTTACCCCTTGCCAGTAATTTCCAAGGCAAGGAAGACAATGGTGGAGTGCAGGCCATGTGCTTCGACGTCATGAACCTTTTGCAGCATGTCCTGACAACTTTCTTTCTGCTTGTAGCGGCTTGATACGTGTGCGTTTCGTATTGCCTGAAGAAATCATCGTCGAGGAGGGTGACTTTGTCGAAAATGCGCTGATTATTGAAATGGGATCTGCCAGAGTACATCGACAAACTCGACCTGGTTTAAGAGGTTGCCCTGATCGGACTGGAGAAGTTCAGGATAGTTGCTTGGACTCACAGATTGGAAATTGGTTCTTATAGACTATCAATCACTATCATATAAGATGAACACATTCCTTCAAAATTCCCTCAGATTTTTCGGATATTTCTCGCGAATGTAAATCTGAGGTTACTTGGTGGGTGGAATCTCTGGTGCGTTTAGCTTTGCTGGCATGCAACTCCGACTTGCGACCATCAAAGCATTGACTGTTTGCAAGATTGTGGAAGTCAAAGTCAGCGGAATATTGGCACTGCTTGATCAATATCAAGATGCATGTCAAAATTTCCGAGAGATAGCAGAAAAGAGGTTCAAGGAGCTTGCGCCAGAACCTTTGGAAGAACACCCATTCTTCAAAGGCTTTTCGAAGTCATTCCTGAATACTTTGCGAACTAAGTGCAATTCTCAAGTCTTTTTTACGGGAGAGACAATCATCAAGCAGGGTGATGCAGCTGATAGTATGATCATCATCAGTCCTGCGTCTGTGGTGACCATCTTTGTGGATGATCGGAAATTGAAAGACCTATCTGGAGGTTGCACATTAGGAGCCCTGGTTCCACCGGTCGAAACAGTGGAAAGGAAGGGATTTTGAAAGGGTCGTTGTTTTTGTTTGGTTTTGGATTATTCCAGTATCTTTTCAATGGATACGGTAGATGCAAATTTTAGGAACTGTTCAGCAGAGAGAATCAATGACTTCAATGTACCTATTTCCTAGAAGTAAAACTGATTGATGCTGGCATTGGTCATCTTGTATCGAGGTTAAGTGAGTCTCTAGCGGCCAGACTAACTGCCAGGAGTGCCATCCATTCTTGAAGCAAAACCGGGAAAGCGCTTTGCCACGATAGTGGCACAAAATGCCTGTGCTGTTCAGAAGCTTGCCTCTCAAAATGGCTGGGGAGTCCAGGTTCTACATACCGACAGTTTCCCCAAAAGCATTGAATTGAAGATAGATTTTAAGGGAGGGGAAAGAGGATCTTGTATTTATATGTCGTATGTATGAAACTCTCAGAACTGTCGTCTTTTGTACCGAAGTTGTCTTAGCTTCCGCTCAGGAAGCTTAGCAGGAAGGATTGGCTGGATGCACTGAAAAATCATGCCGAACATCGACAATGGATCCAAGAATTTACGACAGAACAGTTGGGAATTGCCAACAAGCAACTTGGACAGGCATGTAATTGCAGATTCATAAAGTGTTGTTTGACTCCATCAAGAATTGAAAGCATTCGAACTCAGACCTTCTACCGTTTGTATATTTCTTTGCAAGTGCTGTCATTCCACCAGGCAAGCCCAAGAAACGACTCGAAAATACCGATGGCGCAAGATCAAAGAGCGAGAAACACATGCTGTGAGTCTCCACTGCCAGAGAAATGGAAGGCGTCCTGAAAGACTGGTTTCTCTTGAGAGTTGTGTGATAAGCGAACAGTTATGAACAATTCATATGCCGTGACTGCTTTGTGAACGTGTGTGACTTTACCATGGGCACGGTGACTTGACGTGTTGATACAGTATTGTTTCGATTGTTTGATATTGTGTAAGGAGAGATTATTTCCCAATGCGACAACAGCCAGGCCAGCTGTCACAAAGACTGACAAGAATGGCCCAGAGATGGAACCTCCCATGAAAGAGAGTATGGAACGTTGGGAGTGCTTCAATGGACAAGAGGCACCACAAAGGATTGACGTATGATGTGGAAAATTTCTATGTGTCATTGATACCCTCCCTGAAAACTAACATAGCCGTAGCAATTTTAAAATCAATGGTTGGTTCAGATGATTTTTTTGGGGCCCGGCCTATTTTCAGGGGCGCACTGTTAGAGCTTGGCAGATGGGGGAGTCGTCTTCAGGCCGTGATGCCTCACACACGACTTCCGCAGTTGTCGCTGGTGAAAGAGCTTGTGAAAGAAGACCGAAAGGACGAAGATTTCAAGATGGACCACTAATTATATTGTTTTCTTTGTTTTGAAGACCCAAATCATACGTGACTTGAGGAGTATGGAGATGTACTGATTATGATCAGGTTCTTGAGAGGCGATCAACTAGGGCTGAGGATGCAAGATTTGAAGTGCCACACCAGCTCAGTGCGGCTCGTTGCTTCCAGGAGGTAGCACAGCCACGTAGTGCGATGCGACGCATCAGCGATGTGGCAAAGTCTCTCAAGCTGGCAAGTCTGACAAGGACCTTCCCAACTGCTGATTTTTGGTAGATGGTAGATGCATCTGTTTGAAGCTAAAGGTAAGTCAGGTGAACTACAAGATGCGACTACATGGCATGTATTTACATGCCACAGTATCATATTGCACTACCTATGGTCATGCCAATCCTCAATAGGTCATGAAGTTTACGACACATCAGTTAATTTGTACCAAATCTAATGTATATATAAAATATATATGCATAGGATATTTATAATATCTAGTCCGGTGTTCTACGGTGTACAATGTAATTACATACAAATATCACATCACATTCAGAAAGCCAAAACACCAATGCATTCATTATCAATACCTCTACAACCTGAAGGAGGGGTTGCTGGTTTTGGTGGGTCGTTATTGACAGTTGACTTGCATGGTTAAGGGCCGTGCTTCATCTTCATCATCATCATCATCATCATCATCATCATCGTCTTGAATCGAATGATCTTTGAAAGTACTGTCCAATTGTTGTAGAATTATGTTGTTGACCTATGCGGGGTTGGTTGACAAAGCTGAGTAGTGCACTGATATCGAATGATCCAGTTATCACATGTTCCATTTTATTTTGACTTCTGTTTTTTTTTTGGATTTCATCAGGCCAACCGATCGACGCAGTGTTCTCGGAGAAGTTCCGGAATACTACCAGGGTATGCCCACCCTTAGCTGCTTGTCCGGATGGGAGAGTGGGAACCTACAAATTGGGCCCCCCCAAAGGAGCGATCAGAAATGCCAACGATAGGCTCCCTTCACCTCCAAGGATGCCAAGTAGGGTTACGTATTCCTTGCTAAATCTTCAGGAATCAATGAAGAACTGTTCAAGATAATCACTGTTGCGGGTCCATGAGGGTTCTCAGAACCATCGGTTTCCACTCCTTCCGAAACAAAGCTTAAAGGATGGCAGCGCTGATTTGGTCTTTTTTTGATCTCCACATTCATCAGGTTGAAACTTTGTATAGGAAAACAAAGAAAACCAATTTATAGGCTACAGGTCATAAGTAACCAGTAATACATTCAAAGCATTGCTGTACTTAGTACTTAATACGTTCAGAATACAAAATACATACATACTGTAAATTACTATGTATATTATGTACACTAGTAACTAGACATATATTCATAAATACACTGTTTTTTTTAACATCCATGCAGTGCGCCAGCCTCGAGCAGTGAGGCCATGGAAGTTGGCTTGATTGTCAGGCAGGGTTGGAAACTTTCGACCGGTGGCGATTGCACATTGCTTTGTTTTTAAGAATGAAATCTCGTTTTGTGAACCAATGGAAATTTATGTTCAACAAATAGATGCCTTTATAAATCCTGTGCTATTCTTGGATTATGCCCCCAATAGGTGCAGTACGATATTTTTGCTGTTGGTTGTCACTCCACCTCGATTCATCAATAAAAGGGTCAGCATCATCAAGCAAGTCCCAAATTATTGCCATGATGGATTCCTGCCTATCAGCCCATAGCCACGATGACAGCCGCTGTCATACCTGCAGGATGCGTTTGGCCTATTGAATCATCCACTTGCAAACGACCATTCTCCCTGAGATGCAAACGATGATTTGGAATGAGGCGACACACGGCTTGGACAGGTGCAAAAGGTGCAAAGTTGTGGAGAAGATCTCTCGACCTCCTGACAAGAATGCGCATTCTGCTGGAAAATTGAAGAAAAGACCAACGCGAGATGTTGGCGCTGGGTTTTCAAGACCGGATGCTATGGGATTTGGATGGAGACATGCTAACCCCCCAACACTGTCATTGGCTCTAGCTTGAGATTTACAAAGGCAAACCATGGAAATCACAGGAAAGCCTGCATGAGTGTCATGATATGCGAATTTCCGATCATCCATTCTCGAGCGTCATGAATATTGTCCTAGAGTCCTAGACCGATCTCTCAAAACAGGCCCACAATGGTGGTAATTACAGAGAAGGTACAGGTTTCATATTTATTTATTCACCATCAACATATCTACTCAGTTGATTGGGTTCATTCATTGCACAGAACCGCACAAAAGACCAAGAAAGGACCTACACAGCAACATAAGCATGCTCAGAAGAATTAGATGTCCCAGAATCCACCATTCTCGAATCTTGAAGCGTGCGAATGCATGCTGGCAAATCTTGTGTCACACGCTTGGGACATGCACTTGTGATGCAAGAGGAGCGGCTTGGGTCTTTAAATTGGTTGAGTGACTTGTGATGACTTTTGCCTGGAAGTCTTAACAAATCATTCTTACGGAGCATGACTGGGTTGACCTGTAGGAGCCATTGCCAATGTACCATGATGCGACCACCAACACAGGCTGGATGGGCTGCTAATTTTGCTTGTAATGTTTCCAACTTGGATGTCCATGATGCTGTAGGGATATCAAGCACACGAAAGAGTGAACACTTCCAAGAAGTGCCCAGAAATCTTCAGAGATTGAATCTAAGAGTCATTCAATCCGTACAGGTTCGGCAACGGCAGCCCAGCCAGCCTGGCAGAGGGAGGGGTACAGCTCAGTCGTGCAGCCCAGCTGATGGGGTGGAAGTTGCGTGCTGCTCTCTCTTATCATGAAATCACAAATTGCTTTGCTTTGCAGATTTGCCACATATTTTTCCCTTCACAAGATCTTGCAAGTAGATACGCGGTATCTTGAATGATATCATTGTGGTCATAGAAATCCTGGTTTCAAACGCATGATCAAGGTACGCTTTATTCATTATAGATTAATTTTACATGTTCGATTTTCGTTTTGATCCAAAGATACAATGAATGATGGGATATTTGCTTTATTTTTTGCGACTTTGTGTTTGAAACTTTCCGTTCTCACAGAATACCCCTCTTGTACGAGGAGTCCTTTCTTCAAAGACATGGTGACATGGTTGATTTTTATGTCGTTTGTATGTTGAGACATCACAAGAAAGATACAGTAGCCCAAACGAGCAATGAACAAACCCCTGGTCGTTACGTGTATATAGAGGATTATACTACCCAGTTATGTGGGGATTAAAATAACCCATTATTTTGGATCCCTATTAACCAACCAGGATTTCATGGAAAGCAGGAGGGCTTTTTTCGCGGCTAAAATTCACCCAGAGCACTTCGTTTTTGCATGTTTTTGCCCTCTTTTTTCAAGGTGTTTAGCGGCTTGAAAGAATCGTGCTTAGTGATGTTTCACGGAACCATGATGGATCGCAGAATATGAAAGTAGTAATTAAGAGGCGGAGCCTTATTATGGGTACAGCGATGACATTAAATGACATTAAATGCCTTTTGTGCATATCGCATTTTTATGAACGAACACCACTAATTTGTACAGCAGTTGTGGTAACAGTTCTTTTTCAGATTTAGCTCGATTTTACCCGTGGAATGAGAGAACCCTTTCAAGAACTCACCAACTTAACTCAACGGTCAGATTAAATCTCAACAGAGTGTTATCACCCTTCATGATAGCCCGTTGGTATAATTTGACATCAAAGTGGATATACCTTCTTTCATCACTTCTGGAAATTTGATTTTGCGACTTGTACCGCTCATGGATCGATGTGAGTCCTCATGACTCACTAGTCTCAATTTTTGGTTGCCAAGCAAGGCCGGCCGCTGGAAGTGGCAGGAACCCGCATCTCCTTTTGGCATGAGAAACCTCGTTGAGTGTTTGGGACGTATTTTGACCTCCAAGAAACACGTCCCCATCAGTAAATGTAAGCAGATGTGCCACAAGGTTGGTTGGAAAGGGATAAGGTCTGAGACGGAAAGGGATATCACTGGCATTTTTTGATTAGCTTTTCATCAAAGTGATATATAGGCCTAGTGTTTTGATTCTCTAGATTCTGGATAAAACAATCATTGAACCACTAATGAAGCAATCATTGATCTCACACTTCACCCGGAACTATGAAGTGTATCTTTGAATCCAGACGACTTCACCTTTATCCATGTTTTAATCATGCTGCTGCTATGAATCTTGTTCTACACAAACAAGCATATTATATAATATAGAAATATACAAATATAGTATTATAGGATGTCATTTGTTCGATTTTGGACGGGTGGACGTCTTTCGTTTGTTTGTTAGACACAAGTCAAGATTGCAGGAAAGATACCAAAAATCTACGACAGAGGCAGACTCCACGCACAGAGAGGCGGCTCATAGCTGCTGGTGTTGAGATTGATAAACTCTAATAACCAGGCAGATCTTGTGAAGTAAAACAAATCATTTGCGGAGGTTTAGTCACTACCTGTTTTCGGCGATATTTTTGTCATTTTTCTTTTTCATGATATTTCCATTGAGATTATCATGTCATAGATCTTGGATGATCTTGGTATTTTTTTCTGAAGATGCTGCTGGATGTTTTTGCATGTTTTTGAAAGCACCTCCAGGCCTCCCCCCGGTAGTACCCTGGGCAGCGAGGAGAGGGATGGCATATTATGATGGAGATATGGTGACTTTCGGGCGGCGGTTGTGGCCTTGCCATGAAAAACAGTGGCCTTGCTATCATGAATGCATTAATCATTCAAACAGATTTTGACATCTCATAGCATCTCATATTTGCTTCAAATCCAAAGTAGTGATTGTGGTTATGCCAAGCTCTGGAGAAGCAGAGATTGTACAACAGTTTTTTTTAGTTGTATGAAATCTTCATATATATATATACATACATATTGATCATATCGCATTTGTGTGCAAATAAATTCATACATAAATATGTCACTGCTACATGCATATGATTTTGTCCATATTTTGAGCTAAGTGACCCTCCACCGCCAGGATTGCTTGTCTGCAGCTAGCCAGGGTCCCAAAAAATGTTTCAGGACTTCCTTTCGGGGAAGTGGCAACTGGGGTTTCGTCTTTTGCAAATGGCGCCTGCAAGTAGCTACAACAAATCAAACATCATGCGTCATGCAAGGTTAATTAAACGTTGTCACGGTGTATGTATGTTCATGCAGATGACATACTATCTTGATTATTGTAAAATTTGTAGATGTATATACAATACATATAATTTGTACCCAGAAACAAAGGACCACAAGGTTGCGATGATTAACTTTCCACGCTAGTAAAAATCCGATCTTGGTTTTGACTCACAGAAAATTCCATCCCTTTGAGAAGATCAGTGGGCAGAGAAGTCTCACACAATTAAACAGTCTATATATCGAGCAGCTGAGCACTTCAAACCCTTCGGGTTTGCTCGCATTGCTGGAGAGATGAAAAATCTTCCCAGACAAGGCTCTTGCACGGCTGAGAAGCCACTAGGGCCTCCCAGTCCAAAGAGAGCCAAAGATGGCAGCAAGGACACTTTCAGCTGAGGGAGTCTTGCAATGCCTAGGCTGTAAGCCTCAAGATTCCGCTATTTGTGTCATCCATTGTCATCCTATTATTGCTTATTCCCGTATTCCCGCATAGTTTCAAGATGTTTTCTTTGCACAGATTTTGAAGGATGAGAGAGTCAAAGTCTGTGTTCGAGTGCCAGCCTCAGAAAAAATGTGCTTCGCAGAATGAGGATTGCTTTGCAGAATAAGGATTGAAAATATTGAAATAGGATGGAATACTAGTATGGATACATTTGGATACTATGAAGCTGGATTTTTTGTTGAAACCTTCAGAATCTGTGACAGGTCAGGCCTATGTCAGAGGCAGAAGTTAGTGAAGGATTTAGCGAGGCATGGCGAGAGGGAGGGTCACAATCAGACATTCGTAGGGAAAACTGGAGGCCCGTAGGTCCCTTGTCAAAAAGTTTACTCAGTGCTCCTCACCACAAGCCTGAATTGATTCTAAAGAAGAAACCATTCCGACTTAAACGAAAGAACTTCCAGCATGATTCTTGTAGCCATGTACTTGTTTGAAATGGTTTTTCTTTTCACCTGAGTATGTTTGTGCCCCAATCCGCATGATTGACTCATCCCTTCCATCACTACCCTAGATTTGCTTCTCAAAACAGGTTGTTTCTTGTGATTTGGACAATCCTGGCACCGTTCAGATCTCAAGGCCAGGGGGGAAACTCAGAAGCAAGGTGAGCACACAAGATTGAGCAGCAAAACTTTCATTTTGTTTTTTTCATATAACAATTACAACAGCCTTGGACTGTGAGAAGGGGAATCTCTCATGTCAGAGTTACCAATTTTTCTAGGAATCGAGTGACGTTTCCCATCGTTTCTGGACTGAGTCAATTCACCACAATTTGGGATGACGTACTGCATGTGAATGAAAACCTTGTGTCAGGTCTCTGCCGAACGACAGGAGCAGGACTTGCGGGATAGAATTGACAGTGAAAAATTGACATAGAGTTGATATAAGATATATAGGGATATAGGATGTACATCAAGTGCTTCTTGGAAGAGGCTGCGATGACGTCTAAACAACACGCATCTTGACGGAGTCATTTCCAAACATTTGCTTAGTTTCTTGGTCGGAGATGCTTGTCCAGGAAAAAGGAGACCTTCATTTTTGACACTGTGCTGCCAACTAGCGCCAGGGCCCCGCTGCACTCTTCACAGTTGAACTCCTGTTAGTCTTAGGCCGCCCCGCTATGTGTCCAAATCAAGGCAAAAGCTTTCGCATCGCTTACAATCATATCCTTCATCGAAAAGGTTGAACAACAGATGATCTCCATACCTTTGTCTTCCATTCACTAAGGCTGGTCAAGCAGCCATGTACAACTTGATTGGCCACTTGCCGCTGCAAAGAGTGAAATAAAACACTTTTCACACTCGAAGAGGTCAACTTCGGTCCAAAGGTAGCTTGCCCCTGCTTCACATCCAATTTGAACAATATGTTTGAGGCGGCCCCATCTTGGATCGTCTAATAGACGGGTCATGATCTTAGGCAGAAACTCTTTCATGTTTTCATAGTGCAGAATTTCATAGAACTTCTATTTGAACTTCTGTTTTTCTGGATCCTTTCATTTCGAGATCGACTTGCACATTGCCAACCGAAGCTGTTTGCATCACAACTTTGCTAAGGTACAACAGTTGCATTATTGCTTTTGGTGCCACAGGCTGTGGCAAGAGTCACACAATCTTCGGAAATCAGAGCCAGGACCAGCAATCAAGTGTCCATATGTTTTCTTTTTCAAATTCAGCAATTGAGAAAACTTGGTGTCTTGGAATTATACAAAGACATTTGCGCATTGACCATAATCCTCGTTATTTGCTGCATATAGGGGATTATACCACCCAGCCATTATAAGGATCCCTATTAATCGAATGGAGTGTCACGAGGGTTTGGGTCACTGCTCATCTGAAGTAGACAAGATGCGACACTGTTCTCCAGGATCGCGGGTTGCTTCCGCGCATTGCGGAGACTTTATTCCAAGATCTGAATGCATTGAACGAGACGGTCCTGGCCTTAAACGTTTGATGGAATTTGAGCGTTCCGTCTTTGGTAGCAATTTCTGTAAACCGATCAGACATTCTGTCTTATTATGATTGAATGAGTTAAATGACAGTAAATGATATGGTTTAAGACTCTGAAAAGAACCTTTGATGCATTTTAATCAGTCTGCTTCCAAAGATGGAGGAGCGGTTCCGAACGTTGGACAAAGTGGTAGTGCAGGTTTTTTTTGCTTGCTTGCATATTGGATGCACATGGATGAATCGACAGCAGTTACCAACTGAGGCCAGAAAGCAGACAGTCGTCAAAGTTTCTTATTTGGAGCTCTACAATGAAAAGGCCCCAAACCGGGATTCAATTGAGCCATGGACATGTCGGACTTTTGGAGACTCACTGAAGGCTCGTGATTTGCTGAAGCCAGATGGTGATGGAAAGGCCCTTTTGCATGCCCGAGCTTGCCTTGCCTTTGTTGGTACATTGAAGGATCAAAATGAGCCATTTGCTGACCTGGATGAACATGTGAATATATTTCTTAAAAATGCATCTGACATTAGGATTTCGTTAGAGGTTAAACAAATACACATAAAATTTCATGAATTTCATCTATATTTCCCAAAGACTGTGTCTCCCAGCCTTGCCAGGCTGCCTCCTTGGAAGTACGGGAACACCCCAAGGTCTTGGACTTTCGACGTAGCTGGTCACATGATGTCACTGGTTTCCCCTAAATCATCCCCGAAATACAGGCATTATTCCAACTTTAAACGTATAGATATCCCATGTAATTTCAACAAATAACAAAGAACATCCTATGAATCAGTGGATAATTACTAGGTGGACACTTAATGATATATACATCAATTTTACTATCATCTTCATCCCATACAGGTGGATACTATCATCTTGGGATCCCCATGTTTCGGCCAGGCTGGTATCTTTGTGGATGGCCTTACTCGTTCAGTAGCATCCAGTGCTGTGACTTGATGGCATATGTGCAACTTATGGCTGCCATGCCCTCCAGGGAAGTAACATATCCCACCTTGGGAAAAGGAAAATTATCTTCAAAAGTGCCTTGGGAGGGGATATGTTAGATAGTTCCCTGGCGTGTAAGCCTACGAATTATATTTGATGCATTATAAGAGTTATAAAGCACAACTTGTGAGGACTTCAGAACTGGAAGATATTGGTTTGGGATGAAAGGTGTCTTTTCCATGCAAATCTTCTGACCTTCAAAACCAGCCGGGCAGAATTCCTCTGGTGTTTGTTCATGCTGGCAAGCAATGATATCTTTAATTGGAGCCGAGGAAGACGTACATCGTTTGGTGGAGTTTGGGCACAAGATCCGAGCGACTTAGGTTTATGATGGGGATTGTGTTGAATACATCCATTTGTCAATGCATTTGTCATAGAAATGTGTTCGTGGCACAATTCAAAATGTTTGCTAAACATGTTTGAAGTGGGTGTTTTTCCGCGCTGTACATGCCTAGTCATCTGCAGTGATAGTGTTCGTGACTATGTAGTGACATGTGTGTAAAACTGTACAACGTTTACAGTAACTCTACGAGAGGAATGATGCAGACAGCCATCCACTGCCTTATCCTAGATGTATTTGACCTGAAGTCATGTCCTTGCTAAGGTGGTTGGTTCCACCCACATGAACGCCCATTCATCCAGATCCCATGTGATTGTGACCTTGCACTTGCAGCAGGTGGCTTGTCAACATGCAGCTTGCAGCAATGATTGCCAATTGTAGGAAAATGATCTCTTTTACTCCAGTCCTATTGGCTTCCTTGAAGGTTCTGCAGTCTGATGGTACAAGTGGTGTATCCAACCAGATGCTACGACATTCTCAATTGCACGACCAGAGCTCAGAATGTTGTGGTCATGGCTTACCCATGGGATCAACATAGTAGCATATATATAATATACTGTCTATATATTTTTACCTACATTTGTTGTAATTTTTACGGTAAATGTATAGGTAAATATACCAATCCCATTGATCCTATGGCTTATGGTTTCAGTTTCTCGGTTCCGCAACTGCGATTTGCCTGGATAAAATCAGGCCGTTGACCTGGCGGGGTCGGAGCGGCTCTTCATGGTGGGTGAAAGACTTGGGCATCCTACGAGAAACCCATGGGAACCCTAATATTGGAAGGGAAAATAACCACAGTTAGGCTAACTGTGGTTATTAACCACTTACTAAATGGGATGATTTCCTCCAAGAATTGGGAACCATGTTGTTTTGTTGGTTGGAATGGAAAAGGGTGAGGAAGATGGGAAGTGATAAGCCAGAATCGGCCATAAGCAAGTCTTTCATTTGACTGACAGAAATTGAATCTGATTTGCTACACCCATACAGTCATTGCTGCCTCATCTAGGTGAAGATTCTCTCCGTCGCCGCGAGAGCATGCAGATCAACAAAAGCCTTTTGGCGTCTGGCCCTTATGCACATGAGTGGCAAAGACATTAGCAATTAGGACGCCGCATGTGCAGGGGTCTCTGGCCGTCGTCTCTTTAAGAATGTCGGGCTCCATCGAACAAAATCTCGTTGTATGTAATATGGAGTCCAAATTTCTTCTAAATCCCATTTAGATGGATTCAGTGCTGGGTGCAAATAAGCCACTTTGAGATGTTGCAATGTAGGCACTGTCGAACATGAAGTAACAAATAGCATCGGGTACTCCCTGCTGCACGACAGGCTTGGGCAAATGATCTCCAGGTTGTCCAAAGGTGCCTTCGGGACTCTCTTTTGTTTTATGTGAAGAAAAGCTTGGACACAAAATGTACTGAAACAGGAAACACTAACATCTTGTGACGTCGCGATCCCGTTGTGGCCAATCTTATTTTAGGCATTTACATTTATATTGAACTTCTCAAATCAAACTTGGAGGCTCATGAATAGTAGGCGAATCGATCTACATTCCAGCGGAGGGCGGAGGCTCTCTCTCTCTCTCTCTCTTGCAAAGGTTTACTCACATTCCACCCAAACGATGACTGAAATGCATGATGAATTGATATCAGTGAGGCAAGACAGGTGGAAATGAAATGAGTGAACTTACGGTAAATGCTTCACGATTTGGAAGGGCATGGGAGTTCAATGTCGTTCCCAATCATGGGAGCTCAGTGTGGACAACTCTTCAAAATAATCAACATGTTGTCTGATTTGCTACGGGGGAAGATGGTCGGATCCCCAATTCAGCCTTTCTTCTGCGCAGGTGCTACTGGGTCACACATTCCATATCGCAATAGCAACTTGGTTGCAGACAGAGAGGGCTAATGCATCCATACTTGTGGATTTTTCCGTGAATTTGTTGGAGTCAATTGAGATTTTATGGGATTTGGATGTCAAGCATGTCAACAAGAAGGGTTGTGACACCCATGGTGATTGAAGGACATGTCACGTCTTGCAGAAGTGAACTGATTCTGTTTAGTTTGTGCATTCAATCAGTACACATTTCCTTGTATTCCTTGAAGTGGTGATACCTGCTTTATTTTGATAGTAGTGGTCAGTCTTGAGTCTCAATATGATACTACATGATGACATAGCTACGTAAATAAAAATAGCTGAACATTTTCAGTTTGTTTTGCTGACACTGTCCTGTCTACTCCTCGCTCTGCAAATAGGCAAGCTCACATTCCTACTGGCAGACTCATTGATGGGGCTCTGCACTTAGAGTTTGACGTGTCAGGATCTTCAGGTTTCAACAGGATTTTACATGATTTGATATCTCTGGGTTCATCCATTCATAGTTCAGAAATGTTTTTTTCTGTTTGGAAAAATTCTACGAACACTTGAGTCAAAAGCTCATTTTATTTTGGATCCAAGGAATTGCCAGACTGCCATGATTGCGTGTGTCTCGTCCAAGCCTTTGAAATGGGCTGGTGATGGGAGTGCAATGCAGGTTGGATGAGATGGCCTCTCATCCAAAACGACTCAGTTAGCATGTAAAGATGGAGGAATTCTAATGAATGCTCAAGGGGGACAGGGAAGAAAAAGCAATTTCTATCCATTGTGCTAATGCTTGTGACTTACCGTGTTCCAATGCAGCAAACGTCATGCATTGACGTCATTTTCGAGGCCATCCTCTAGTTTTCAGCAACTCACAGAATCTACGCTACGTTTTGCCACTTCTGCCCGGGAGCTTGATGTGCTACTGGCCGGATGCCTTTGATGCTGCTGATGCCAGAAACCGGGGGGAACTCTGAGGTCAAAGAAATTCGGACCAAACCTGTTCAGAACGAGCCTTCGGGAGATTTGGCATCTTCCTGAGACATTGGAGCTCCAGTTTTTTCTAGTTTTGCAAGAAACTGTCCTAAAGAAGAAAGCACTTTAAAGGATACTTTGCTAGAAAGGAATAGTTCCCGAGTTCTTCATGGTTGAAAGTGAAGCTCAGTCTGCTTAAGTGGACCTGCAATCTTCTTATTCCAATCTTCTGCAATAATTCTTGGCGTATTTTAGGTGCAATCCTTGCGTGCAGAAGCTGCTACATTGCGAAAAAGGCTGTGTAAGTGTTCTGAGGTTGAAAGAATTCAGAACATTTCAGAACCTATTCATTTGTCAACATCATGTGTAGAGTCTAGAGATGTTTGGAGTATGATTTGAGATGCTTCTCCAATAGTAGTGACAATTATAGTGATCCAACCACTAAACTTGCAATAATCATTGTGGTGAGTATTGCTGGGAGGGGGAGTTGATAGTTGGATGGGTTGAATGTCAGGTTGCGTCAGGGGACCTGCGATCAGACACAAGCAAGGCCAGAGATGTTCTGATTGTGAAACGTGCTTCCCAGAGATCGTGGGATGCTCAGCGTTAATATGTGAATTTTTATGAATTATTGGTATCTTAGAATCGTAGTTCAGTCTGGTGATTTTGGAAGAGACTTTGCTAGAAGGCAGCGGCAAACAGACATCCTGTGGTTCTCAGTGCAACTTTCCTTGGATTGAAAGTAAAACCAGGAAGGTTTTGGACCTCAGGTGGAGTTTCAGGATATTTACGCAGAGAGTAACGATGGACTTGAATTGTCACAATTGATCTGAAAAGATACTGGTGGCAGCAATCCTTCGACATGTTTTTGAACATTTGCAAGCTACAAGGCTACAAGACCTTGTTTTTGTGTTTGTTCCATAAGCGAAGGAAGCTCAAAGGGTTATGGTATCTACCTGATCCCTGTTGACTGAGTGCAAATTCAAAAACATATCTCAGACAGTTCATCGAAGGAAGTTTAAATAGAAACTTCCGACAATATGGAGAGTTGAAAAGCAGTAGTAGAGTAGTCAAGTCAGTCGACAGAAGATGCAATAGTCAGAAAGTTAGAAGAAAGAAGATACATCCGCGCCAAATGTTAGAGAAGTCACGAAATGCTGTGTTTTTTCATAGATTCGTGTGTCGGGTCAGTCCAAAAGTAGGCCTGTTAAAGCGGCGGGTGGGGAGGTAGGTGCTGAGAGGCGAAATCAAAAATTGCACGCCGCTGTGGCGAAAAGCACATTTTGAAGTAAAAATGTACAAAACATGTCTGTTCAGATGTCGAAAAATTGCCTGGCGCTGTGGCGAAA
>DF239378.1:5604-101753 GCA_000507305.1 Breviolum minutum Mf 1.05b.01
AAAAACAGAAGATGACTTTGCGTTTTGTGATTTCAGTGGCAGTTTTGGCTCAAAATAGCAGCTGAACTGTACACCAAAAAGCCTGCCTCGCACTTAGTTTTAGAGGTATTTTTTTTCGGTAAAATCGCCATCCAACAAGTTGATGGGGGGGTTGTTCAATGGGTTTCATCGTTTGTAAAAGCTGAAAAGTGCGAAGATTAGGAGACCCTCCGTTAATCATGGAAGTGTAACAGCTGTCTATTTTGAAGGGACCTGTGGTTGGAGGAATCGGAAACCAAAAAACGGAGAAAGATCTTCCTTGTCTTCAAAGATAGGCGTCGCTCAAAGATGGATGTCTCTTGAGTAAAAATCACCATTTTCATGCAATAAAGGGAATTTGTCCCTTCAAAGTGTTTCAGGGAAAATTCCCTTTAAAGGTGCCCCTTTCAGTGATGTGATGTGTTTTTTTTGGGCGATGTTTCGCCAAATCTCGTTTGACCAAGGTCGCCCAATATGATGCCTATGCCAGGTGCAGGAGGACCTTTCAGACCTCCCAACTGACAGGGGGGTTGGAGGTTTCAACAACAATTGTTGTACCCCTAAAGGATCTGATCGATATGTCCTAAGATTTCGGGATAACGATTTCCTCCTACAAATTAATATTCTGTGGATAATCTTGAGACTCATCAATCCTACAAAAGGGTCTGGATTCTTACAGGTTCATTCTGGTGAAGTAGCATTGGCATTTTTGTGCAATGGCTAGAGCGAGAGGCGAGTGGTATCTCCAGAATTGAAAATGATGGATTTTCTCCCGGAAGATGTTAAGTTCAGACGGTACATGATAGGACATACTTCTGTTTCCATCCTCGCACAAACCCGTGTGATTTTTCCCAGCATTTCCCGAAAAGAATCAGAGAAACACCAAATCCAAGGCAAAGATCAACTCCCCCCCTTCCAACAAGTGCTTACTCTTAATTTTTGGGTGCATGCATTTGTGTTGTTGAGCGAATATAGATAAATCTATCCTCCATGGATTCTTCGTGATTTGCGATCTTTTCTTTGTCAAATTGCAAGTGATGTTGGAGATGGACGGTGGCTTTTGTACAGGAGGAGGGCAACAAGGCGTTTTTGTCATCAATAAGAATGCGAAGCGGGACCAGGCAGGAGAAAAAGAAAGTCAACAGCAAAGCGATTTTGGCCCACCATTTTGACGAACTCAGGGGCGCAAAGCACAGCTCACCAATATCCAGGTGCTGCAACGGTGAATTCCGAAGAAAGCGGTGCTTCTGGGGAAGGAAATTCTTAGGTAATGAAGTTGACTTGTTTCAGAAAATTCAGAGATTTCAAGGATGTTGAGGAGCCAAAGAGTCCTCTTTCACTGTGAGAATTTCAAGTTGGTTTGTTTGAGTTTAACAGCTGAGCAGTGCCCAGTTCACCATGAATAGTCTTTTATCCTACTCTCAGTCCGGATGGGATTTCCCCCTTCTCTAGGCCGTAGGCGTTTTTCGGATCAATGGAGCGATAGAGATGGATATGGTGGCTTAAACTTCCTTTGCAACCAAAACGAGGGTCATTTCAGAATATATGATGAAAAATGATTCCTGCATTTGAAAATAGGCGAAGCACTGTATGTTTGAAGACAGGAAACCATCTGATTTTTCTGCAGGATCAGACCTTAGGGGATGGCGGAAATTTGCCCAATTTCGC
The DNA here is from genome assembly GCA_000507305.1 of Breviolum minutum Mf 1.05b.01. Taxonomy (NCBI): domain Eukaryota; class Dinophyceae; order Suessiales; family Symbiodiniaceae; genus Breviolum; species Breviolum minutum. The sequence continues at coordinate 7,291 of DF239378.1, forward strand.
GTGGAAGGCGGGGAAGACTGTTGCGGCGATTGTGCGCACCACACTTGGCCCCCGAGCAATGCTGAAGATGCTGTGTGGCGCCACGATTTTTTTCCGGAGGAAAATGTGTACAACAGAAAGCGGTGCATCCATTTTTGGTTCGGGTGGTTTTTTAAGGATTGCCTTGAGGATGCTGGGATTTTGATATTTTGGTTTCTCTTCCTGAGGATAGTCCATTCTATGTTGCAGAAACACATGTTCACCAAGAATTTCAGGGACCTAAAATGGCGGTACTGAACCTTTTAGGGCTATTTGGGGGTGGGCTGTCCCTTACGTAAGCCTTACATACAGCTTACATAGGTGAGTACCTGAGTACCTCCATTTTAGGTATCTGAAATATTTGATGAAATTTGAGGAACAGTGCGATCTGTGAGAATTTCACAATGTATGTCTCCCACAACGCATCTCCAGAGTCATCAACCCCTAGTAACTTGATGATTAAGCTTCAGGGCTCGCATGGCAATTCAAGCCATAAAGGCACTGACAAATGTTGGTGCTTCACATCCATCTCCATGGCTGAATGGACCCTTGGCTCATTTGATTCCGAGGTTGGATCCGATGGGTGGCATTGTGATGACAAACGATGGCAATGCTATTTTGCGAGAGGCGGTTCCGAAGTCAACAGACACCACATGTATGTTGGAAAACTGTGTGGTTTTTGTTGTTTTGTGAAAGTGATGGATGCGTTTTGTTTTGGAGAAGAGAAACAAAGACTTGAAATTACGAACATGCCCGGTTTGGTAAAAGTTAAACGTGCAGGCTAAGCCTCGTCACGTTGAGGTGGTGTTCTTTTCACACATTGCAAACGCCGAGAGGTCGACGTCTCTCATCCCGCAGCCAAAAACATGATCGAGCAGGAAGCTTAGCACCTCTTGGGATCCACGCTGAAGTGATGGCTACGCCCCAAATATGCTGGAGATGGGTCCAAGTCTTTGTTTGTTGTTTCTTTGTATCCTATTGGCCCAATTAGGATACACAACTGGAATTGGCAGCAAGACATGCATTTCGGATCTCCAACAAAAAAGCTCAGGTTAAGCCGTGCCCAGGATGAGGAAGTTGGAGATGGAACCACTTCGGTCATCATTCTTGCAGGGTCAGCGTCGAGTTTTTGTTCATCGAATTTGGTGGAGATGTTTAAGTAAACATGGAACCTTTTGAGAATCGGCTCCATGTAGCGCCTTAACTTGTCATACCAAAAAGCTTGTGGAAGGTCTTGTGGCAAAACCAACAACAACAACAACAACAACAACAACAACAACAACAACAACAACAACAACAACAACAACAACAACAACAACAACAACAACAACAACAACAACAACAACAACAACAACAACAACAACAACAACAACAACAACAACAACAACAACAACAACAACAACAATCACCACATGATGACTTTTGAGATCCCTTTGTCTATTTTCGAACACCAAAACCATCAAACCATCCATCAAACCGCTACCTTCCAGGGAGCTCTTGGGGGTCGCAGAGCCTTTGCTGGAAAAGAAGCTTCATCCCACCCTCATTGTGTTTGGCAGCTCAGTTGCCGGGGCAGTTGGTCCATGAAAGTGGCAGGATGGTGCCATACTGCAGGTTGATTCTCTAGTTCTGTGGAGGGAATATATCCTACCCAAATGAACTAGGAAAAAAAGACATGTTGCCAACTTGGGAGGGGCGAACACTTTCCTCAAAATGGTACCTCTTCCATGTTGATTCTTCATTTCATTACACATCAAGATCCGACTTTTAATTCCTAAACGAGGTCTGGGTACATGAAGGCCCTCGAGGATGCGCAGACTCTGTTGAAGGAGCTTGCATATCCAGTAGATGTAGATGATCCAAAGGCTGGATGTGTTTTGGGGGTGTGCGAGGAGGGGTCACCTAAATTACCTAAATGGTGTTTGGCCTTGAATTTTTCAGCAAAGTTTTTGTTTTACTCACATCATTGCAGTTTGGACTTCATGGAGTGAGACTTCTAAACACGAGTTTTTGAGACATGCAATTTTCAGAGGGTGGCGTTTTCTGTTGGCTGGGAAGTATCAGAGGCCCTTGGCGAAATTGTCCGTGGGTCCATCGACACCAAATTCGCGAGCCGGCCCCGGAGCCTAGGGGAAATTCGATCCGAAAAATCGTCGGAGTTGTTGGGCATGTGGCATGTAGAATTGGTTCGTTTCCTAAGAACTAAGCCAACTAATCTCCTAAAGCAACCATGTAGAATTAATTGGTTTTCAAATGTTTTGCTTTCTGAGCAAAAAAGGACTGGTTTTTGGGGGGACCCTTGATTTTTGAGACACAAAAATGCCCAAGAGAAAGATTGTTTTTTTTGCAACAAGGGCCTTCTAGAAAAGATGTTCCAAACTCAAATGACAGGGAGAAACAACTCACAGTCTTTAAAATTCGATCCCTGATGCGAAGATGATCAGATGTGGAGTCCAAGAAAAATATCCGAAGAAAAGAAACAAATAAGATTAAATCATTAAACATGGAATTGTCGTGTTTTTGCGGGATTTTTCCTGCCATCATTTTGTTGGCTCCTTTATCCAAAGAATTGGCAAAATGACGGATGTTCGTTGCTCCATGATTGCAACGGGAAAGGTTTGGCACTTTGATCAGTGACCTGGCCATCCAAGCGGTGAAGACCGTGTGCATTGTGAAGCCTGATGGGCGCAAGGACGAAAGTGGCACGTTGTTGTTTTTGATGGACGAAAGTTTGGAGGGCAGTTTGGTTACTGAAAATCTTAGGATGATCCCGAAAAACCATTTTGTTTGCCTCAGTCTAGATTTTTCACTTTGGAATTCTGTGGGAGCCTAGGAAGATTTAGTAGAAGAAAAAAGAGCCTTGAGTTTGTGAGCACATCAGATGGTTGCGCACTCCTCTTTTTTTGGCCTTCAAGACGTGATGTTCTATTCTTTTTGCTTTCTGAAAAGCTGCCAATGAATAATGGAAAAAACCGGCCTGGAGAAATCCACCCAACAATGATCCATTCTCTCCGGTGCTCAAGGGCAACTCTGCATTTTTGAAACGAAACAACTGCATGGGACAATCCAGCCATGACACCTCCGAAAAAAACCTTCAAGCCATGCACCAAAAGGGGAGACAGCATTTTTTCAGAGGATTTTGGGGGGGTCTCGGATTCCACACGGATTCCACCAATGTTTCCATGTGCAGCCCTTTTTGTTGCTCCAGTGGCTTCGGGAAGAAGGTTTCCACCCGCATCTATGAGCTCTGATTTTTTTTTTGAAATACACAGATATGTTAAAAAGGGTCTTTATTGGAAAACAGTGATTTCCAGAATTTTGTGTTCATTGATTCATTTACTAATTTACTAGATTCTATCATTTCAAGAAACAGACTGCCAATTTTGCCAAACTGCCATGCTTTTCATTGATACCTCCAAGCATCATGCCGCTCCAAGTCTTCATCCTTGGTGGTGTAAAAAAACGCAACCCTTGGCTCGGCATAGTGCTCAGTGGAGGCTGCTCTGCCTGTGGTTGATATACTTGCAAACATCTCATGTCTCCTTGGTTCAACCCACACCTTTTCCGGCACGTTACCTGGCCAGCAAGAGGTTTGTGTCCAACTTGCGTTGGTTGGGTTCAGATGTTTCTGCTTTTGGTAGGTGGGCGAATGGAAACCTTTAAGCATATACTCTGTTTAGTAACAGCTATACGTACCCTGTACCCTGCAGAGTGGAACATTTGAAAAGACTTTGCCAATCAAGTTGTAAATCTGAGTCCTCTTGATGTCAGATAGGAAATGTGTGCCAGAAATGTCGGGATTCATACAAATGCAATAAAGAAGATGCTGCAAGATTTAAACCTCCGCAGATTGTCAGACTGAAAGTGCGAAACCAAGTAAGGTGTCTTTGAACATCCTAGATGCTAGGTGAATGGTGAAGGCTTCAATAAGAATCCTTTCGCCGGGATGGCTCATTAACACAAGAAAATGTGATAAAGCAGCTGTGATTCATGGGATATTGGCCATGTCAATTCGTTGTTGCGACGAATGAATTGTCCATCAAATAAAAGCCATCCAGCGAACCCAACTGATCGTGTGAGCAACCAGTTTTTACCCTGCCATCCAAAACGCATCATGGATTCGTTGCGGGTTTCACGAGGGGATGCCCCTTTCGCATCTCGCTGAAGTGCAAAAGTAACAGATAAAGGAAAAAGGAAGAGATTACAAAGATCAAGACTGAGACTAGAATAGGAAATGTGAAGAATCCAGATCTCCGAATAGACATACATTCGTATCTTACAACGTCATTACTTTGGGCGAAAGCCAACATTTACCACGAATTCATCCGTCTCCGATATTTCTTGCCCAAATCCAGGCTGTTTGCCTCGGACATCTTTGAAATCTCGCGTTTCCAACTCGACGCCGCAATCTTGACACTTCCCAGAAAAAAACGACGCTTTAAGGTTTTCCGGTGATTTTAGTAGGATTTTACATGGCAGGCAGGTTTTTATATTGTTGGGTTTTAGGGAAAAAAACTGGGTGCTAAAGTTGTGGGTTCTTGGGGGGATGAGTTTTTGTTGGTTGGTTCTCGGGATTGCGCTATTTTTTCGGGCAAAGCTGGCTGGCTGGTCTTTTTCCAATCACATTAATTACCATACTATTGCAGGATTTCCGCCAACATGACCAACATTACAATGTCACCAGTAGTGTTTTGTTTGTTAACTTTTGCAAGAAGATGTAAGTTTTGGTACTTTTTGGAGGGGATGTAAAGAATTGTGGGTGAAGAAGAGTTCCAAAGAAATCCGAAATGGTGAGGTTGACATGAAAAGAAGTTGGTTTTACTGCGTTGGTTCTGGAGTCTCAGGAGGAGCGGTTCCTGCACAAATGTCGCGACATCTCAACATTAAGCACTCCAATAAATCCTAGGAAATGAGTTGCTTGAGCTACTTTGAGGAAGAATCCAATATATATTGCTTCAAATTTTGGGTCAGAGCCCAAAAGAGTCTTCATCACTTTTGAGGGCAAAAGGTAGAAATTTGATGGAATGGTGGTGGAAGTCATACCAAAACCACCAAAACCTTTTTTTTTTACATAGACTCGTCACGCAAGTAACACCAAAACGGACTTGCAGTTGACTTCCGGCTTGGAAATCAGGATCCTGGAACTTTGCCGGAAAGGATTGTGAGCTATTTAGAACGTCGTGGAGATTGGACGCCAACGCTGGACATTGCAAAAGAAATGTTTGGACGAGACGCAACAAAAGCGGCTGTGAATCCCACACTTTATTCCCTCCGAGACGATGGCGTGCTCGAAAAAGGCAACAATTGCTGGAGATATAGCAGGAAAACGGAGAACGTCGTCACGACATCTGTCAATACAGAGGCAATCAAAGGGGTGAGAAATGGGTGAAAACGCTGCAAGTCAAAAACTACATGGAGAAACCCTCTGTATTCACGAAATTTAGATTTGGCGGAGGCTGTTCCCATCATTTCAACGAAAAACTCAATTGAAAACTCTGGGAAGCTTTTGACTTTTCACACTCTTTGGCAGTTCCTGCACGAGTGTCGCGACATCTCAACATTAAGCACTCCAATAAATCCTAGGAAATGAGTTGCTTGAGCTACTTTGAGGAAGAATCCAATATATATTGCTTCAAATTTTGGGTCAGAGCCCAAGTGAATGCATAGTAACTTTTTTGTGTGAGATGGACAGGCAAACGAAGCTTTGGCGGAGCTGGTGTTTAACGAAACTTTGCTGGAGCTGGTGTGTAAGGAAGGCTTTGGACGGTCAGAATGACTGCCGTGAACTAGGAGGGATCAAATTTTGGGAATGGACATGTTTTGAGTTTGTGATTGTTGCATAGGTCTTTTTTGTTGAGAGATTCCCTGACAAATTGTATGTCAAAAGAAATCTAGTCCAAAATCTTGAAACTGCACTTGCCGGGTCTTCTTGCAGGAGAGTCTCTTCGACCAAAAGCAGTAGATCTGACTTGGATTCTGCAGAAGATCCGTCAAAAAGCCAACAAATACCTGGCGAACGGCAAACATGTAACAGAATTGGAGTTGATTGGCTCAGCTGCCTATGACAGTCATATTGATGGTAGTGACTATGACTATGTTTTGAGATTAAGAAATAGATCAATTCCCCAAGGTGACTGGGAAGGCGGGGACTTCTGAAGGTTTTCTTGAAAACTTCGGGATGTCTCGTTTTTTTGTTTAAAATCAAATTTCATGGATTAAAAGACTTCATGGCTTGGGAAGTTGTCAGAGATTTTCTTGTGACCTCAAGTAAATGGTGGTGACATGGTTTTTAGGGCTGAAATTGCCTATGACCTTTGATCTTCCTGTTGAAAAGTTTGCTTTGAAAGTCGATCTAGCCACCCTGAAGGCTTTAGAGATCAACTGCAGCGAGAATTTGAGCCAATGAATATGAATGTTTCGTTAGGAGGTCCTATCCAGGCTATTTCCATTCAAGTTTCACCAGAGGTCGAGGTACAACTTGTAGCTGGTGAGGCAAAGTGGTATGAGTATAACAGAGTGCCATATTCCAACCTTGTGGCGGGACAGTATGCGGGCTTAGGACGTGATGAAACTCATCAGAAGCTCAAGGAGTTTTTTCGGAAAAATCCTCAGGCTAGGTATGTCGCACGGATTGCCAAAGCGCTCTTCATCCCACTTGTTAAAGATCTGCCAAAGAGACCCTGGAGTCTAATTCTGACACACATGGTGTATCGCGAATGCGTTCGAAACAAACGAGCGAATACGACGGACTTTGGTGGAGTTGGTTTATTCAGAGATCTGCTGACAGACATCGTTTCTTATGGGTGTTGCAAGGACGAATCTTCCGTGGCAATGGTTGCAAGGTGGGCAAAAAACTCCGAAGGTAGTGACAATGCCTTCGATGTGGTAAAGCCGTTGACACGTTGGCGAGACTTTGTTTTTAAGAAGATCGGTGACAAGCGGCTTCAGGAAAAAAAGGGGGAAAACAGCTGCTGTCAAATTTCAGGGGTTTTGACACCTTGCAACTTGCCACCCTCAAAAAATTCCGGCCGCGAATTCGAAGTTGCAGATTTCATTTCAGAACTTACCCTCAGATTGAGTTTGTCCAGCAGTTTCGGAAAAAGAAGTTGCAAGGAATCCAACTTCTGCACAAAAAAAACTCCAAAATTTCAAGGAGATTGATGTGAAGCGCTTTGCCAAAGTGGAGAAGATTCAGGGTGGTGAACTTTCAGATTGCAAGGTTCCACTCCGGGTGATTTTCGTGAGAAAAAAAATCCTGAAAAAAAGCTTCAACTCACTCTTGGTGTTGAAAAAAAATGGAACTCTGGATGATGTTTTTTTTGTGAAGATTTGAAATTTAGATTGTATCATCAGACTCATTTGATTGAAATTCTGATTCTCTCCAGACTTTGAAGTGTTTTTTTTTCATGGTCAAGGATGTTCATCACTCTGTGATCGTGGAAGGGTTGTTTTTTCTTGTGCTGGAGTTACTCCAGGTATTGGATGGAGTTATGTTCAACAAGGATATCACGCACCCGAGGATGAGAAGGGAGATCACCAATCCTCGAGCTTGATGGCTGCACTGACCCACCCAAAGAAAATCCACGTGATATGATGAAATGTGAGGAAACCCCTGATTTTGAGATACGCAAGTGGTAGCATGCCAGAGTCATATACACAAAGAGCTGGGTTTCTAGCCCATTTCGAAAGCCAAATGTTGGGTTTTCATAAAACAGCCCGTGAACAAGGTTGTCTTGCTAGACTGCCCCCTGGAGTACAAGAAGGGCGAAAGCAACTTGGCTCAAAGTTTTTCCATTGAGTCTAAATGTGTGAAGAGCACCTTCATTTCCAAAAAGCGCCCTTGTGATGTTTCAGTGAAATCTGCGATACTCCCAAGGTCAAACCAATGTCGAGATCACCAAAGAATCCGACTGGGAAAAGCTCCTGCAGCAAGAGGAGGTGAAGACCTTAAATAGTAAGAGCCTGTAGATCAGTACTGACAGCTAGGCACCTGAAAAATGATAGTTGGGAGACAAGATTCCTTGAAATAAAAAAGTGGACCCTTTTTCCAAGGGACAGCTGGAAAAAGCTTTGACCTTAAAAAAAATCCAACACCGTAGGAAGAGATGCGACGCGTCTGTGATGACATCCTGAAAGTGAAACCGGACCTGGTCATCACCGAGAAGGGCGTCTCTGTGCGGACCTCCCAGTTGGCTGAAAATCCAGATCAACCGGCATGAACCATTGATGAACCATTGGGACCACTGGTGTTCTTGTAGAAAAAAATTTAAAACAACTCCAAAAAGAACCCTAGAAACACACCTTGCAATGCAGAGTAAATTTCCATTGAAAAAAACCACTGGACCACCTAGCAGGGCTGTGCAGTATTTGACACATCTCCATGTATGAGAAAAACTTTGGCAGCTTTATTGCTTCGTCGTGGTACCTTTCAGGTGCTGAGGTGATCCTCAAAATACACTCAGTCTCATACTGTTCTATTTAGGGAAACCAACAGGCTTAGGGGAGTGCATTTTGGCCAAAATCACAGCTTTTCAAAATCTATGGATTTTCCTCAAGAAACCCTGGCATTTTTTTTACCATTTTGGGGATTCTCAGAATGTGGAACTGCGACTTCCAAAGCAATACCAGAGATTTTGACATCAAAGAGTTCCAACCCACTTCATGTCCGGGGGATTTTCGAAAATTCGACACCTGTGCGACATGTTCTTCAAAACAAACCGAAAACAAATTTACCTTTCAGGATTTGGCTCAGCATTTCCTGATGAAGGCCGGGGAGGAGGTTTCTGGCGCAAAAATGAGACGCAATTGATAACCTAAGAACATCTTCTTCTCCCAATTGATGGTTTGATTTAGCCTGGTTTTTACCATTTGACAAAAAATTGAAGGCCCCAACGTCCTCCAAAACGCTTTGCTGCAAGTAGCACCATGTTGTATTTCTTCGAAATGGCGACCTACCTAAAGGGTCACGGATTGACAGAGATTTGGAGGAGGAAGTTGCCAATTATCAGATTGGAAAGGTCGCAAAAAACATGATGTAAAGTTGGCAAAAAGCCTGAAGTTGGATCAGATCTTTATCATTGTTTAGAGTGGTTTTACATACTTTTTCAAAAAAAAAATGGATGGTATTTTGTTGCCCCTGGATGGTGAATTTCAATGAATGTCCAATTTTTGCGGGGATCTCTCGTTGAAATCCTTCCCAGGGTGGCTGCTCCGTAATCCGCCGCATCCGGAAAACGGACAACCACCGCATTGTCCAGCACTTAAGCATGTCGAGACACTAAAAAAACATGTGTCAACAAGAATCCCCCCAAAACCGAGGTTTCGAAGTGTATGATATTTTTTGTTGTCCTGATTTTGGGGGATAATTTTGAAAAATCCCGGAATACAGTAAAAATTCAAAGAATCAGCTGCAGAATTTACCAGCTTGTGGAATGTTCATAGGTCCAAATTTTGATCACAAGGGGTAGATGATTGAAAGATGGTCCCTGAATTTGTGGAAAGTCAAACGACTGTTGGCATGATTAAGTGGCAAATCAACCAGAAAAACATGGTTCATGCAACTATACTAACCCAGAAATACAAAGAATATTCCCAAATTCCATTTCTTGGTAGACATCTTGGAGTTTTTAAGGTGGGTACTCAAGGCCATACTGTTTGTACTTAGTAATGATGAGACTGGTATATATATCAAGTGGATTCTGAAGCCAGCAAAATCGATGGACGTTCTCTGCAGAACTTGGGGGGTTTTCCACGACCTGTGGGATGAGGCCCGCGTCACTGGAGCCCACATTTGCAATCGTACAGAGGCAGGGTTTGTGTTTTCGATGGAAATTTCGCAGGCGGAATGGGCACCGTTATTTTTTCATGCTTTTCATGACTATTTAAAACAACATGAGGCATTCAATCCGGATGGCAACAATATCGGTACGTAGGAACTAGGAACTCAATTGTTTCTTATTGTTTAACTTGTGTAACGTTAAAATAGCACATGGACACCTGTCATTGTGACTATGGTTTTTCATATTCAAATCTAACCCCAAATCAAAAGCCACAATCACCTCACTGAATAGGAACTTCAAGAGAACATGGTGGGCACCCGGTTTTGCAGCTCAGGGAATTTGCATCGTTTTTTTTGGTGAACAAAGGGGCTCCGGTGTTGTTTGGGTCAGAAGGTTATACTTTGGGTGCTCTCCTGGTAACAGTCACCACCAAGATGACTACAGTCACCACCAGGATTATTACTTTTTAATAGCAGATCCCTATTTTTCAACTGGTACTGGGTAGGAGGTAGATCCAAAGTTATACACTTTTATAGTTATATGGATTGTGCAACGGCCCATTGTTCCAATCCTGTTTTGAACCAAAAATTGTGTAGTGCATTTGTTTTCTTTTCTTTGGTTCATACGTTTTAACGCCTGGCTTCTTCTACCAAGCTGGTGCCAACCATACAACAACAGCTAAACGATCTGACCTCAACAGTCTAAAAAAGATCTATGAAAACTAAGTATTTAAAAAAGAAGAAAGAAACGGAGAAGTGGTTATGGTTCATTCAGACAACCACTTTTTTCTTCCATAATTGATTTTTTTTGTGCATCTACCTGTTCATTTCGTTGAGATCATTCTTCCCCTGTCATCACTTTCATCGGATTTTCCAACCAACGGGGATGGCGTTTTAAAAATCATCGCCTGAGGTGTGGACGATTCAAGGTGCAGAAGCTTGGTGAAGAATATTTCACCTTCTTGACGGAGTGCCAGGTGAGAATGGTGGATACGTTGAAACACGTTCCGCACACACACCCTTTTTGACTGGGGGGGGTCGGTGGTTTGTCATGTGATGGGGCTGGTTGTGTTGGGGGTGGGATTGATGAACTAAAAGTTATTGAGATGTCTTAAGGATTGGATGCGTTTTTTTCGTGTGGTAAGTCTTTTGTTGTGTCCTTTGAGATACCATGGTAGGTAGGTCGGTTTCAAAGTATAGATCCCGTTATCAAAGCTTGTTGAAAGACTTCCGATACTGCTTTTGAAATGGTAAAGACGAAAGGGTTCACCATCCATTTTGGGATAAAGCCAATTTAGGAAAGCGCCAGTGGGAAAACTTGGAATTCAGCCACCCTCATTCCGGACACCAATCAGTTCAAACATAAGATCCCCTTCTTCGCGGACTATTGCTATCTTTATACAACTGGAATTCGTTTTGAAGCCCCATCCACGTCAAAGCAACTAATCCAAGTCACTTGGCACATCCAGGCCCTGAAACCCATCATTTCCATTCAGAAATTCGCTACAAACAAAAGTTTCCGCCCTCCAGGATCCCAAAGCTTGTCAGTGTCTTAGATTTGATCACCAATCTCAATGGGATGAGGATATTGATGATAACCCCAAAAATGACAGGGGGATTGCTCCAAATTCAGAAACTCTTCCAAAGGGAAAGTTCACCCCAACTTAAAGACAGCTACATGTGTTGAAGATACCGAAATTTGATGAAACCCATCTTTCTCCAGGAAGTTCGACATCCCTTGGGTGCTCGATCTAAGGTTCCATCGTTCTGCGAGGTGCCACACGGGATGTGCTGAATGAAATCGAGCGCAACTTGCAGGCAGGGAAACTGGGACCTTCAAAAACCCTCTGGTGATATGATTTTATTACAGGGTTCAATGATTCAACATTTACCGAAATATCATATAGGTGGTGGTTTATTTTTTTTTGCTTTCACCCCTAAACCTTAGGGAAATGATCCCATTTGACGAGCATATTTTTCAAATGGGTTGGTTCACACACCAACTAGATAATACCAATCCCTTTTTTCGGAATATTACACCCCTGAAAATTCACATGGAACCTAAAGAATCACCTACTTGAAAAGGAAAATCATCTGAACCAAACCTCCATTTTTGGAAAGTTCAAAATGTTAATTTTCCAAGGTGTATCACTTTTAGCCTCGAAAAATCGAAGATCTCAACATCTCACCAGGATGCCTTTGGAGTAGCCCGAAACATTCTCCTCGAACCGTCGCCCTGGCCTGGTTGGAGCATCCATGGGAGCATCTTTCTTCATGACAAATTCCCATGATTTTGTTGCCAGTTGCTGAGGGTTTTTTTTTCCAGAAGTTGAAAAAATCATGGACCTGATCTTCACTTCTCCAAATCATTGAAACAAAAAATCCATATATGTTTTTCTCGGCCTGTCACGCATCAACGCGACCTGTTGGAATGGCAGACTTTTGTTGCCCGGCGGTGGAGCTGTTGAAATGGAGCTCGCAGCCAGATTGTAGCGGAACTCAGCATTGGGTCTGACTTGGAAAAGTGCTTGCCGATTTGCCAAACTTTCGCCACTTAACATTAGCTGGTATGTATGTTATTCACTTACTCCCTTATACTGTTGATGGACCAAATCCAGCAGATGTCGACAACATGTCGACTGGTTGTTTTGGGATCAATTGTCCAGCCAGCTTTTTTCTCACAATGTAAACTTCATTTTTGTGATGTCAGGGACAGAGATTGCAAAATGTTCTTTTGAGGGGATTTTGAACATCATCCCAAAGGATTTCTTCAGCCTTTTTGTTGCGATGTCCAAATGAAAATTTCATTCACAAAGCCTGTAGATGATCACTTCCTAGTAGAGATCACTTCCTGAGAATCCATTCATCACATCTCTTTTTTGGAAATCTGTATCCAAGTCTAACCCCCCCAGATTTGACAATGTCGAAGTGTTGTGAAGCAGTGAAGCATTTCTCATCCTTGGGGGTTCCATGCTCATCCATAGTTGATGAGAGTGATGCTACAAAAATTGAGCTGAGAAGTGAATTGCGATTCCAGGTGCCAAGATATATTGGTTTGGTTGGGGGAAATATGTGTTTTTTTAGTACAAAAAGGAAGCAACTTACACCGGCTAGAAGTGTCCATCCATTTTTGTGGTTGGTGATTTTGTAGCAGTTGCACCAAAGATTTGAAACCATGCGATGTTGTTCCATTTTTCACACAGATGTGATTGTTTCCATGACATTTTACATCATTGTTTCTTCTCGCCTTCGAAATTTCCGAGGAAGGAGAAGTCCAAAAGCATTGAAGGCAGTCGCCAGTGCGCCTGGTGGACATAGGTGGACCAGACCTAAACAAATACGGCATACCTGGCAACCGAAAGCCAGGTACGCCTACCGAGCAGTTGGAGAGGCGTTGGAGGTCATTCCACGCAGTTTGGCACACAATTGCGGTGTGGATGCTGAGTTTTTTTGAATGTGATTTTTTTTGGGGGTAGAGCTTGGTGACAAGGTTGGAGGTTTCTGTTTCTTGAAAGTCAGGTTGTGGGACAAAAGGGGCCCCTTTAACGCTGGAAGGAGTTGGATCCCCTTTTTTTTTCATATGATTGGCGTGAACTTTGTTTAACCTTGTTTCTTGCATTTCTTGGTAGCTTATTTTGGAAAAAAATAAAGAAGTTACTACCCAGGTGAAACTCTGAGAAATGACACCGAGGTGCAGATGTGGTCCGTGCTATGACGGACCTCCGTGCACGACATGCAGCATCAGGATTCTCGGATGTGGGTCGATGTGTTCCAGACTTTGCCTTGGAAGCATCAAGAAGACTTGAGGGATTGTTATGTGTTTTTTTTCCTATTGAAGGTGGGGAGTTGCAATTGGAAGTCAATTTAAGGTGATTCCTTTCAGTATTTTGGTGACAATGAAGTAAGCAAATTCATTTTGAAATGATTGGACATGTTGGGTCTTGGACTCTGAAAGAAATACTTTGGGATCTTTGGCAATATTGAAACAGCAGTCATACATTGCCATGCTCCCCTTAACAGGCACCACCAGGATTACAGCAATTTTTTAGGATCGGGGATCCCAACCTAAACCTTCATTTACCCACTGTTACTAAGTGGGGGGTTTGCATCCCAACCCATACAAAAAGAATAGCCCAGCATCCAAAGTGGAAACAAATCTGCAGGCAATGCTCACTTCGGCATCGACGGCAAGACCGGCAAAGTGGCGGACGTGAAGGCCTGCTGCGTTGAGTTTCATCCAAAAGAAGCCCATGGAACTGTGAATTTTTCCTCCCTGAAACATCCTGAAACGAATTTCGGCGCTTCTCGGGTACGTCTGAAAAACTCATGGTGTGCCCACCATTGCTGCAGGTCCTGGGCATTTTTGACACCTTTGCGGTGAAGCAACAAACATTGAGGCAGCCGAAAACCACCCCACAAACACCAGGGCAGAAGTTTTTTCTAATGAAAGTTGGAAGGGGTTGAAGTTTCACAGCACCAAGTCTTAAGGAAACATTGGTTGATTTAACTTGCTGCTAGTTGGAAGCGACAAAACGCAGTGGTCGAAGTATCCTAAATCCCTTTTCTACTCAGTAATTTCGTTCACCACATCTTGGGTAAAACCTGCTGGTAACCGAGAAAAACCTGATTCTCGCTGGGTTTTACCAGTCTGGCTGCATCTCACCACACCTGGTCTGGTTCTTGGTCCAAGGACATCCATTGAAGCAGCGGCCATGCTGCTTCGTGTCTTTGATGCAATGGGAGTTTGGAAGCAACAAAAGATGGGCGAAAATATGTTTGCTTCCAACTTGACTCATGCTGTGTATATTCGATGAGAAGATTTTAGTCGTTTTGGTGGAGTAGCCAATAAATTTGGGAAAGTGCCATTCTCCATGATTCGTGCGAGTTGATGGTGTAAAAAGCATTGGCAGCCATGTCCACGCCGTTTCAACGCTTCGTTACCCGTTGTTTCTCCAAAGCTCCCAAACTGGCTACCAGGTATCGACGACATCATCTCTGGGATCAGCAAGAAGAATAAGCAGGACAAATCATCGGCTGCCTGGGAACTCAGAATTCTGGAATTTCTTGACATTTCGGTGAAAAATATAGGGAAGTGGAATATGTCATAGGGAAGGGGGAAGTGTTGTTGGATCTTTTTTTGGTTCGATTGTTTTTCATTTGTTTTTGAAAAGTGGATTTTAGAAGCAGGTAGCCTTCGGTTTTCTTTCGCCCAACAAAAGGTAGCTGTTTGGTTATGTTTGAGCTCAAAAAACTGACTTTGAAAGAAGACAAATGTAGTAAGTTCGACATGGGTTTCATTTCACCCAATTGATTGAAAACGGGTTGAAGGAACCGTTCCATCATCCGAGATGAAATTGGATTCTGAGATGTTGCTGAGATTACAAAACTTACAAAAAAAATGTATGTTTTTCATCACCCCGATACCGATATTCTCAGATATATTTCAGCCAGGGTGTTTTTTAACTGACCATGGGAGTGACCTCATGGAACCGTGATGGGTTTTGCCCTTCAGGTCATGGGAGGGGACGATGAGACCTTCGGGGATTCCCGTGACGGATGAGTGACACCTGCGGGACCTGCAAGCAACCGACGCGTTTCGCACCTCGCGCTTTTTGCGCATGGCGCAAAAAAAAGGGGGCGCCGTGCTTTTGTTGGGGAGTTGAAGTAGAAAGAGTCAAGGTGGTTGTCTCTAAAATATCCTTGCAAAACAAAGGATAAAGCATGAATATGTGACTAAATGAAGGCATTTGGAGTGAATTCACGATTCACCAATTGGAGGAAAATTCCTGAAGCCGTTGAGTTGAGTGAGGAAGTTGTGAGATTCTTGATGGAGGGTTTGGGGTCAGTGCAATCTAGATATATTTAGAGAATGGAAGACCTTATTACA
Source organism: Breviolum minutum Mf 1.05b.01 (assembly GCA_000507305.1). Classification (NCBI taxonomy): domain Eukaryota; class Dinophyceae; order Suessiales; family Symbiodiniaceae; genus Breviolum; species Breviolum minutum. The sequence continues at coordinate 22,974 of DF239378.1, forward strand.
TCGGGTTAAACTTTACATGATTTGAATCCAAGTATGATCTACAATCACGAGTGTTTATTACCTTAAAAGTAAAAGTCTTGGTGTAAAAAAATTCAGATCAAGAATCAAAAAAGATCAAAAAGATCCATTCCAACTTCCAACTTCGAACTTCCTAAGTTTTCAACACCAGAATTCAGGTGTGCAGTCGCAGTTGCTACAACGCACAGCGGGCCTCTCAGACTGAGCCTCAACCATTTTTCGGGTCATTTAGTCCTAACCTGTGGATGTAAGTGAGATACACCCCCTGAAACTAACATTTTGACCTCAAAAATCATGGTTTCCAAGTTCGAAAATTTCTCTTTGATGCCATGCATTTTTAGGTGCGAACTGCTAGTTTTGCGGAGGGGTGTAATTGGCAAATTGAAATGGATGTTTGGCAATGTGGACTACTTCCCACTCTGGCTTCCTCAAGCTCAAATTCCCATGTTTGTTTTGTCGCATTGAAATTTTTGGAGTTGACTTATTGCCAGTCTCAACTCCAGAAAAAGACAAAACTCCCAAGAGCTGCAAGGCTCTGCTTGTCATTGAGTAAACTAAAACTCTATATCAATCAATTCAAAAAAGTCCAACCATCCAAAAAAAAGAAAACAAAATGCATCTACATTTTATTTGTTGGACTTTTTCCCCGGTGAGATGAAGTCGAATTGGAACGAAGTTTTCGAGGCCCATCGATGCTTTGCCAGTTCCACGCTTAGTGAGGAGGCAATGCCAGTCACCTCAGTGGCATCCAAAAAGCATCATCCACAGGTTGATGGTCGATTTGGAAGTTGGCATTCCGACATTCCCCGTTGATTTGTTTTATATGTTTCTACATGTTTGCCAACAGCTTGTTATATTGTCATTTGGTTTGAAAAGTGCATAACAAACCAACTGCCACCATCCTTTTTTTCCAGGCAATGATCCAACAACGAATATAGCACCTCAACATCCACCATGTCAGAATGTTTATGGGTATTTCAGTATTTCTCTGTGGAAAAAAGGGGAATTTCAAGCCAGTGAGTTGTCTTTTAAATCAACTAAGGTGGTGAGTCTTTGTCCTCCCCGGCCCAGTATCACGACAGAATTCTTCGATGTGCCAAGGTGATGAAATTCAAAATCGTTGGTTGATGTGGATGGTTGGAACGTTTTTGGTTAGGAAGGATTTGTTTTTTGATGGTTTGGTGATGAAATTCTTCGTTTTTTCGTACTTGAAATGTTGGTTGGACTTGTTTTTCAAATCTAAGAATTTTCCTTTAACACGAAACCAGTGTTTTTTTCCACAATTGGAGAAGTTGACTTTCATAGGAGACCGTTTATCAGAACATGTCATGATAAAACTTAGGATTCTAAGTTACAACTCATCAGCATAAGGAAGGACACATGAGAACATTCACAGGGACGCCTCCAAAGTAGCGGCTGGCGATGTTGTTTCAATCTGGCAAGTTGTACAGGCTGATTGAGACATGGCCGACAAACATTGAAAAAAGATGTGCTGTAAATTGATGTACTGCCTCCTAATAGATGTTTCAACGAAACAGTAGCCCATGAAGTCACATGTTTTGACGTTAGCTGTTTTTAGGAACAGCTGTATCCTCCTTCAACCAAATCACCTTGGTTGCAAGTCAGCGAAGGAAAATCGTGGAAGCAACAAGCCACCCAAAAATAACTGAGCGTTTCAAAACCCTCATGCTTTGTCTATGAAGGAAAATAGGCTTAAATAAACATTACATATGTATATGAAAAATATATATACATACATGCATACACATGGTAGAGATATCCACCGAAAAGGACATCCATGAATCACTCATGTTATTCTTATACCCAAGCGCGTTGCAGCAACTTGGGTATTTGAGGCAGGAGATGCAGAACGAGCCACCAGTTGGTTCAAGAAGATGAGAGCGGCAGGTTTTGAACCCGACCTGCAGGTCGGACGTCGTCGGGTTCGTTGGGCCATAGGTGATGGCCCCCAAAATGTCTGAAGAAAAAAAAAAGGTAGTTTTTTTGTGACTTTTGGTTGAAAATGTCATGTTTTGGGGGGCTTCTTGATTTTTGACACACGACATGTAAAACTCATTGTGTTTGGCCCCTGTTCTTTTTGGGGGAAAGCAGTTGTGGCAGTGTCGTTGTTTTTTTTTCGTTGTGGTTTGGCGTATTTCATGGTGCCTCCATGCACTGCTAGAAAAATCAGGCTTACAACATTCTGTTGAGTGCTCATGCAAGTCGTGGAGACATCAATGCAGCAGATGAGGTGGAGTGGTGACAGTCAAAGCCGGTGGTTTGGCGGAAGGTTGGGAATGCTCGGAATGGAAACCAGAATGTAAGAGGGGAATTCACAAAGATTTAGAATGAATCATGAATAAATCTATGATTTGGACGTATTCTTTGATCATTTCAAGCCAAAAAAAAGAGCTGTACAGAGCATGTTCAAAGCCAAATTCTTGCATTCCATCTAGACAACTTAGGATCAGTGGCTTGAACCCTCAAAAAAAAAATCGCCATTAAAAGTTTCATGACCAAATTTGTGCTGCAAATTGGTGACCTCGTTGACCATATCACTCTTAACATGTCTTGGTCGTCCCAAAGAAAAACGTTGCGAGGTACTAGACTCCATGCAAGAAGACAGATGCAAGCGCTCTCCTGAAAGCACTCGCGTTCGAACAATAACGAAATAGGTATCCCGTTTTGTTTACACTCTTCAAAAATCTGTGAAAATTAGGGACACCCAAAAAGTGTACATAAAAAGTCAATGTGTTTGTTCAAAAAACTTGTGCGAAATTTTGGGGGGGCATTTTGGATGCACCCCATTTCAACCAGGAGTCTTCCAACCTAAAAACTGGTATCAAATACCAAGGCCTGATCAATACACCTATTCTTCTGCTATCCAATCCTGCGAGCCCACGGGCGACGTTATACATGCACAGGCCGTGAGACTGGAAAAACCAAGGGGATCACTTGAAGGGAGATAGGTTTTAAGGTTGAGAATTTTTAAATTTTGGGAGATGGGTTTTAGGGTTTTAGGGAGGGGGGTTTTTGGGATGGAAAGAGATTGGGTTGGGGAAATCAACAAACTGAAACGACCTTTGGTGGAATTTCAACAAAAAATCAACTGAAAGAAATCCAAAACTCAGGTCCTTCCAACCTGCTCTCCAGGCCCACTTTCAGAAGATGCGGCAGTTGGGCATTCGACCGACCGATGTCGTGTGCCTTGGAGGGTGACCGTCACATACGAATGGTAGTGAATAGCCACGGGAAAATCCCCGGTTCTTTTGGAAGGGGAAATCCCCCTTATGTCAGGGCTGCATCCAGGTTTGGTAAAGTTTTTTCATTTGCTCAGACTTCATGGCACACGAATTTTCAGCGAAAGCCCGGGAAGGTGCAACGCACTCATCGCCGTTCAAGCTTCCGTGGGTGATGTTGAAGGCTGGATCCAGGATCCATGAATCCATGACCAGAATCATCTCAACTTCGCCCATCCTTTTGGCCCGTTTTCCAAAGCCAGGTGTACAAAAAACCTTGAAAGAGATGAAAAGTTTGGGAGTGGCACCAGATCGAGTAAGCTTCAATTCAGCCATTGCTACTGGAGTGAAGGCGCCTCGTGGTGTTGTTGGCTCGGTGTTTTGATCAACATGTCACCGGTCACCAAGGGCCCCCCTTCGTTATTCACTGTTTTTTTGGGGGGATGACATCCTATCCAGTTCTAGAGGGTTTGATAATAAGCCATTTATAAGGATCCCAATTAACCGACCAGTATCATGGAATGTCACTGGTGGGTTTTTGAACTTTGCTCATGTGAAATCACCAACGATGGGTCGGTGCTTCGGAGTTCAACCACCTGCAAAACCCAACCAACCAATGGAAACGTTGAAAAACCCTGGATTTTTTTGCATCACTTCCCATAAGCTGAAGATGTTTTTTTTCTCTTGGCATGACCCGGGTTGGTATCTGTAGTGTAGAGGCTGGTGATCCAGATGCTTCAACAAGGTGGTTTTACGAGATGAAGCAATCAGGTGCCCATGGCTATTTCTTTCATCGTAGCTTCCAAGCCAGTGTAAAGAGTCGAATTTGACGGTGAAAATGTGGATTTTTCAGTTGAGTTTTTTCTGGAAATGGTAACATGTCATCCGAAAAAGTTCATGCAAAATTTTGTTTCCACTTCGATGGCAGGTTTCCAGCCAGATGCTACCACTTACACATCTGTATGGCACTCAGACCATTTCGTTTCAGTTGAACTCGATACACACGAAAAGTGTGAAACGTGAGACACACTCTGAGGTGGTCAATTCAAGTGTTTCAAAGCGCGACATGGCGGAGGTGTGGGATCTTGACAGCAATCAACTGGAAAACTTTCATTACAATCAGAAAAAGAATTGATCATAGTACTCAAAAAAAGTTTGTGTACGACCACCATGTAACTATCCTTATGTAACCTTCAGTTCTTTGCCCATCATTCTCTTAAAGCTAGCCATTTGGGTACTATTTTTGCTTCCAATGCTTTCTTCAGAGGCTGAGAAGTGGATCGTTCGAGCCACTGAGGCAGAGTTGATTTTGTTGATGTTCGGTGTAGTTCTTGTAGCTTTGTTGGTTTTCTTTGGCTCTTTTGCAAGGTGTTTTGAGATAGTTTCTTTTCTGAGATCTTGCTGGTTTTGACGAAAATTCGTGTGTTTTTTTCGGAGCATTCGTGAAATTTTAAGGAAATCGCCAAACGGAATTCATCATTCTTTGCAAAGCACTGGGCAGTTTTGCATGTGTGAACCCCATTTTTTGCTCAAAGATCATAGGAAGACATTGGACTCACATACTACTATTACGTAGGCATAGATTCAGGATGCTTTTTGAAACACTTTGCAACATGCTGGGCTGATTGGAGTGAAAATCACCATTGCATTGCATCGTGCCGTCAAAGATTTAAGAGGCAATAAGCTGCTCAACCTTTTCACTAATGCTCAATGGTTTTGCACAGAGGGTAAGGCAAAACAACTTATAGTTGTTTGGTATGTTCCACTATCGAACACCTTCGCCCATGGATTTGGAAGCCGCTTGAAGGGATTGCCACCAGGACTTTTGCAAAAGCTTCCCTCCAGGAAACTTATAGCCAATAAAAGACATCCACCATCTTTTTTCATCAGACTTTTTGTCCAACCAGATGAATGATTTTGCCGCAATCGTCATGTTTGACTAAAAAGATGCAACAACAGAATTTTAAAACCAAAGAATTTCATCAAGCTGCATTGAGAACTTTTGTAGCACTTCCCAAGTACTGCCAAAAAAATGATTGAGTGAGACTCCATTAAATATCAACTGAGCACCCGTTTGAAGGACTTGAGATGACACTGGCAGCTTTGCTAAATCTTACTAAACTTGCTCCGTGGATGTTGAGAAATCTTGATTCTGTGAACCAAAATCCTGCAGTTGGTGAATTTTGGAAAATTGTCTTCCATCATTTTGTCTTCCAAGGAGTCTATCCCTCAGCATCACTAGGCCAATTCATCTCACATCCATGGTGCTGCAACGATGACGTGCTCACAGATCCTGAGGATATGTGGCAACGCTGCGAGATGTGTGGGCAAAGGTGCAGTGATTGTTACACCTTGGTTTTTTTACCTTAGATCCCGTTTGTTCCATGTTGTTCATTTAGAATTTACTGAAACCAAAAAAATGGAGAAGGTGTTTGGTAGAGGATGTTTTCTTTTTTTGTTTCCAACGATTTTTAGGTTCAATGTGTTAGTCTTAGACGTAAGAAACCGAATGGCTCTTGCATTGTGGGGAAATATCCTGTAAGGGTGACAAGTTCCTAATAGAGATAGGAATTCCACCCAAAATTGAAAAGCCAGGCGTGTTTTGCGCTTTTTTACTTGAAAGTTGGATTATAAAAATGACGACCATTTGCAGGGGTGACACTTCGAGGTTTTCTATCAACAAGAAGTCGGTGACACACCAAGATTCTCATCATTTCAACGACGGATCATCAACAAGTTGAATGGGGTCAGTTGAATAGCATCATCCATTTGTGGTATCTAGAAAACGTTTGGTTGCCTGCATAATTTCCGGAAAAAAACTCTTCAAGTGTTGGTTGCTGAAAGACGATTTTGGACAATGGCTTCTTTGACCATTGCTCCAAAAACATTGTAATATCAATGCACAAAATACCTGGATCTTCCTTTTCACCCGAAACACCTAGCAAAACGTAGAAATTTGACTTTCCTGAGATCCAGGTATGTCTCAATTCAAAATGATTGCTTCAAACCCAAGGGCTACAGCTACCTGTTCGAAGTGTCGCGCTTCCCACTATTGTGGGCAAGCATGCCAGCGGCGTTCCTGGGCCAGCCCCTCAGTGAAGCTGCCACTTTCACAGACGCGGAGCTGCGGCTCTCTGAGGTCGGTGATCACAAGCCACGATGTCGTTTCGCAGGTGTGCAGGGCGCGTTGATCAGATTTGGGTCACGTTGAAATGCCGCGGCAAATCTCCGTTCTTCCAGGTGAAATCTTAGATTGTGAACGGGAAAATCCGCATACAAAACGATCAGATACTTTGGAATTCTGCCATCGCATCCACCTATTTGATGAAGCTTCTAGCGATGTTTTTCATCATTTCAAACTCACATTTGAGAGGCAGTTTGTTAGCCGCGCGACGCTTGTTCCTCAAATCTTTGGCGTTCGAAAACTGCCATAAGACAGACAGCCACCAGGCATCGATTTTCGAACATATTGAGGTCAACTTCAAAGTCAAGACTTTGTCTGAAACTGAGTGTTTTCTCCAAAATTTGGATCAGTGCATGTTTGAACTGTTCGTGTTTTGTTTACAAAAATCGACGAAGACCTTTTCAACCTTTTTCATTTTTGGGTTGTAAAAACGCAGCTGACAGTGAGGCGTTGGCTCTTCTAACGGCAGAAGAAGTCATGAAGGACAGGTTTTTCTTAGCGTCATAAAATCAAAGCCAGTTGCATCAAGATGCGTATAAGGAACTCACCAATGTGGGATAATTGCAATTACCTGAAACTCATTTGCTACATGGTTGAGATGGCTAAGTTCATTGGTGTTTCTTGAAACCCTCATTTTTGGGACTCTTCAATTCATACGTGAGTCGTGGTCCACAAAAAACCTTGCAATGATACTATGAAAAATCTTAAGTCCCTGACACCAAATGGTAACCAAGAGCGGGGTTTTTAGGAAGCATAATTCTAAACCTATTAGCTTTTAGATTTCAGATTCTCTGAGACCTTATCCTAAACATACTACGTAAACCTACATACTTTGAATATTTTATCCCACTGTGTGCAGGCACACGCCGGTGCCATCAAAGGTGAAGCGGAGAAGGACGGTGAAATTTCAGGGACAAAAAAAAATTGATCCAAAAGTTGATACACTCCAGAAATCTAACATAGATACAAGAATTGGTGTTTTAATGGAGTTACCTTTTCCAAACCATGATTTTGGGTATCCAGCCGTTAGTTTTCTGTTGTGTATCAGCTTTTCTGCCCAACAAATCATAAGCAGCAGGGTGTTTTTCTCTGTCTTGTGGCTTCAACATTCTCCACAGGATTTCGCCTTTGATGCTGATGTGGTTTCAATCTTAGCAAAGCTGAGTGAAAGGACCGGCAGTTCTCCCAGGGAAAGTTCCCCCAAAAAAGATCTCATGATTTTGTTTCAAGATCATCCTCCAACCGAATGATTTTAGGGGTTGTAGTTGTCTATTGTATCTGGAACTGTTCAACCCCTTAGAAAGTGAACTAAGACACCATTTTGACGAAAAGGAAATTTCGATGGAATGGAAACAAAGAGATTCTTAATGAAGGTTAGCGATTTTAGTGATTTCGTCTTTTGAATTGAGATTTTTGATGTTTTCTTCAACCTTTTCACAAATTTGGTAGGGAAATTTTCACAAATTTGGTCTGTTTGACTTCAGGTTCAAGCACTGCTACGTGGCTTCGCAACTGCCATGGCCGTGAAACACAGGAAATTCCAAATGGGAGAAAGTGTGGAGAGTCCTTGAAAAACAACGTGGCTGGGGAGATGAGACAGATGTGATACCCAGGTTCAGATGGCGGAAGCTCTTGCGGCAGATAAGGACATGCAGAGCTTCAAAAGCCTTCACAAGATGATTTATACCGTTGATGTCGACAAAAACCCTACTTTGGCAGGACTTAGCTCAGTACAAGTTCACTCCTCAGTTTTGATGTGCAATTGATGTGCATGTTTCGAACGTCCGTTGGATCAGGTTTTGTCGCGCCTGCTTTTCTGCTGTGATGGCCTCAAGCGGTTTTACAGGATCTGTGCAAGGTAAGATGTAAGCTTGGTTTACACGCAAGTCTAAAGGTTCTTGTATAAAACAACAGCGGATTTGTTGGTTCAAGCCGTTCGTTTTTGGGGTGTGGCAAGCTGAAAGTGAGAATGCCAAAGAAGCACAGATTCTGCATCTGGAGGAGTCTAAAATTGAAATGAGAATCTCCTGAAAACAACACAAGAAAATCGAAACCATAGCTCACAAGTCTTTTTGTTCAAGCCCCAAATTATGGCAAAAAAAATTGATAGAAATGAATATCGGTGTGTTATTGCGGCAGTATCATGACACAATGCGCCTGAATCTTAGGTCGCCACAATGCTGGATTTGGCTGCAGCTCTGCAGGAGACCTTTTTTTCTGGGATTGGTTGGTGTTGACGTGAGGGTCACTCCCATTTTTAGGGGCGATGGTTTCTATACACGTAGATCTAGACTCTATATACAGACATATACAATTTAGGATGAGAATCCTATCCATCTTGGAGCTCATCACAGAAGGTTTTGAACACTCGTTTATTTGACTGCCATCTTACACCCTCTCCAAGTAATCTATTCTTTGCTACATGTCAAACTGCACAATGGGAAGCTACTGTGAAGATGCCACCTATTCTGCCCAGGAACCATCTAGCAAAAAGTAACAGCAGGAAAATGAAATGACTGGAAGAATCACAAGTCAAACAAAAGACTTCTCCAAACTTCTCAGAAACGTTGCAAAAAGTCTATGGCGATGCGGGGTTAGGATCGATGTCCTGCACCATTGTGGAGACAGGTGCAGGTACGAACTGAACTTGGGCTGGGTTGTGCTTTTGGATAAATGGTGGATGATATGGTGAGAGATTTCAAAGACCAACATTTTAGTGATTGTTTTTTTTGCATATCAGCTTGTCTTGTATATTTTTCCCAAAAAGTTCTTTACAAATTTTCCTTCAGCACTGATTAAATAGAATGATTTTGGAAAGGTTGACATTTTTCAGGTGACCGGTTGAGATCCCCATCTTTTGAAGATTTTCTGCCGATGCCGCGATGCCAGGCCATTGTAGGAGGACTGGGTCCAGAAGTGACGCGCCACTCCTGCCTGTTGTGGTGAAAAAGCTCAGAGAAGCTGAAATTTTGTAGGTTTTTCGGTCAGCTGACATTTGATGTTTGACTTCATTGAAGGAAGTTGTGATTTTTGAGGTCATGCTGGATCTTCAAAAAAAACGAACCCAAACCATCAGCTGAGTGAAACGAGTTTTTTTCATTTCGGAAACCATTGGGTTTTTTTCGGATGCTGATTTGGTGTGGAACCACGCCAGGTAATCATGGAGATCCTGTTCTGTCCGCATGGATGCGTGACCGACGTGTTTGCCACAAAGGAACACAACGACTACAGTACACCTCAGAGTTCCACAATGACAATCCAAAGTGCCAGGAATCTTGTCGTTTTTTCATAGTTTTTATCCAGAGTTTGAACTTTGGCTGAGTTTTCTTCCCGAAACAAGGATAAAGACCCTTATCCTCAGTAAACTCACATGATTGGCTGTCCATTCCTCATTTTCAGCAGGGAATACATCTTGACATGGTGGATTTTCCAGTCAATGATTCATTGCAATCTGCATGTTCAATGTGTTTTCCATCAAAAAGAGCAGAAAACTTTCAATTTGTCCACTCTTCTACTAGGTTTGGCACCTGGTAAGTTTCAATATTTTGGTATCATTAAACTTCAAACAAAAAGATACAAAAACTCTGGGATTTTCCATTCCAGGAAAAAAAACATAAAGCCCAAGAATATCCATGCATTTATTCATTTTTTTTGCAGCTTTCTATATCCATGGGACATAACTGCCCCGTTTTTATTCGCCTTTTCGTTGCCAGGATGTATGATTCCTATGCCAAGGGCTTGGCTGACCGACCTACGGTCTATGAGTCCAAGGTTTCACGGATGAAGTGATGTCCTCAGCCCGGTGAGGGAGAAGATCTTGCTAAGGATGATGCTATTTGAGAAATTCATGGCCATCAAAAATTTGAAAAAAAAAACACATTTTTCTTGGGATTATCTACATCTACATTTGATATTGATAGCAAGAAAATAAGGATTTCCGGGGATGAATCGAAAAAAACGGGAATTCTTGTTTTTCACCTGGTGGCCTTTCGCCAAGGATCGTTGCCTTGATTACTCTTCGTGATGCCCTTGCAGCCAGTGCTGCGTTGCTGGAGGAAATGGGCCGATTTTGTTGATTTTTTAGCAGATTTATGCACTGAAACACCTTGGATGAGAAAATCTGTGAGATTTATTTCCTGCCACATTTGTTGTAAAACGATTGTTTTTTTTTGAGGTATCTGTCAGCAATATTTTTTTTCAACTTGTGAGCCCAACCTCCAATGTCACAGCAATCGCAAGGACTCCAAGACCTTTGCAGATGCGTATGTGGCGAAAAGTATTGATGCGATTCTGGAGACAGGACACCTGAAGGTTTGCCACGCCCTTAGATGAAAAGGCGAGCCTCTTGTTTTTGGACATGCTCTTAGGGTCGGTTTTTTTAACAGAAGTAGTCTTTGTGAGTTTGAAATATGGTGAAATATAAGTTGAATCGTTGAATCAAAAGAAAATGTATCAAAATCGATGGCCCCTTCTTCAAATTACGGGATCCGCATTAAAAGGTCGAGATGACTTGGCAGTCTTGAGAGACTTCTATCCCAAAGGACCTCGACCGGTGCGAAGGTTTGGCATGCAACCCTTCAAGGGTAAATCCACGTGTTTCCCAAGAAAACAAATCGAACTTGGCTACTAAAGTGCCTTGATTTTTGTAGGTAAAAGTGTAAAGCTATCCAGCTTGCGGTTCTGATGATCATCGCTGGATGTTTGAAAACCCCACCAGGAGCAGGAGGCCTTGTACCTGGAGACGATGAGGAAGATGATATCATTGAACCGTGGCATAAATTCTAAAGAAACACAAAAAAAAAGTGTACATAGAAAATTGAGGGAGATTTGCTCCAGAAAATTATCTCTGAAGTTGATTTGCTTGGTGAAGGCGAAAATGTAATTCAATGAACTGAATCCTTATGAACAAAGTGATTGTTCCATATTTTTTTCCATGTCTCACCTTCAGAGAACATCCAAGTGCTCCCCTCATTTGCATGTAGACCTGCACGTCCAAAGTGACAATGCCACGATGCTAACAGCAGCTGTCCGCCAAAACAGAGATGAGCCACGTGAAGTTCATGGGTCCATCTAGGCATTTTTTGTGGTTGCATCTTTGCCCTTTCAAAAACGAACATGGCCCATGGCAATAGAATGAAGAAATCTATCAGAAAAAAGTATTTACACAACCCAGTTATTTAGGGAGTAGATTATGAATAAACCAAAGATTTCTGTTGCCACTTCTCACTTTTGCCTGTGGCTCCAATTTAGGGTACATTCTTGTGAGAGACAGAATTTTTGGAGACATGTTTTGTCCACCTAAATTTCTCCCTTCACTTCGTGGAACAGGAAAATCTATCAAGCCCAGCGCCCTTCAACTGTTTGATCGATGGTTATGGGAAGGTGGAACCGGAGGGGTGGGGAGAAGTTGTATGTCAAAAAATTCCACTCCAAGGGGTATTTGGAAGGTCTCAAGAAAAAGCAAAGACATAACTGTGGATGGCTTTGTGTTGAAAATTTGAGTCGTTATCTCCAACATGGATGATGTTTTTTGATAGTTTTTTTCCATCCCGAAACTCCAGTTTTGTGAGTTCCCAATTTTGAGCTGGCAAATAGGTCCTTTTTGCACATCCTTTCGTATGTCACGGAAAAGGCTGTTAGCTAGAACTTTTTGTGGCATGGAAAGCATGATCCTTAAAAAGAAGCGTTTTTGGAAAAGCTTGGAATAGCTACGTGTTTTGTATCCAACATGAAAGTCTGGAACCTTGACACTAAGGTGGGTGATCTTGAGGCAGCTGAGGCAGTTCTTGAACGAATGAGGCGAACGAAGAACCGAAAGGAGCAACGAAGTGAAATTCCTTGTGTCGCCACACATTTTATTGTCGTTGTGCCAACAGTGATGACTGATGATGATGATGATGATGATGATGATGATGATGATGATGATGATTTGGTGGTTCAACAGGTGTGGTTGTCAATTAATGATTGAATGATCCTTGACAATTCCAAACCATGGCAGAAATATTACCGATCAACTGTAAAGTCACTGTAAGAACTTGATACCTCAGTGGGAAAGATAACTAATTTACTAGACCAAATACGCTTCCATCCAAAAACTTGTTTTTTTCCACGATGGACTTTTTTTGCGACGCAAGGCATGCTTCGGTGCAGCCCAACATGACTAGCTACAATGCTCTCATCAATGCCTTTGCAGAGGCTCCGTTGGATGGGAAGGCACCGCTGTAATGATGAAGATGAGAACCTGGCACCATCACTTTCCTTCACGTATTTTGTTTGCCTTTCCAAACCAAAAGAAGCAGCTGTATACTGTATCTACATCTTCAGGGAAAAAAAAAGATACCATCAAACAGTTTACCTATGGAAATTCTCCCATTTTCAGGGGCGGATCTCCATATATCTCAACTAAAACTTCGCGACCATCAACAGGGAACAAAAAGGCCAACGACCGAAGGGGGAATCCACCGAACTCTGATTCAGGCAGGTCAAATGAAGATGGCTTTGTCCTCCATGTCAAGGATGCGTAGCGTTCACCTCAGGTTGGTAGAGTCGGCAATCGGAAAATACTTTGCATTCGCAGATTTTTCGAACAGTCCTGGATACCAAGTATATCCAAGTATAAGGATAGAGTGTTCAAGCATCTTTCGCACTTTTGATTTTTGATCAAACTGGATTAACGAGGTCAAAACCTGCGACCGGATGCCATCACGTGCCCCCCCCCTATGAAGCACGGTGGCCGTTGATTCACCGTGAACAACGAGGGTGACCCTTTTTTTGGTTGGTGAAGTTGGCAGTTGTTCGGTTTGTGTTCAAAGAAAGTCACAGATTTTTGGAAGATTCGCTGCTTCAGCAGTTTGAAGGTTTTGTCAGAATTTTCAGTGATTGCAGGTGAATGAACATGTGTGCGTTTCTTCAGGGTCAAGCAGACCATCTTCAACCGGGAAACAAAAAGCCCATGTTTCTTGATTTTGAAATTGAACTATCAGCGATTCTTCCAATCACCCTTCAATGGTGGAAGAGACATTCTGAGAGAGATCTTGAAAGGGTACGCTTATTTTTGCTACCTCATTGCTTGAGTGCAAAACAGCCCCGATTTGCTAACTATGCTCACTCAGATTCGACTGCAAAACATGGTGTTCTGAACAGACTGTAGATGATGGAGTGCACAAAGAACTTGGCTACCCGTGATCAAGAGAGGTTACAGCTACACTGGCTGGAAATACACTCAACAAGCAGCTCTAGTATTTGCAATAATAGTTTAAAGATAAAAGGCGGATGCTTGCGAAGGTTCCGAAGGTTCAGCGTAAACTCTCATTTGGCTGCTTCTGCAGATGGTGCGACTCCATTCTGCTCTTCCGTGCATTGTGATAGTGCATACTCAACTCTTTTTTTGGATGTTAAGTTCCAAGAACTTCAGAAACAATGCCATCTCCGGACATGAACAATTTACAAACCTATGATGCTGTTCATGGACAAAATCCTGCACTTGTTCAATATGGTGATGTTTAACCATCCCAACTGATTGAATTTTGTCCATCAACTGTATCAGCGAAACAAGGAAAACAGAGGAAAATCCTCAACAAAAAAGACAGGTACACCTCATTGATCGGTGGCTTTGCAGCTCATGGACACATCCAGCTAGCTCAGGAAATCCTGAAAAATCGGCGAGTTGGGTGTTTTGTGTATCGATTGAGTTGGCAACACATCCCAAGAAAGCGATGTTGGGCAAACCTTGCTGTTTCGTGTGTGCAAAAAGCATAAACCCGTCTATTTCAATTGGAGTCAATATACAAATATATATATATAATATATATATATATATATGTGTGTGTATCACCACCCTTTGCGCGGACAAAAATCAACAACAATCACAAAAATCAGCATTTGTAGGGCGGGGATAGTGAATAGAACCTGTAGCTTTTTCCATTCCAAGCATTCATTTTACAACGATCGCAGGCGGTGGGCCAGTTTCACAGTGCTCAACTTTCGTTCAGTGATTTTTATCCCAAGAAAAACGCTCTTGGCCCAGAAACGGAGATGAGCTCTTTTTGGTGTTGACTCCATAAATTCTATATCACCCAACATCACCAACATCCCCACCATTTCTCTTCATTCTTTGATTCATCTCTTTTTTCTCAAGAAAAGTTCTTCAAAAGAAAAGCTCCTTCCTTCATGTTCCTTCTCTTTGGACCTTCTCCAACACATAAAGCCTGAAGGTTTTTACTGGTTTTTCTTTGGATGTTTTTTTCTTATCGTTCAGGAGTGGTTGGACAACATGTTGCAATCTTCTTTGGAGCCCAACAGCTTCACTTTTGGTGCCTTCCTACGTGGCTGCGAAAAGCTACGCGATGTCGAGGCTGCCCACGCGGTCTTACGGAAGATGCAAGACGTGGACGTGGCACCTAATCGAGTCTTGGAAACAAAAAAACACAAGCAAAGTCGGCGGAGTTTTGGTTGAGGTTTGGTTCCTAGAGAATCTTATGATTTTTGAGGTTTGATCTTTTTAAAAGCAGAAAGACTGGGCCTCAAACATTGGTTTAGCCAAGAAACCTCCTAAAAGTGACTGTTCTTTTAAGGTGTGTAAATATCATTCTCAATTCAAGTCATGTAGAATAGCTTCACTGCAGGATTTTTGGACCACTGTTTAATCTATGTTGGAGTTCAAATTCCATTTCTTTCCCCAATGCGAGAGTATGACACATCTCACTGTGGTAATCTTGGCAGTCACAAGGGATTCCCTAAAAAAGAAGAAATTCGACTTCCTAGGCAAATGCAAGAATTATATCTGTTTCATCGGAGAAGAATGCTGTTTTTGTTCGTTCCTCCGAGTTCCTCCTTTGATGTTAACATCACAAGCACTTCTGGGGCCAGGAGTGATCTTCAACACCATGCTGAATATGTATGCTTCAGCACGTGAGATGAAACAAGCAGAAGCTGCATTTCAAGAATTGGTTCACAAGGAGACGCCCGATTTGTTCTCCTTTGCCGCGTTGGTGAAGGCTGCTTCACGACTTCCCGATCTGAATCGTTCCAAGCTTTGGATGAAACGAAGTAAAGATGCAAATCTTGCAGTGGATGCCAGGATGTTTAACAGTTTATTTGCAGCAATTGCGCAACTGGGTGATTTACATGAGTTTGATGCAGCAGTTCATGAGATGAAGGCTGAGGGGATGGAAGAAGATGTAGTTACTTGCAGTACTTTCATCAGAGCTTGTGCCACGGCGAAAGATTTGAAGAAAGCTGAAGAGACCTTGGAACGGATGGAATCAAAAGGTTTGATGCCAAATATCTTCACCATGAATGCTATGATGACTTGCTGTGCCACAACGGGAACTCCTCAAAAAGCAGAGTATTGGTTTGCGAAGCTGGTGAAGAAAGGTGTGCCGGTTGAAATAATTGGATTCAACAGCTTGTTGTCGAATTGGACTGCTGATCCTGCCAGGATGCAACAATGGATCAGACGCATGAACCTTGCTTCTGTGACTCCTGATACCCTTACCTATAATGGGCTCTTAAATTCATCTGCCCGTGTTTGTGATGAAAAATTGGCACAAGATATTTGGAAACAGATGGAGCAAGCATCTCTAAGGCCAACGTTGGCAAGTTATCGTGCATTCTCAAAGGCTTTGGCCCGACAAGGTCTGTATCAAGAAGTGAGCGAGCTTGTGAGTCGAATGTCCTGTGAAAACCGAAGCCCAGATACCTATGTCGTTCGTGCAGTGCTGACAGCATGCGCACAAGCAAAATCGCCCGAAGCAGCAAAGGTGGCTGAGGAGACTTTCAAAAGCAATGCTCGTATGTTCGAGAAGGACGACTATGCTCTCAGGGCTCTTCGCTTAGCTTTGACGAACCAAATGCGTGGTGGAAAGTCCATATTTTCCAAATTGAAATCCAAAATGCACTTGGAGCATTCGGATGATTCAAAAAAGCCCGGTTCTTGGACCGCACCAGCCGACAATGAAGAAATCTTCCTAACCCAGCGCTACGCCGTTTCAAATTTCGTCTTGACATCTCGAGAGACAATACCAGGAGTTGGTGTTGCTAAGTCTCAAGTTGAAGCCCCACAAGAATCTGGGCAATCATTTGTCATCTCCTCAACTACAGAGCCTGGCACTTAGAGGAACAAATATGATTGAAACAAATTTGGTAAGATTCAGGTATGTCGCTGATTGGACTGGGAAATGTTTCTTTACCTACGTGTTAAATATAGTCTTACAGTAGTTGGACCTTTGTTCGCTTGTTGGCCTTCCGTTGGTTGGAAGTATCAAAATTTGTTAATGGACACTTGGCGTGGCTGCTTGTTTGGGACTAGTGGTCATTGGGGTTTTCTTGGGAGGTGGTTCAGTGTTGTAGACCGAAAGAGCATGATAGTGAAGAGGCCTTGTTATATACAAGGCCTTTCTGTCTCTTGCTCCCTGTAGACTGTAGACCCTCTTTCGTGTGGCTTTTCTTTGTGGTCATGACATTTGTCAATTTGGCAGTAGGAAACTTGGATTGTCAGTTGTTTGCTTAAAAGTTCGCCCGTTCCAAAGGGTTGGCGTCTGCAGGTTCCAGCCGTTAATTCCTGGCCATGTACCACAACTGCTCAGCCATCACAGTCTTGATTTTCACGAAATATCATTTTCCTGTCCTAGGCGTATTTCTTCTTCCATCGATGCATTCGTTGTGTCAAATGATATGCAATCACATAAAGTGATTGCTTGCGACAACTTCTAATCTCAGATTTCCATCTTGATGGTGTTTTGAATAACATCCAGTCGGGTAAGGCCATTGCTTCGAACCTTTGGTCACCGTGAGCGCGGGCAGAATCCAAGTAGCAGGCCAGTCACAACAGAATTTTTCACTGTTCCCTTGCATTGTTTGGATGTCAGGTTGCGCTTGAAAGTTCAACGATAGCAGGGACTCTTAGCGAAATTGAAGTGTCGTTTTTCGAAGGAAGGTGAGGTAGCAGAAAAAGTGTAAACGACCACAATGTGAAGTTTGATATCTTTGCACACTTTGCGCTACCCATTTGGCGGCAAAAAGGTGCTACAACTGGTAGAACTTCACCAAGTCAAAGTGAGATCTCTACACCTTGCAGAAGGTCAGGATTTTCAGATTCTCAGTCTTCTTTTGGACTAAAAAATCGTTGAATTTCGTTGATTTTGAGTGTTTTTCATTATATTTCATGATTTTCATTTGTCCAATCTAACCATTTTCTCAAGTGTGTTTCTTTTTCGCATGTATTTCGCAGTAGCATTGTTTCGTTTCCATCCCTTTGGAAGGCCACACAAGTCGTTGTCAATCCTTCGAGCCGATCATCCTTCGTTGCACCTGAGGAGTGGATGGGAGGAACACGAATTTTCCTGTAGCAGTTGTGATGTCTTTCTTTCTGTTTTTTGTAACAAACACTTTTGTCAAAAAGGAGTTTGTATCACAGAAGTAGGTGAATTTTGTGGGAAACATCGTTAACAAGATTCTGAAGCTTTGTTCTTTGAATCTGGAATTCGCAAGAAAGAAAGGTTTTTGCCGTAGAGTATTGCAGGCGGTGGGAAGCTCCCGGCATCTTCGTCCATTTCCGCAAGCCAAAGCTCAGCTGGAACCTAGAGCTGTAGCCTAAGCAGTGAGACGAGTGTCTCTTGTTTTACGAAGCTGTCAGAGATTCAGGGGTACGAAGATGATCCTTTACAAGCCCTTTTTTTGGTATCCTTTTGAGAGCCTTGAACTGTTAAGTATAAGTATGGGAGGCAGGGATTGCATATAGTTTCCGGGGCTCCTAAGGAATTTTTGCTTGAGAAGTTGTCAGTGCAGAGAAAGACTTACCACAAGAATTGAGACATGCAGACCAAAGAGAAGAATTCTCAGATGCCAAAACCCATAGCAGAGAAAACATTCCAGGTTGTTATGACTTCGTGCTGAGGTTGACGTAAACCTTTGATGGCCGAGAGGGATGAGAGAAAGGTGACCACCATGACCTCGGTAACACTGGGCAGGATTTCCACGGATAGAAGTCCATGGAAGGATCTTTGGTGCAACATAAATGCGATGAAAATGTCAGGAAATGCATGAGGTCTGTGGTGTAACATTCGGATGTTTGGGGGGAATCAGATTTGCAGCAACTAAAAACACAGGTTTGGGACTCGACACCTTGAGACTCACATGACATCGTGGTTTTGTCATGGGCCACGTTTGTCATGCAGCGTTGTACCGTGGTTTTTGCTGCGCATAAAAAACCTTTTTGGCTCGAGTTTCTTCCATCACTTCGGGGTGCCGGGCAGCTTTAAGAAGATGCCTCAGGTGTTACAACATCGAAAAGATGTAGTTTGCTTGTTGGTTTGGTGTTGTTTGAAGCAGTTAAACTATGTTAAACTATACGAAAAGAGGAGGAATTGAGTGAAATCCCGCCTTGAGTTGACTCTGCAGTGACATGTAACATAGACAAAATCTTGCCAATTAGGACGGTCAAAACAGGAATCAATTGATGTGGACAGAACGCCTCCAGAAGTCGATTCACACAAATTGGCACTCTTTACCACTTCTAAATTCTCCAGATAAACGGATTCAGATATACATTCATTTTGTACATACATTGCCTTGTTTCGGGGAGGTTATATGCTAACACACCTAGCTTTTATTATCCGAAAAATCTTAAAACAGTTTCAAACCTGCCAACAAGTTTCAAGATATTCAGCTGAGGTTGCCTTGATGCGCCTACCAGGTTCGGTTTCCCTGGTCTATCGTGGTGATGCCAATCATGACATCAGTCCAAGACGAAAGTCGCCCAAGAATGTAACAGAATTTGTGGAGCATCTGCTTTTTGTTTTGCATTTTTTTGGCATCTATTGTCGATTTTGCTAGAGAATCTTCAATAAAGAATGGATGATGAGAATGCATAGATATCAAAAACATAAGTCATGAATAAATTATGGGATACTTTGGAAGGCTTTTCCTGCTACCGCTATCAAGCGCAAAACAGTGATCCTTCACACTTGCGAGAGTCGCCTTTTGATGTGCAAACCCTGAAAAAGGGATCCGCTCCAGTCATTATACCACCATTTCCCAAAAAGCTGGGAGGGTTAGGTTTTCAAATTCACAAATTTCACTATTTCTGTTCAAGGTTTTCTAAAGTTGACATTGCCATAAGGCTGAAAGGATCTATCCAAAGATTTCCCAAGGCAAAACCACAGCCTGGACAATCTGATAGCGAAGCGAATGCCTCAGCTGCCTGCCATCACAAGAGGAGGAAACTTTACACTCATTCCAGGGAATCAGAAGTTTAATTTCAACTTCTAGGATTTTCAATGCTTCAGATTTAAATGTTCATTGCATGTGAGTTTCTTCAGCTCCATGTTTTTCGAACTTGCTCAGGTCTAAGAAGGGGCTCATGCAGCTTTCTGAGTATGCACTACCCTTCGCTACATATTTTGCCGAGTTTTTAGGCCTGGAGCTGCTGGGGATAAGGATATCCATCAATGCCGGGCTGAGACAATGGAGCTTGCAGCAACTCAATTTCAACTGTCACATCTCTTTGGACAGATTTGCTTTCTTATCAGGTACCTTTCTGGTTGTTTTCACTGCTTCGCTGCTCATCGTTCGTCTGGCGCTTATGTGCAACTTCAAGTGGATTTCATGGGTAAACGGACAACGAAGATCTGATTTCAATGAGGAGATACAGAGTTTGTGGGCTCTTGGGCATGGCGAGCCTCGGGCATAGCGCAGGGCTTCCCAGAAATGCTTGAAATTCAAGGGCGCTCTACATGCAATCTTAAGGATAATTTTGCTGAGCTTGCGTGAATTTTATCGACCCCAAAGCAATTTGGATCAAAATTCCTTGCCCCAAACCGACCCTTCACACTTTTTTCATGTCCACTGAAGCTGAAAAAATCTCCCGTGAGTCCGTTGAATCTAAGGTTTGCCACAATCGCCGCCATGTCAGCCACCAGTGCCGTATCTGGAAGTCCCTTGACGGTAAGACAGCCAACACGTGCACAGGCAAAAGTCGTTGTTTGGAGAAGAGATAGGCTTTGCGGCTTTGCGATGAATGTTTGTTTTTTGGGGGGAACTGCTGACACCCCTTTTTTGAGGGATGTTGGGGAAGGACATTCAAGTAAAAACTCATTTAGTGCCCTCAAATGAAAGGAGTTGCTTCATTGAACGGATTTTGCGGAGGTTTTCCTGGATGCAACAAGAAACTTTTCTTTGGGGCACCCGGTTAGTGACCGAGGTCATTTAAATCCCGCAGTGTCCTTGGCCTTTGGATTGCATGGACCTTGGAAATTTTTGTTCGATGGGAATAGGGTCGTAATCTGAAGGTTTTTGTTGTTTGTTTAAGTACGGTTGTTGCCTTAGATGATATTGTACCATGTTCAGGTATTGAATGGAAATCTACCATCGTTGCAAATCACGCAGAGCCAAGGTCTCGAAAGATGTACTGGGGCCGAGTTGGGAAATATATTCTGCTACAGGCGCCAAGGATCATGCAAAAGACGGTGACCAAAACAGAAACCGTAGAGATTTTTGTTTACACCAAGTCTCATGCCTTAGTGCAACATGCACTGATACATTGGGACTTCCATCATATACATTTCCAGATGGTGTCTTTTGAAAGAAGAGATGCGTTTTTTGATGTTGGTGCCTCTGACAGCAGTACTTCACCACATTGCGAAAAATACCGTGGTGTTTTCCCGCACGATGTTTCCATAGGTTGCTGCTGGTGTGGCCGCCTGCGGAAGCGTACGACTGTTGATGCAGAAGCAGATGCCACCAGTCCAGCCGAAGGCTGTGTTGAAGTGACCTAGCTGACTTGTACAATGCAACTTTTGACCAATAGAATGGTAGGATTGATGATAAAAAGGTGGGAAGATGGACAAGAGACTACCGAATCTATACAACCAAACCACATAAACCACATTTCTCGCCGGCTTTGTTCCAGGCCTTCTATGGCATCTTGGATGCGAGTCTCATTGAGGCATTGAGCCGATTCCACTCTTTTTTGGAAGGAAGCTTTCATCGTTTTTAGGAGACGACCAAGATCTGCCAAGTATGCGTAAAAAAGAGATGAAACAACAAGCATGACATGCTTCACCTGATTTTTTGGCCGTGTATTTGTTTTTGTTGCATGCTCCAGGGCATATATAGTGCAGTTTACTGCCTCGTTGCACTGAACTGCATGGTCTCTCTCCAGAACAATCCAAGAGGCTTAAGGACCCTCCGGATTCCGTGGATTGACAGAAGTTGGGATACGAAGTGAAGGATTTCCCCGGCAAACCAATTAGGTGCCCCCTATTTTCTATGGAAACCCCTTATGCAGTAAGAACGACAAGCAGGGAAAGAACAAGTCTCTGTTTTTTTGTTTTTTTTGTTTTTGGCTCGACTACTCAGGGATCTGGATTTGTAATGAAATCCCGATCAACGAACATAGCCATGAACTTAAAAGAGGCCATCTACTTATGAACTTTAGGGGCCGTCCCCAACATGAAGGAAGTGGTTCTCAATTGTGGGGATACCAGGAATTTTCTGATTTCAGCAGAGAACCATCTACAAAAGTAGGCACCTTCTGTTTCAACTTGGATTGCACTCATCCCACCGAAGGAATCAGTTCTTTCCCCTGGCAGTCGGCTTTGTAATGATTGCTGGTGGGGAACTGAGGAGAATTGACAGAAAAAGGAAGAAGTTCAGTTTGTGTTCCATCATGTCATCATAGCATCATCAACTCCATCAAATTCTCATGTCAATAGATAATTATCATGTGATTGATGCACGCTGTGCCTCCAACAGTTTCATTTTCAGGTGGACCACCCTGTAGCGAGGTATCTGGCGGGTTTTTCAGACATGTTTGCCATTGGTGGAAGTGGATCATGGTTCATCGTGGTTCATGCCATTCACGTGACACCGCCAGGTTTTTGAACCCAGCGATCACCTTGGGTTTTTGCATCCTTGGAGATCAAGGCTGGGAAAAGCACCGCCTTTTGTGTGCTTTTCTCGAAAAAATGCAGGATTTTTGAAACATGAGGTGGTGAAACCACAGGTTTTTTTCTTTCTTTAAGTGTTCTCCTTTCGATGAAAAAACTCAAGTCTAGTCTCCCGGTCAAGATCTCTCTCAATAATTTTTTGACATTGAGATGGAAATTTGCAAATTCACACCTCCGGGTTTCAAATTATGGCACGAGCGAGGCCACGACTTGCCGCGGGCACTTTTCCTGGCAGCGGCTCAGGTTGGGAGAAAAGTATCTTAGGCAGTTTTTTCCGTGTTTTTTAAAGCTGTTTGATTGAAGGGAGTCTCTAAAGCACTGGAGCGCTCAAGTGGTGGGCACTATCAGATATGACAAGCTCAAACAAGGAATCAGACATCAATATATGCATAGGGAGCAGCATATTCTCGAACATCATAAACTTCAATACCCAAAAGCATAATGGTGCAGCCACCACTGAAGGCTGGTAGTTTGCTTCGTGGCTGAAATTCGTGATGGTGGCCAAAGTTGCCACAGCCATGATGACCATCATCCTAGCCATATCAACATATGATGACCACCTTTGCTACCTGCAGCTTCCATAATGCCACTAAGAAGTGGATGCTTCTGAACTTTCAAGAACAGTTAGGTCAAGATCAGCAACTGGTGAAGGATCTTTGAAGCATCAAGAGTCACAATCAACAAATCCACTGGGAACTGACAGTCTACGCGGTTTTTACTAGTTTTATGGGAAAAAGAGACGTAGTGATATAGATATATAGCATAAATATCAAAATATAAACAGTTATATAATGTATCTATATGTAAATATACTTTAGCGAAAACTTCAATAAGGTTCAGCAGCACTCGGTTGCACAAGAAGTAAAGCTTAAGTCATATTTCCACCTTTCCGTGTTTTTTTCCCCACGAAAGGCTGGAGGTGCAATGGCCGCGGCCATCATTTTCTTTCTCGTCCATCCAGAGGAAGCTACTGTTGCTCAGGTGTTTTTTCATTGGAAGTTTGCAATCTCTAAGATATCTTAAACCTTTAAGGAAGTTGCTGTAAAGGGATTTTTTTTCAATCTTCAGCTTCATCCGAAACGTGTGGATTCGCAGGAATTGATCGCGCTCGGTATCGGAGTTGGAGATGGCCTGGGCGTCCAAGATGTTCACTTGCATCTTTTTGGTGGATGAAATCCCGAGAGTAGATACCCTCATAGGACAGAAATGCTATGCTTCGAGGCTTCGACTTCAAAACCATCGGTCCTTTCAAATGTTTCAGCTGCAGGTTTGAGTTGTCACCGCATTTGCGGTCTTGCTCTTAGATTCCTTGTCTTAGAGATGTTGTGAGATGATTGTCATCGCATTAAGCTGCCATTTTCTGCTT
Source organism: Breviolum minutum Mf 1.05b.01 (assembly GCA_000507305.1). Taxonomy (NCBI): domain Eukaryota; class Dinophyceae; order Suessiales; family Symbiodiniaceae; genus Breviolum; species Breviolum minutum. Next base: position 46,728 of record DF239378.1, read on the forward strand.
AGGTGCCGTGCAGGCCCTGAATTTTTGTGGTCGGAGAAAAGCAGAGACTGAAGAGGAGACTGCGTGGTACAACTAGGGAAGTGAACTCCACCTTTTTTTCCCATTCATGGATGTGACAACCTTTTGTGTCGTCAAAGATGTGATTGATTCAAAGATTTGCAACTTTGGAGATGGTCATGTCACAACAAAAAAATAAACGTTGATTCGAGGGTGATCCTTTCCCTATTTGGTGGAAAGAGCAAAAGGACAGCGAAGAAGAAATCGTTGATGCCTGGAGCCTAAATTTCCACGTTTGGAAGCTGGTTGGTATCAAACCTTTTCCACTCCTAGGAATAAAGATGATAAAGAAGAATCTGGTTGGATTGATAGTAAGCTAATTACCACCTTCACAAAGCAAATAGTTTCCATAGGAATTGTCCCTTTTTTTTAGCAGGATTTTTCCTTTCAGGTCCTTGGATAGGACAGTGAGCTCAAGGATGAACTCTGAGGTGGAAGAAGTGGCACGAAGATATCATCCACCTTGGTGTTGATCTGAGTTCCATGAAAAGAAGACCTTTTGTTTCAACTCTCATGTCAATCAGTTGGGTCACGTTTGTTTCTGAGGCCAGCTCGAATCATTAGCGAGTTAGTGGGGAGCTACGTGGTGGTTTGGGAACCGAGTCAATGCAGTAATCCATGAAGAGAATAGAGTGAAGCTCCAAAACGATGCCAGTTTTGGGAAGTGATCTTGGGAGATGCTAAAGATATTTCTGCTTTCACGTACATTTAGTTTGAGATCATTTTCATAATATTTCAAGAGATATCTTTTCCATGATGTTTTCTCTAGTTTTCTACGTCAACCGCAAATCAAAAGGAATGCTAACACGGCAGGTATTGACCTTTGGCCTTTGTGCTGTTGGACTCTCAGGATTTAGTGTTGGAGTATCATTACACCAATCAAAGTCGAGGTTTTCACTAGGAAGAGTCACACTGGAGTCGGGGTGCAGACGATATTATAAAAGGAAACTCAAAAATGAAACCGCAAAAACAACTCAAAACACACAAAAAAATTGAAAGACTTGGATTTTCCTCACCACCCCCCTGAGCCCTTCCCACATCCTAAGATAGCCACCAACCGCATCTCCGGGGAGGAAGCTGGGAAGGCGTGGCGGCGTGGTCTGAGAATTCTGTGATATTTTTTGTGTAAAAAAAGTTGATCTCAGCCTCTCCGCTTGAGGCTTTACTCTTCACCTTGGACAAATCACTGAACACGACTGTGACTGGGAAACCGGATGAGGACGAAAGTTTGTGAGTTGCATGTCATTGATGCATGTCATTGATGGTGGTATTGTTGGTCATGATGATGATGATCATGGTAATGAGTGTTAGTTGTAAGACCAAGGTGGAATATGGTGCATCCTCTCCAGTCTTAGAAAATTCGAACCTCTGACGGGATATTTCATAATCTGCTTCGTTTCTAAAATGATGATGGGGAAGGGAAGCCCATCTCACCGATTCAGTATTTGATGGATCCTTCAATCCTTCCTTTGTTGTAAGTATCTATCCACAACACAGACTTTCACAGAATCTGAATCTTTCTTCATTGAAACCAGGAAGCGAAGTTGGTTTTATCGACCCCGTATTCCACCGGTGCTGCGGTGCTCTCATTGGCCACTCGTCTTGAAATTTTTCTAAGCTCACTGAGCCGATCGCCCACGCCACTGAGACCTATTCATTGGCATCCGTCTCCGGTGCCCACTTCAATCCGGCAGTCACATTAGCAGCCGCGGCCTGAGAAATTGATGTCAAGAGCAAGATGAGAAGGTGACAAGGGTGACAAGGGTGACAAGTGTCTTGTTTGCTTTTTAATGGAGAGGTCATGCTTAGCAGCAGAGACCCATATGTTTGGGCAGAGGTGCACAGAGCAACACCTGAAACATTAAACATGTTGTGACCTTTGTGCTAGATTGAATGCATTTTGCGCACAGGCGCCAACACGCATTCTCGCACAAGCATCTGGCGGCATGGCAGCTGCTTTGACGTGCCCTTCAGGAGCTTGTTTGCTCGTGATAGCAAACTTGTCACCGACACTTTCTTTGACACTTTTTACACGAGAGTGGCCATGGCACTACAATTCCTACTACTTCTATGTGCAACCTGCAAATTCGCCTGGCAAACTTCTTTGCAGGGTGACTTCTATCACCTCCTTAGTGCCGTGAGATATTTTCAACCCATCCAAACAAAGTGGCGAGGTACGTTTTCGTGAGTCGAGGTCAGGAACAGGCATTGAATGGGGCAATTTGGAGCATGCTTGAACCTCCAAAACCGTGCTAGATTTCAATGATTTCCAACATTGGGATTTGCATCCAGAGTTGGTGAGAAAAGAACATAAAAGCTGGCTAAAGCACCAGTTGGATTTTTGCATGGTGAGGGCAGTCGCCTGCAATTGCACAACAAATTGCAGGTCGTTCCGCAGCACCTACCACACTTGGGTCCCGGCGCTGATTATACTTGGCCATTGCCTCAGAGATACTTTCTCAACGAAATCTGGACAAAAACCGACTCAAAGCGGCAAACAACCTATCCATTTGAGGATGTCACCATTTCAGGAGAATGGAAAACTTAAATTAATCTAATCCTTCCGCTTCGCTGAAGAAGTTGCTGAGACAAGCAAGCTTTATCCAGCATTACCGTTTTGTCAAACAAAACCTCTCAACTGTTGCCGTATATCATAGCCCTTTTTATCTTCCACACACACCAAATTTGCGCCTGCTAGCGGGAACGGCATGGCCGTCCCATGACTTTGAGGACTGCCGTAAATATCAGTGAGATGATCTTCACTCTGGTCGATGCCCCATGCTGTTCTTGCTGTGCTTGTTTGGCCTTTTTGGCATTTTTCTCGAAATAGGATATGACGGCATTCGGGTATGGCACGAGCAAGGACAAGCACTGAACACGCCTATCTCCACTGGCATTAGATGGAAACGCCTTTAAGGCAGTGGCATATGTGATCCTGTGCATGACCACGGTCACAAGCCCAAGGTCTGGGCACTTGGCAACAAATGTTGGAGTTGACTTGACCCTTAAGATTCATGAGAGGAAAAAGAACTGATCCCTCTTTTTAGGGTGTCAAATGAATTCTCAAGAGGCTGTGATAAATGATAGCTCACCAATTGCTTATTCTTTCACACAGAATTCGGCCAGGTTGAACTGCCTAGCTATGACTCGAAAGGATAAACTCGAATAAACACAGATTGATCCAAACACAAGAAGCAAAGCTGTTTTTGAATGACTCACCTTGTTCATAGCCAATTTAGCCCCCTGAGAAAACCTTCAAGGACCCATAGAATATATGGCCCTGCACTGTTGAAGGCCTGCCATAAAGATCCATAAGATATACCCATTTTGTAAAAATTACGATCCAACAAATCTTGTGCCAGGTATCCAAAGGCTTCATCTACTGCCAGCTTTGACTTCGTCCTTGGCCCCAAAGATGCAGGGAAGGGCCCCGTCGGAAAAAAGAACATTCCGTGCATTTCAGCGGCCACCAGGGCTATGCCATTGGCTTCACAGTAATGGCAGCTGCTTGAAGCTTAGCATTGGGAGCGATGTGGTTGAATTGGAAAATCCTGATGGTTGTTGGCCATACTGATTTCATAGGTACTTCAGTCATTTTTGCACCTACCTGAATCCGAAAGTCTACAATCCGTTGTGCATATCCAGGGTCCGCACACCGCTGTTTGCGTTGGGTTGTGTACCATTGCTGTGTTGAGGGCTGGGTCACGCAATGGGTATCTGGTGGAATGCTGAATCCTGCCGTCAGCGACTAAGTCTCTAAGTACTCCGATGTTTTGGTTCCATTTCAGCTGCCACCTCCTGTCAAGCGACTCCTCATGGCTCCCCCGAAGTGATTGCAGCAGTTTAGTGACAGCTTACGGTAGGTGCTATCCTTCTCAGCGGGATGGTTTTCCTGAATGCTTAAGATGAGTGTTTCAACCGAGAGAACATTTCTGCGATGCTACAGCTTTCGATTGAAGACTAAATCTTGACAAAATGTCAACATCCATGACGTTCTAAGCGTATATCCCCACTTCAAGCTCTTGAAAAAGTCACCAAGGTGAAAAATGTCCCAAAACAGAAGCTAGGTAGGTTTTTGTCAGCAGATTTTTTGCCGAGATTTCGCTTGGAGTTGCGACTGCCGAAGTCCTGCAAGCGGGAAGAGCGGGTTTGGAGCCACGTCCTCGAGATTTTGTTCTGTCAAAGCACCGGATTTTCGTCGTCATGCCCATGGCCATTGGCCATTGGCCATGGCCTTTATTTCCAAATGGCCCAAACCAAGGCCTGGAAATTTGACGAAGATGGCGAGTGCTCTCCTGCAGTACGTTGGTTGGCAATGCGCTGGAGGTGGGGCTGATGGCTACTGGGCTGAGCCAAAGCAGCAAACTCGGAGAGTGGACGGACAGACGGACAGGTGGCCTGGCGGCTTTCCTCTTTTGGCTTGCGCATCCTTTGCTCTACAAGAAGGACAAATTTGGCACGTCGCACTGGGAGAAAGAGTTAGATTCTGGATAGATGAAGCATGATTCTTCCGAGTCACATTTTATTAGATCGCAGTATTGGCAGTTGAGAAAAAAACATGACTTCAAAAGTCATATTGTTTTCCACTGTTTGCTTGTCATATTTGCTGCTTTCCTTCACGGTCTTTTCTTCTCACGTTTCATGGAATCCTTTTTGCAGTCTTGTTGCTGGTGCGGAGGACCCTTTGCTGGCCAAGTGAGTGTCACTGAAGCTAGTCTAAACTTGTCCTCAATTAGGCACAGTGCAAAACCATGTTTCACAACTCAATAGACTCCGACCATTACATAGATCAAGATTCTAGATCTGTAAAAGACAGATCTTTGCATGAAGTGTCGAAGATTCTCATGCTTGAATCTCGAAACGATTTAGAGAGAAAACGAGCGACTGAAAAAGGCTTGCGTTGCTGTGTTGCTCAGCGTACTTTTGGTAAGTTTTTTGGAGAGCCAAATCAGGTGAGTTGAGTCGCAGCCCATTTTTACATGTCAAGATGAGATGAGCAAGGAAGGTCGTGTGGCCAAACACTTGCTGGAAAGCACACGGGCGATTAGTCGATTTGGTCAAAGCCACTCAGAGCTGGGCTTTGCCGTTGATATCATTGATGCTTCAGAAATTCTTAGTGAATAGATTCTAGCATATGTGATGAAGGAATCTGAAGCATCAAGAGTATCAACAGGACTTGAATCTAGTTTACCTGCTTGTTTTTGGGCTGGTGCGACATAGCAACATAGCATTTTCGGTGCGTCAAAATTTGGTGTACTTTTATGTGTTTCTTCCAAGTCTTTGGGACTTAGACTCTATCTTTATCCCTTCCCAGTGATGTTGAGGTAGAGACTGGGCAGCTGCAGTGCAACTCTTGCATGTCCTTTTGGAGACAGCATCAAGAGGGGAGGCGTTGGATGCCAAGACCACCACAATCTCTGTCATTTCATACAATGCCACCATCAGTGCATGTGAGAGGAGCTCAAAGTGGACTTGGGCTTTACAACTACTTCAAGACATCAGTTCTCGAAACTTGCAGCCAGACACAATCACCTTCAACACTTGCATCAGTGCATGTTCAAACGCCTTGAAGTGGCAGCGAGCAGTATGGTTGTTTCATCAAATACACCTTCAAACACTTGCACCCACAGGAGTAACATTTAGCGCCCTAGTCACAGCGTTTGAAAAGACTAACGATTGGATTCGAGCTCTTGTTGCATTTGAAAGAGCTTTGGTTATGAATGCTGCAAGTGTGGTGACATTTAACAGTATTATCACTGCATGTGACAAAGGGCAGCAATGGGAACGTGCTTTGGGACTTTTGGATGCTATGCATTGGCACAGCATAAAGGCCGACATTTTCTCTTGGAACTCAACGATGAGTGCATGCTGCAGAGCACAACAGTGGCAGGTCGCTTTAGAACTCCTGGTAGACATGCAATTGAAGCGGTTGAACATGGACCAAGTGACCTTGAACACAGCGGTCAGCGCGTATGAGACAACCAGACACTGGCAGGGGGCTATGAGATTACTGGATGAAGGAAGGAAATTTGATGTACTGCCGCTTGCCTGCTGAAAAGTTGAACAATGTATTTTGGGATAGGACTTGTAGAAATATCACGAGCATGTTGAAAATCTTCCATGAATTTCCTACTTCGCATTGGAAGCATCAACCAAGGCCCGATGTCGTCACCTGTACATCTATGATTGCATCTTGCTCGAGGCATCAGAAATGGATAGACGCCATCAAGATCTTCGAAGGAATGTCTCAGAGCGGGATTCTGCCAAATCTGCAGACATATAATTCAATCCTGCATGTTTTTGGCCAATCAGTTCCTAGGCAAACTCTGTTGTTGTTTTTTTTTTCCGGTATCCAAAAACAGTAAAAGCATCCAACTAATGCACTTTCACTTGTGATTTTCATCACATCAGGCTCAATGGCAAAGAGCTTTGGGAGTTTTTGAGCAATTGAAGATAACTCACCAGCCAAGTATCGTCACTTTCAGCTCGCTCATCGCATGCCAAGAGTGGGAACGATCGTTATGTTTCTTCCAAGACATCTCCAGTTCACAGGTGCAGCTCAATCTGATTGCAGTGAATTCTTTGCTTGGTGCTTTTTCTGAAGGAATACAGTGGGACAGATCGCTGGTACTTTTGCAACAGATTCATGGTCATAGTCTCCAACCTGACACCATATCATACAACACTTGTTTGGCTGCCCTGCAAAAAGAGATTCAGTGGACACATGCATTGTCACTGCTTTCACTGCTTGTCACCATGCCAAGCATGCCGAAAGGAATAAAAGGAATAAGGACAGTAAGGACAGACGTCATTACGTACAATAGCCTCATCACCGCCTTAGAGAAAGGACAGCAATTTGAACGAGCCATGAAGCTCTTTGACAGGATGGAGTCTGAGAAATTGCAGGAGAAAGCTTTGCCAACACCAGACACATGCACCTACACCTCTGTTATCAATGTCTTGTCACAACAGCACTTGTGGCAAGATGCATGTCACAAGTTCTCCAGCATGATTCTCAACAAGCTGCAGCCGAATATTGTGGTTTATGCATCTTTGATCACAGCTCTAGAAATTGGACAGAGGTGGCAAAAAGCCATGCTTTGCATGCAAGAAGCTATGAAGCAATTACTTGTCCCAGACAAAATCACTTTGAATGCAAGCATCAAAGCTGCGGCAAGAGGTTCCAACTGGGAGCTCATTATGAGTTGTTTCCGGCTGTTTCATCACTTGAATTTGCAGCCCGATTCGTACACCTTCACGTCAATAGTGCATGGTTTAGCCAAGGCAGCCGAATGGGAACGTGCATTTGAAATGTTAGATGAAGCAGCTTTCCACTGTCCACTGCCATCTGAAACAGACCTAGCTGTCCAAGCGGCTATGAACGAATTCAGAAAGAGGACTGCAACTGCAAAGTACACACGGCCCGTGCAAAATTCAAAGAAGCCCAGGTGAGTTTTTTACGTTTTTCAGTTTGCCAAGTTGTTGATTGTCCAAGCTTTTCTGATTTCCTGTTCTTTTTATGTTTCAGATTTTTTGTTTCGACTTTTCTTCGCTTTTTGGTGAAGCTTTCACTCTTGAAATTCTTTTGTTGAGGAAAACACAGCATTTGAAGCCCAGAAGCCTCTACAAGATCCTTTGCGACGTCGCTGCAGGGCAAGTGCCCAACAGAATCCACCTCACTGCAGAAGAAATTGCTTCTGAGTGTGGATCTGACGGCATTGCTTTTGCTCGAAATTGTATAGATTTATTGATACAAAAAGAAAAAAAAACAATGAAAGTTGAAATGTCGACCAGCCAATTGAAATTTTGGGGTATGGGTATTCTTTGAATCTGCTTACAAATACCTTTAGAACCTCGATTTTTATCATTGGAACACAGGTCCTTTTAAAAAACCGTAAATTAGAATATATACTTTAAAAACTAGACGCCGGATATCCTGAAAGCAATGAAGACAGTTGAATAAAGGAAATGTTTGATGTGAGTGTGGATATGAGCAGTATAAGGAGAATTTTGAAACCGGATATTTTTTTATACCTTTGCATAACTTCTCGGTAATACAACGAAAGCCGACCCCTGACCAAAAAAAAACATACAAAAACACCACCACCCACCACCACAAAAACACCACCACACCACCACACAAACACCACCACCCCACCACCACCCACCATCACAAAAACACCACCACAAAAACACCACACCACCATAAAACATCACCGCAAGAAACACCACCACAAAAACACTACCACAAAAACACCACTACAAAAACACCATACCACCACAAAAACACCACCACAAAAACACCGCTACAAAAAACACCACCACAAAAACACCACTATACAAAAACACCACCACAAAGATACCACCGCACAAACACTATCATAAAAATATCACCATAAAAATACCATTACAAAAATACCACCATAAAAACACTATCACAAAAATACCACCATAAAAAAACTATGAAAAAAACACCACCATAAAAATACTCTCACAAAAATACCATCACAAAAACACCACCAGGACATAATAACACCACTACAAAAATATTACTATACCACCATAATACCGCATAATTACTATTACAAAAAGAAAAAAATAGTACGTCTTTATAAAAATACTACCATAACACCGCAAAAACAATATTCTAACACTACTTTATACTATAAAAATACGATATACTACTACAAAAAAAATATTTTTGATNAATATATATTAAATTTTATTAATTACAAATTTATTTTATCAATATTTTAAACTATATATTTTTTATTAAATCTTTATAATATTATTTTAATATCCTTTTGTTTTATAAAAAATTTTGCCAAAAGCAGGACCTGCGTTCTAATTTTGAAAATTGTTTTTTCTAGCTTTGTTTTTTATGCCAAGAATTTTGCTAATTTTATTCTATACTATATTAAATTTAATGAAATACTTTTCAAATATTGCCCCTATAACGCAAAATCAATATTATTAATGATCTAAATCACCTTCCACCTTCACCAAAAACTGCGTTTCCCAGACGACATAAAATCATTACTGATTTACAGGATTTCTCAAATATTTTTCACTTGAAACTTTGGGTTTAAGGAAATTTTAATTTCCCGAATTATGATTTTACTGAAGCGATTTTTTTCCTCACGGAAATTATTAATCTTTTGAATTTTGAAACTTTTCAATAATGAAGAGCAGAAATCGTGATTGTGGCAAAAAAAAATCTGGCATGGATTTTTGGGTCCCTTGTATGACTTTTGACATTGAATTCTTTCTTTGACTTGCAATGATTTTTTCTTCTCGACCTTCCACTTGGGTTCCTTCAGGAAATACTTGTTTAGATTTTTTTGTCAGTAAATTGAGGAGCAAGGGGAAAAGCTTTGGAAATTTCGTGATTGCTTTGGAAAAAGATTTTTGTTTTTCTGGAAGAAATAGGGTAGAATTAAAAAGTGGAACAGCATCGGTCAAATGAGCCAATATTTTCATTCAAATATAAAAAAAATTAGAAATTTTATATAAAACAAATAGTGTAATATTATTGAACGCATTTTATTGAAAATTTTACTTGCCAGAAGTGCCCGCACTAGAAGTCTCAAAGAAAAAAAACTTGAAATCAAACAAGCGCGACCGACCAGCGCGATGCCCAAACCATTTCTTTGCTTTTCCATGGTGATGCTGCGACATGTTTTCATGTCACGAAATTTCTTGCGGCGTGAGATGGAGAAATGCGCTTTGTGCGGTAATATGGGGTGAGCTACCTGATATTCTTGTGTCATGTTGGGTGATGCAATGTAATGACATACCATGGCGCTCATGTAACCAGCTGATATTTGTTGTGCCGTGTAATCTGGTGGAATGTTATAGGGTCAAACGGCCCCTTTTCTCAAAACAACTGTTTTGTAGTGCAAAAGATCTATTCCAGTACAAGGCCACACACAAAACTTCAAAGTACTACCCCAGCACCACTTTGCACTACTCCGGTATTATGCTTTACGGCGAAAAACTATTCCAGTTTGACTGCGAACTACAAGTGCTACCCCAGCACCCCTGTGAACAACAAACAACGATACGACTCACTTCTTTACCAGTTATTGCTCGAAAAAATTTACCAAGTTCTTCTCGACTGGCCGGATAACTGCCAACTACTTCTATTGCTAGTACTTCTGCTAATAGGGCTACACCTGCGATGAGTAGCACTGCTGGACAAGTTATCTTTTCTAGCAGGTCGGCTTAACTTCCCTTGATAAACAGTTTTGAAATACAGCAAAAATTTTTTCGTCTAACAATTTTTTTTGCATTCATATGAAAAACAATCTATTTTTTTGTTTTTTTCCATTTTCAATTGTATTTTATAAAAACCAACGATTTATTTTCAAGAAAGAATAAAATCAAAACAAAAGAACTTTTTTAAATTCAAATTTTATTCAACAATCAACAATGATCAAGATGGGAACCAGGAACCTGAATGTTCACTTGTTTCTGCAGAAGGCACCAACTACAATGAAACGACAGTGTTTTTAAGACACATTTTTGCAACACCACTCTACACTTCTTGACCACACCACTTCACCGCAGAAGAGTTTCACAACAAGTCGTCACAGCCCGTCTCCACAAGACTTTTCATCACACATCTCTACAAAACTTATCCAGAAAACGCCCCCAGCACATCTCTACAACACTTACCCACAACATGTCCCTACAACGCGTCTGTCCAGCATGCCAGCAAAAAGTTTCGTACAGTACCTGTCTACAGCGCTTCAGCTCCTTAACTTTTAATTACAACTTGCTTCCAAAACGAGCATTTGGTGCGAGGCTTCCGCAACTTTTCATGCGAGGAGAAGCTTCCAAAGTCGTGCGCCTGCCACGCAAGATGGGAGAAAGGCCCCTCACCTTGAGAGTCTACAGAGTCGTACCAGCATTTCGTGCGAAATTTCCTTCATATTTCGAACTTTCAACCCAAACAAATGAAAAAGTATGTCTTTGGCCAAGCTTCGGCCACTTTCCAAGACAATCACCAAATCCTGCGCGCCCCTGCCATTACGATTGGTGGAAACAGCACGCCGCCCACGACAACGCACAACAGCACATGACAAATGCTGCGTTTGCCACAGACAAACGTCGCGCTCGCATTCACTCCCTTCCAAAGTATTGGTGCCTGTGACACAAAACAGGAAAATGACTTGACACTTTACGACTTGGCAGGGCAAAACGAGCATTTCGTGCGACACTTCTTCCACTTGAAGGGGAGGTTTTTTGTCGCAGTGTGAATGTAGCGACCAAGAGCAGCGAATTAACGACGGTACGACGGCAACGAAACGACGACACGACCACGTGACAGGAAAACAAGGCGAACACAGGTCCAACCCCAGACCCCAACTTTAAATGGGAACCCCTCGCAACGCATTCAAGAAAAAAGAAATCACAATTTGGCAAATGAACAAACAAAACCAACAATAATATCAATAAAAAATAGAGAGAAAAATAAGTATGATTTAATTCAATATCTTGAAATTGATAACTCTTTTATTGGCTTTTGCAAAATTTTCCTTCAACATGCTATTAATTATGATTTTGAAATAAATATAAGATATTGGTTGTTATACCATGAAATTGAAAAAGCCGCATTGCAAAAACATTTTGTGTCGAATCTCCAACGGAGGCTATTCTCAACCATTCTTCATTGAATTCTAGGATTTTTTGATGGAAATCTGGTTGCCAAATTTTCAAAAAGTCTTGAATTTTTGAAAAAACGGTTTCGCACACTCTTATTTGCAATTGCTTATTTTCCTTCCCTTTCTCAATGCATCCTGCTTTGAAAACACATCTTCCCCTTTAAAAATGCATTGTCATGTTCAGCAATACATCTTTCCCTTGGTAAACAAAGCTTCTCCATCGTGAATACATCTTCCCCCTCAGAAACACATCTTCCCCTTCAGAAACATATCCTCCCATTCATGAACAAATCGTCTGCTTCGTGAAGACATCTTCCCCAGAAGGACATCTTTGCCTTCAAAAAATATACTTTTCTTTTATAAACACAGCTTCCCCTTGAAAAATAGGTCGTCACCTTCAAGAATATATCTTTCCTTTGACAAAAACATCTTCCCCTCCATAAACACATCTTCCCCTTTGAAGGCAACTGCCCTTTTCAAAAATACATCGTCACCTTCAAAAATATTTTCTTCCTTTGGTAAACACATCTTCCTCTTCATGAATTCATAATCCCCTTCATAAATAGATTTCCTCTTCAGTTATATATCTTCTCTTGCATAAGGACATCTTGTGTTTCATAAATATCATTTTCTCTTATAAATGTGATTCGCCACGTCGAAGGAAGGAAGGAATGAAGGAAAGGAAGACGGGGGGAAAGGAGAAAGGAAGGTGACATTGATGACATTGGTGGCATTGTTGGGGGTGTGATGTTGGTGGTGTTTAACTTTTTCTTGGCTTCATTTTTTTTGGGTCGTTTAACTTTTTCTTGGCTTATTTTTAGTCAATAAAATGCCTTTAAATACTGAAAATTATAATTAATCTAAATAAATTAAAAAAAAAAAATATTTCGAATATTTAAATGTTTTTTATTTTAATAATATATAAATTTATTTTTAATAAAATAATATTTAAATATATATTTGAATTTTTTTCTAATATTTTATATAAAAAAAATAATATTTACAAAATTTCAATAATTATATTATACATTTTACACATTTAATGAATACTGAATAATTTCATGAATAATTATGATTAACAACAATGGTTCATATAAATCAATAATATACCAATAATTTTAAATATTAGTGATTTTTGCATTTACGGTATATTTCCGTCATGCTTTTCACGATTATTATCTTTAATCCAGACCTTTATTTTTCATTACCTAAATCTTTTCAATTTGAATGCTTGCCGTGAAATCTAGATGATGTCTCTTAGAATTACCGTCCTTCGGAATGTCAATAGTTGCAAGCGGTTTTATATGCGATGTGACTCGTGGCAAGCCCCGTGCTGCGTCGTCTGAAGGCATGAAAGGCCAAGATAAAATTGGAACTTAAAACTTGATAAAAATGGCGATAAATGCCAAGGTAATACCCAGAATCATAATAATGTTATATTTATCAGGCCGGTACTACCTCCACCACATATTTTTTTATATTTATATGAGTTTTAAAAACAAAAAAAATATATAAACTTAATTATACTATATTATAGGTTTAAAAAAAAAAAACCCGAATTATTGGACCAAGAAACGAAGCATTGGGTCGCATGAATCACCTTAAATGGCGCCCGGTTACAAACTTACAAAAAAAAATTAGGTCCATATTACTAATTACTTTGCCAAATAGAAAATAAATTAGATTTATATTTCTGTAGAGTTTTTTTTTAAATTATAGTAAAAGAATTGCTATTTTAATAGAGTTTATTTCAAATAAATATTTTTTTTAAAATAATATCCGATATTTATAATAACAAAAATAGGAAATACCCTTAGCATATTTTTTTAATTTAATTTTTAATTTAAGATTTTTCTATTTATCCCATTTATATTAAAATTTAAAAATTATATTAAATTTAAAAATATTTATAAAAACTATTATATATTATAACCCAAATTATTATAAGCATATATAAAAAAAATAATAAATAATTAATAAAATATTTAATATACCAAAATATACTATATATTATACTAAATTACCACCTACCAAAAAAAAATATTAAAAAAAAATAATTATATATTTATTTTCCTTCCTACCATTAAAATAAATTTATTATTAGAAATAACAAATCAACAAAATATTATAATTTTAATAAAATATAAAAAATATATAAAAAATTATTATTATTATTTTATTATTTTATTTTTTAAATTAATATTCATTTAATATTATTTTTAATTTTAATTCTATTTTATATTAATTTCTATAAAATAAAAATAATCGATATATATTAAAAAAAAGAAAGTAAGTAAGCCAAAAAATTAGACGGAATAATGCGTAAATAAATAAATAAATAAATGGGTAATTAGAGAAAGGGAAAAAAAAATAATTGATAAATAAATAGTTGGCAGAGATACAGACAGATTAGATCAAATCAGATTGGATTGGATCAGGTTTTATTGGATTATATTGCATAGATAGATAAATAGATAAATAGATAAATAGATAAATAGATAAATAGATAAAAAAATAAATAGATAAATAGATAAATAGATAGATAGATAGATAGATAAATAAATAGATAGATAGATAGACAAAATAAAAAGATAGATAGCTTGATAGATCGGCAGCTAGGTAGATAGTCAGAGAAAAAGATAGAGAGAGACAGAGAGATCTCAACCATCTGTCAGTTGATCGGTGTCTTCGCTGTCCCATCTGTGACTCTCAACAAGACACCGATGCCGCGAAGACACCGATCCCATAAGTTTCTTTTGTTGAAACTTCAGCAAGATTTTCAAACAAAGAAACTGAACCACTAAATTGACCTTTAACTATCCAAACAAAAAGCACTTGAGCAATCTACTGAAAGCTTCGGACATTGCCCACAAAACAATAGCAAACCCCTTGTTTTCAAAGCTACCCTGATGCCATTCTTGGTGATGCACGAATTACTCTCCTTTGAATGCTCTTTGACATATAGACATATAAAAGCATCAAACATATCGTTCTTCAAAAAAGTACCAACATCAATATGACTTTTTTCTAGGCAACAAAGGAGCCAATGCAACGAATTTGCAAGGCAACCGGGCAAACTATGTGACATTTCTACAATTTTGAAGCCATTATTTTGGCGATTCGATACAGCCACACTCGTGGGCTATGTTCTTGTCTCAACCTGCAAAGATGTCCTAATCAAGTGCAACATTCGACACTCTGGACACTGATATCCGAAATTGGATTGGCAGCTGCGAGAAGGACATGCAACAGGGAGCCCATAGCTCTGATCGGCATTCAGAGCAGCTTCTTGTGCTTTTGGCAAGCCTTTCCATGCTGATTGTTTTGGCATGCGCAACGAACCGTGAGGAACACCTGAAGCTAACATGTCTGTTCCAGTTGTCTTCCAAAATAAATTTGGGGCTGCAATATGCAACTTCATGATGAGAAGACTCTAAGACTTTCTTGTAAATAACTCATTTGGAGTGGAATTTCTTTTGTTGCCCAAAAATTTATCAATTGCCTTGTCTCCAGTTTCTGAAAAAGGTCAGTTTTTGATTGCAGGAGCTGCCTACCCAGACCTTTCCCGCCTCAGCGAGCGGTACGTAAAATGCTCAAACATTTCTTCACCGATTCGAGGCGTCCATCCACCTGCACGTGACAGCGACAAACACGACGAGTGGATCTGATAACGTGCAGCGAAGCAAGCAGCTCAAGGAAACAGTTTCATTTTTCAGACACGAAAGCAACAAAAACTCAACAAAGTCAAATGTGCAGATACCATCTTGCTTCATCACGCAAGTGCTGTTCCAGTGTAATGCCTCTTTGGCCACCTCGAAGAGCTCTTGATGTCTTCCCTGGCACAGAATTCAAGTTGGTGGCCTCTTGATCACTTCCAGACTTTACATAACTCTGAAACTCTAAAGACAAAACTTAGTATCAAATGGTATCAAACCCATCCGACTTTTCCACAGATTCAATAAACTCGTTCCCTTTCTGAAGCTTGTCTATTCTAGGCCTCCAAGATACGACGCTGCTCCTCGCTGAAGTCAATTCCATTCATTGCCTGAAAATGACGACGTGACGACGACATGTCGTGACATGCTGCCGTTCCAAATCATCCAACCTCATCAACCTCACGGCGACAGAGAGTCGTTAGGCACGCATCGGCAAAGGCATAGGCCTGTGTTGCCAAAATGCCTGGCAAAAGTACCAACAATTAAACAATCAAACAAATCATCTAAGTCCTGTACTTTGTCAATGTATTTTTTTACTTCAAAACAATTGACGTATGAAAACGTCTTTCAGGTAGCGAACATCTTCAATTTGGCCCCTGACCCGACATTAATGTCTTTGGAAGCTGAAATCCTGAACAGCCATGACCTCTTCATACTCAATACTTTCTGCAGGATCTAAGTCTGACCCAGCTTTGTCAACAAATCTAACAAATCTAGAGCCTGACAACGTAGCAAAGGCCCGCTGCAGCTTCCGCACAACAAGTGGTGCTGATGCTTTCACGTCTTTGGGATCGAAGATCCTATCCTGGTTTCGTCTCCGTCTTTGAACCAGGTTGGATGATGGGTATCAAAGTCATTCCCTTTCAGTTTTTTCCTCTTTAGGGAACAAAACCTCCATGTTAGGCAACAAACTTATGATATCTCCTAGTGGAGTGATATTTGGAAGCCAGCCAACTCTCAGACCAGTCAGAGTTCGAAACACGGCTCGCACGGCTCCTGCAGTTGGGATGGTAAGCCACCTGAAGCTTCGCTGCGCTTCCGCATCTCCTTCACGACACGAGCTTTCGCTTCACGGCTCCGCAGCTCCTGGAGAGTGTTGGCAACAACAAGTTGACGAAAAGTGGAAATAAAACTTTGTACCTCAACGAATCTTCGACTTTGTAGCGTCAATCTGTCTTTGAATCGTTCAAGCAGATTCATACTTAAACTTATTAGCATTGAATAGCGTTGATACATCACACCACACGGTCCTTCTCATTTTTGCCGCCGGTCTTTCCAGTCATTTCCACATCCTGCATTGGGAAAAGACATTCCAGGAAAATGCAAAAGTAGTAGGTTGACATCCATTGTGAAAATTGTGAGATCCACTGATCGAGTTGAACGCTTTGAGGAAAAAACATGAGTTTTTAGAAAAAAACACTCAGGCAAACATGATTTTGTGTATGCGCTGTGACTATGTTTTCTCTACCACTTGCTCTTTCTCGGCCAAGCTGGCCCAGGTCCTCTTCACCCTTCTCTTCCTTCTTTCCTAACTTGTTGAGATCCAAATCTGGATGTGTGTGGGGCCTTCCGGTCGCTGCGTGGCGTTTGGAATTTGCCGTTGGAAGTCTTGGCTGCAAATTGAACTCACACAGGTTTGTGGTGATTGGTGATTTCCATTCCCACCGACTACAATCGACACATTTTTGTTACAGTACCTGTCATGACTGGGGCACTTCCTTCCAAAAGGTTTTGAAGAAACAAGCAAGCTGACGCTTTCTCCACCGCTCATGTGTAGCTCAATTTTTTCAGTGATTCAGGTAGAATTTGTTGAAATCAGACTGTGCCTCAACATGATCTGCGGATTGATACAAGCTGCTGTCAAAGTTCCTGTGAGGTTCCTCATCAATTGCTCACCTGCACGATCTCAGGTGGCTATGGATCCACCACCGAAACATTGAAAACTGATGGACCAATGCCCCCAAAAAATGAAGCAACAAAAAGAGGGCTTGAGAGGTCTTTCAAGGTGAAGTTGGATATGCTGATCTACCCATGGAAGGGACTTGAAACATCTCGAAAGCAGCAGATGAAAATCAAGAATTCCCAATGCAAAAGACAATGAAACATCTTGCTGCTTGGCACCAGGGTTGATTGCAGCCTTTTTGAAGAGTTCTACAAATAATTTTTCGTTTTGCCATGCTAACTTGATTCCACAATCCACAAATCCACAAATCCCAATAAAAATCAAGAGTTATCCAAAAAAAGCGTTCACCTCAGGCTGTGTGAAATTGATAAACATTTTCATGACTCTATCACCTTTGGAAGACATCAATTCGAACTGTCCAACTTTTTCAAGTTACCCGCCTACAGCTCCAACAGCATCGTCGAAGGCGCTGTAAACCAACTCTCTGACCACAGGGGAGGAACGCATCGCCTGGGCAGAACCGATGATTTCAACGCGAATTTTTTTCATGTCGTGTTTTAATCGGACTTTTCTTCTTCCAGTGATTCTGAATTAAACAAATTGAAGGCTTGAGGTTGGCAGGATCATTAAAATGAAGAAATATGGTGAAGAGGTGAGAGGCTCATAGCGTCTGAATAGCATACCATGTATCTTCCTGTCGATTCCAACATTCATATGATTAAAGGGGAAAAAACAGTGACGAGTTCAGGGAGGGCGTAAGTGAGTAAAGCGGAGTGAAGCTTCTCAAGTCACACAGTGACAGGAGGTTTGAGTAATTTGTAGTATGTCAACAGGACAATAATCTAATCATAGGCTGCAATAATCGGTTTGAAAAAGGGTAGTGTGAGGCTTTTGCAAAAATGTATAATTCACATCTTTCCCTGCCATGTCACGGTGAAGTGCTGCGTGAAAAGTGGAGATGCAATCCTGACGGTTTGTCCGCCGTTTCAAGCCCAAACAGTTTCGAGAATCTACAAATCACAGCTGTCCTGGTGCCAGGCCCCTCAGCGAGGAAGGACATCCATTCGGAGACTGCCACCTTCTGTTGCCGCAGCAGCCAAATTACCTGTGCAACTGCCATCTTGAACTTACATCCCTTCCTCAACTCAATGTGAACTGTGAAATTTGGTGCTCAAATACTTTTCTTGAGACATGAGCAAAATCAGAATGGGACACCTGAACAACTTCTTCATTCTTGTACTCGCACTGCAATTCCTAATTCCCCACCGTCTTGGGAAAGAGTTCTCTTCCGCCTAGTGTTCTAAGACTGGGATTTGCTTGTTTACCAAAAAACATCATCGCAAAATGAGAAACACTAATAATGAAACACTGGAGCTACGCAAGAGACTGCAACTATCCGACCTCCAAAAAAAAGAACATTTTTCATGCCTATCTCACAAACCCAGTGATTTCCAGTCAGCCACTCTCCAAGTCTCCCCAAATTCCCTGCCGACCCTGGCAGTGACATAGCGAAGTCGTTGCGACAATGGCTCGAAGGCGATGGGGAGCATCAGTTTGGATGCCACATCCTTGCAAAACGCCAACAAAACGCCAGGAGTAGGGCAGTAAAGCACAAAACAGTTCTGTAGTTTGGACTTGTGTTTGACTAACAAATTGAGGTAGTTGAGGGGAACTTACAACACTGCGCGTGGCTCATTTGCTTCCAACATGGGCTGAGTCAGCAACGTCCCAACGCTGATGTCCATGCACTCCGGTGCCTGGCACGACGACAGTTGAAAAAGCTGCGGGATGAGTAAAAAACACCAAAAGCATGTTAGATTCAGATTTAGATTTTCATTCCTTCGAAAAAAAAACCCTCTGCGCTTCGCAGCATTCCCTCACCTCCGGCACAAATTGCTGCTGCAGCAAAGTTCTTCACAGACTCCTCAAGGATTTCCAATGGCTTGGCGGCTTGACTTTTCGAGGTTCCACAAGTCACACCTTCGGATGGCACCTCGGGTGGATGTGCCAAACGCACAGCAACCTCCACTTCTGCGAGTAAACGACGCCAGCTGGCGCCACCATTCAGTGCTACGTCAGCACCAGGGATCCTTGCAAGATTGGAGGAGGAACAGTGCAACGAAAAACTTGAAACAAACTCAGCATTAATCATATCTTTTTCACACTTTTTGTCAATGTTCTCTTACCCTGCACCAAAATTAATTTAAAAGATTGAACTTTGTTCATACCAATGTATTGGTGTTTCACAACCTCTCTTGAACCAACTCTCTCTCCATCTTCCGTGATTTTTTGAGCCAAGATGCTTCACCTCATTGCGCAAATAGGCCGTATAGCCTTCCACACCCCCGAAGGTCTCGAAGACACATGCTGCAGCAGCTGCAGCATCCTCAATGTAAGCACTCATTACTTCCAGTCCTCCCTCAACAAGGTGAATCACCACTGAAACCTCAATTCAAATGCCCTTAACAAGGATGATTAACGAAAGATTACCAGAAAATTGGTATCTAATTTCTGTATTATTTTTTCACTTCACTGTTACTTCAGGTCGTTGTTCTAGAAATTATCCCAGCCGTTTCTGCATCCCCAGTGCGCCTGACTGAAAAGGAAGTCGCCAGCACCACAGTGGCCCATAGCTGCTGCGGAAGCAAATTCCTTGAGCTCCTCCATGTTGGAACACTCAAAAAGTGTGAAAAAACATGATGAATCGCAACATTCCATTCCTAGATTCTTAGTGCTATTTCGTGATGTTCGATATGTTAAGATCAAACCTTTCTAGGAAGTACCGCTGAACTTTGCACCAAGATCAGTACTCCTTCCCGTGGATCATCCGTTCAAGATGATTGGAATCCCAGTACCAAGTGATTCCTCCCCATGAAACGCGAGCTGATTGCCTTCCACAGTCTCTATGTTTGTTCTTGAGGATTCAAAAATAAGCAATATTTTTGTTGGAATGAATCATGCCACGTGGCTTGGGATCTTTCAACCATTACAAAAGTATTTCATCAGAATGGATTACCAGCACCTTTTTGGATGAGTGGTTGGGTGTAGTTTGAATGATGTTTTGCTGCAATCCTTGGATGGCTTCACCCCGGCTCCTCTTCCAAGGTGGATGCTCCGGCATTGCAGCCAGGCGTGCCTAGATGTGAAGTTTTTCAATTTTTCGACATCAAAAAATCACAGGACATGAGACAAAAACGTTTTTTTTCTTAATTTTCTTCACCATTTTTTCCTTTCCAAATCTTTTAGAAAGAGTAAAAAAGCCGGCGTTCGAATCAACTCAAACTGATTCCACCTTGGATCACTTCTTGTAGGGCTCGGCTGAAGGAGAAACCCGCGTATCTCGCCTTTGTCAACAACTCCAAGGTGCTTTCCTGATTTCAACAGTCATCCAGAAAAGGTGAAAAGGAAAAGACATGAAAGAGAAGTTCCAATCTTTGTCAACAAGATTCTTTCCTTGTGAACTCAACAATCCTGAAGACTTGGTGAAGTTGCTTGTTGTCCTTAAAAGTTCCTATGCAGTGGAGATCACAAAACCCTGCAAAGGCATTAGACAATTTGAATCTGTGTAGCTTTTAGTTGGAACCTCATGCCCCAAGGTATTTGTAACATTCCCTGTCCTTCTGTGCTACTTCTCGCGCTTCTCTGCTGGACTTCACCAATTTCATCTCCAACCTCTCCAAACCTCATGCTGAGGTCTTTTTTAACGGAAATGAAAAGGGAGATTGCAAAAGGAGATCCAAAATGTTTGCTGGAAACATGTGGTTGGAAGTCATCTTCTGCCTTCTTTTCAAACAATCTTTTCAACTGGCTTTGAAGGATAAAGTCTAAAAACCCACGACAAAGTCTCTGAAACCCAACCGACTGATTTTTCATGCTCCAGCTCTGAGCATCTTAACTTGACAGCCATTGTGGTGCTCTCTCCCGGCAAAGGCTGGAAAATCGCTCCTAGGTTTCTGGGTGAAATATCAATACCATCAACGTACTGGAATTATGATGGACGCTTCAGATGGTCATCATACAAATAGAGATGCTTTGGGTGCCACCAACATCAAGGATCTGTCATCGCTTCTTATCAACAATTGACGTCATTTTCAGTTTGTCATAAGTTGGAATGCACAAGGTTAGCATGCTTCAAACCGAAACATCCTCCACCTTGATCTAAGCATCCTATATTATCCAAATTCCCAGAGTATCTTGCAAAGAGCTATCAAACATCTCACTGCAGAGTCAAAGTTCTGAAGATTTTAAGTCTCACAAACATCTCTGTTTTAGGCTTAGTTTCTTTGATCAATCCCTTTGCAACTTCAGTCCTCCAAACATGTCGCAGCATCCGGTCCACACAAAATGGAAGCTGGTCGAGAGTCGTCACCTGTCGATCTAAGATGGGTTCGAGAGCTGGGAGCTTTTCTTACATTTGGGAAATGCCCAAACCACACAGCTCCAGGATGGAAGGATGGAACCTTCATATGACTGAGGCACTCAAAGGCTACAAGGTGCGAAACTTGTAAACACTTTACATGATTAGCTCCACTTAAGCTTTGTGTGAATCAGTTGTTGTATTCGAACTACTGAAAATATAGTTTCTTTGAACTACACTCGTAAAACCCCAAAAGCCTAACCACAATGTTTTCTGTGGTAGATGATCTTTGCGTTTCAGTCTATTTTGAGCTTTCACATTGGTTTTCAAGAAATCTTGAATCACTAGAGATCTTCACTGATTAGAGGTTTTGAGAAGTTCGTCTACTGATACCAGGTTTGGTTTCGTCTCAAAATTAGGAACCCCAAATCTGTTTGAAATGCTTGGTTTTTGACGGAAACTTGGATTTCAGATCTCCCAATTTTGAGACACATCCATATCTTTAGAAGATTTCTTGAAAGCATCTTCAACATCTTCAATCAACGGATCCTTACACCCACGC
Organism: Breviolum minutum Mf 1.05b.01; assembly: GCA_000507305.1. Taxonomy (NCBI): domain Eukaryota; class Dinophyceae; order Suessiales; family Symbiodiniaceae; genus Breviolum; species Breviolum minutum. Next base: position 68,989 of record DF239378.1, read on the forward strand.
CTCCTGAGCACACGCTAGAGGCAGCAGCCCCCACCAGCACAGTACGAAGTAACTGAGGATCGAACCTGTGAGAAATTCATCCATCATTAGCTATGAAACTTGGAAGATGGGAAGATTGGAAGATGAGGTTTTTAAGTCCTGAGTGGTATGACAAAAGTCTCAGGAGGCGGTAACTATTTCTAGTGCTTGGAAACTACCATGATGAGCTGGCGGCAAGATGTTCTATTTCATCCCGCTCTGAAGGAAACTGTAGCAACAAATTACCTAAATAGCCACCAAAATGTCCACATTCGTCCCTGTCCCTGGATCAAAAGAAAGAAGACCAGGGATCTTGTAACACGGCCAAATGATTCATAAGTTGGATCTGTGGGAGGTTTTGGATTCACATTTTGAAACAACCAAAGGCCGATAACCAAAGTCTACCTTTGGACTTCAAGGCTTGCTGAATTCTATGTATCAGTAGACCTTTTCCTCATCTTGTAAGTTAAGTTTCAACAAAACATTGAACCCGGCAACTCGGCCCAAATTTTTGGAACTCCCGGCCTTTTGCAAAGCTCTAAAGGAGGACCTTGTTCCAAACAAACCAGCAAGTTGCAACTGGATCCCATATGCTTTGCTCGCATCTCCTGGCAGTAATTGAAACATTGCGAATGTTGATGCCGAAGATGGCATGGTTAAAAATCCCACGTTGGATGGACATCCCTCACTATATCTAGATGGTTCAAAGCCATCCGGCCTGGCAAACCACCATTTTTGGATGTATAAAACCCCCCGCTGTGGTTTCCGGAAGTGGCTAGGGATGGTTAAGACCCGATTTCTTCCAACATGAATCATTCCCTTTGATGGGCACAAATGAACTCCTTCTGTAAACTCATCGTTGTTTAGACGTCACTTTCATGGAAACTTGATGTGTGTAGCATTGGGATCTCTTCTCGAAGCCAAGGGTTTTTATCATAATGGCTTTACGGAAGGAAAGGACAGAATGAACTCTTCTATCTTTATACGGGGTATATATAATTGGTATTCATGAAGCTTCATTCCCCAACCAGCCAGCCGTGGGCAATAAATTCAAACAAATTCCAACGTCTCGCGACAGTCTCCTCGATCTTGAAAGGTGGCTCTTGTAACATGCTACACTTCTCAGGAAGGTCCACCACATCCAAGTTGGCACAACCTGCGCTTTTGATCTCCAAAAAACCTTGCAACACCTGGTGACACCTTTCATCAGTTGTTTGTCCATCTACATCCAAACGTTGCCCAAATCTCTCCCAAAACAGTGAAGCACATCTTCCAAACAACTGAAGTATCCAATATCACCTCCAAAATCAACTGTTTTCAGGTCTAGTAGCTGCATCATTGTTGTCAGCAACAATACTCTTTCCTATTTCAAACAGGCTTCAATTCGACATTTCATCAGATCCTTATTCATCAACAACGCTGTTAAAAAACAGCTACTGTTGATGGAAGAAATCCTGAACCACCTGGGATGCAAAAAACTTTCTAAATAATGGGATAAACCACCAACCTCAACTGGTGAACGCCGGATTTCATCCATCAACAGCCTACCTCACCAAAACCCATCAATTTGATACAGCTTTGATACGGCATGGCGCACCTGCTGCGGACAAGCGCAGTCGTAAGGATTCCACTTTCAGCCGTTGACCTAAGGCCTCGTGTGCGAGGTGAGATGCTCGAATGCTCGGAAGATGAAAAAAGATGGAATATTTCTGTAGACGATTGAAACCCATGAGCAAACCAACATGCAGAGGCTGCAGAGGGCGCTGTGTGGCAGATTTTTTAGATTTTGCAAAAACAAAAGCATCCTCAAAGGCGAAAAACACAATCAGCAAACCTCCATTCTTGGATCATTTCACGGCCTACTGAAGCACATTCTATTGGTAGTTGGAGATCATATATGAAGATTTTGGTACAGGCATGTTATCAACAGATTTGGTGAACCTGGACACCACCAAAGCGACCCAGAAGTCTTAGGAAATGAAGTCATTGGAACCTGCCTGCCCTTCTGGCAAAACCAAATTCCTAATCTGATCATGGAAATCCGATTGCTGATCCCTAAGGGTTAGGGACCAATGGTGGAACAAAAATCAGCATTTATTTGTGACACTTCCTGGTTGGGTGGCTTGAGCGGGGGGTGAAAATTATGTAATGATTGGATTTTCATAATTTTTGTGAAGCCAGAACCAAGGACAACTCTTTTCACCTGGGCAAAAACAATAGTTTTGCGTCATCCCTTGCCATCTTTCTTGTGCAAAACTTGGCTCGGAAGTTCAGCGGCTTTTGAATCCACAGACTTTCCGGAAATAATCCCCGAAGCAGCTGGCATTTTCTTTTGAATTTCAAATGGGCCCACAACCATGCGTATCTCAAAATTCAATGCCCTAAAATCCGAACAACTGCTTGAAACATCAAGCAAACATTTACATAAAGATCATAAAGAGGCACTTCCAGGGGCGAGCACTAATCAAAAAGTCTAAATTTCTCTTTTCTTTCTCCTCTTGCAGGCCTGCTGTGTAGCATTTTGCACACCACGAAGCCACGATTCTGCTTCTGGTGCCTCACATTACATCGGGGCCAGGCACAATGTGGAAGGTGAATTAGGTGTGATGGCCCTCTGGGTACATATCACCTTGTGAGTTGGTATAGCTAGGTATAAATTCATGACTCCATGATCTTGATTATGTGTTGTGTGAGAGGAAAAATCGAGTTGTAGGCCTGATGTGAAGTGAAAGCTGCTGCAGACTTCAGAAATCTTTGGAGACAAAACAACCAAAACTGCCTAGGCAACTTTTCGTTTTGTAAATTGCCTGTGGAGGGCCGAGGTCATTGTTGCCACACCTGCCAGCACAGCGTGTTTGGACAATAAGTGAACAAAAACTGCTCGGATAGCCATTGCATTTAGAGAAAAAACCCGTCTTTTCAATTCAAAGTGATCATCCAACATTTTGATTTTGGCATGGTCGTCTTCAGCTTGAGTACACCTTTGGCTATCATTTGGAGATCTCCTCACAAATGACAATATTTCGCCACCTGTCAACCCTTCCCCAACGAAATGCCACAAACACCAATAACCACCTCAGTTCCAAAGCAATAGGTTGTCGCATGCCAGGCTGGACCAAAACCTGTGTCAAGGATGATCAGAGTTTGGGAATGCTAAGTTTTCTCTTTCCTTTCTTTCCTGTCTTTTTACTCCTTTTACTCCAAATCCAAATTAAAAACAAACTACATATTTGCAGTAGCATTTCGGATGCTCCTCCACTTTTCAAGTAGGTTGCATCAGAAACAAAAAACGGCCATGATCTGAGCTTCCCCAACTGCTGAGGCTGCTTGTGCCACAGCAGTCTCGCCAAGCAATGCAGCCATCAGCTCTCGACCTCGGTGGCTTAGAACCCAAATGACCGTTTTGCTTGGAAATTTAGGCCTTGTTTTGAAGGGGGTTGGCCTTCCACAATAGAGGTCGTTGGGGCTCTAGGTGCACATAGTTTTACATTTCAGGATTTAGATCCCCAAAAACTGCATTTTTGGCTTTGGCAAATCAAGAACCAGTATCTAGAGTCATCCAGCTTAAATTCACAAGGCTAATATGAATCACATGCTTTTCGTTGTTTTGTTGTCTGAAAATTCAATCCACGAAAATGGCAGTAATTGAGATTGGGGAAACCAGCAAGGGAATCTTATACTACGTCCCAAGTAAACAGAGTGTCAGTTGCCATGGTTTCCCATGACATACCTGGAAACTCAACATGGAAGCTTCAGACAGAGTTTTTGGTGCGTTGCTTTCTCTTTCCTTGGAAGTGAAGTTCATGTGATGTTCAGGGTTTGATGTGAAAAACCTACTGTGCACCATCTCTGGACTACACGTCCGTACTGAACTCCTGAAACAGATTCGTGGCTGGTGATTTTCTAGGACCGGGACCTTGGAGAGCCACAAATCACTTATCACTGCTGGGTAAAATCAAATTCGAACATCAGATTCAGTTGGTCCATAGGATGAAACCAAATCCTAAACTATCAAACTTGGCGTAACCTCGTCATAAAAACGTCGTCATAAATTGGAAATTGGTTCGTTTCTTCATCAACAAGGATGAACTAGGAAGCGCTTTCTGGGTCTCCACACGTGCAGCGATACCACCCAACAAGACACACTCGGGGAAGCGACTCAACAAATCTCTCACCTCGGTTGAAGCTGCAGATTGTACACTACCAGTTGGAACAAAAACATAGCAAGCGATACCACCCAGATGTTTCGTAGTTGGTCCAATCATGCACCAAAAAATTGGCAGCAACATGTTCAAAGTAGATCAATCAAATACTAGAAAACTGTAAAGAAGTTGGCTCTGGCAGAGAGTTGCAATCACTTTCATAGTAAACCCTTCGGGTTGGTATTGTCGGACATCGCTGCAAAACAAAAGACGATCAACTTGGCAAAACGCCATGAGCTCGTTACCCGCTTGGAGACTTGGGGCAAAGACTGGGGAAAAGGATGCCACATCCAAAAAATCCTCAATTTCTTACAAATCATCACTCCCATTTTTGCTCCCATAAAAGCCACCTCTTACACCCAACTCATTGGCCGAAAAACACCATCGCCCACCACAACGGTAGAATTTCAACATGAGAGCTTCTGATTCAAGTCATTCATTCCATGGGTTTTTCTCGTTCCAAAACCCATCTGGGGTACGTCACTCCCTCCACGTCAGAAAGGCCCTCGAGTTGGTGACGCACTTCACCTTGAGGAGAGGAATTTTGTGGAAACAGTTCGTTGGACATTTCCCAAAGTCTCTCCGTGTTTTTGGTGTTTCTTTAAACAAATTACTTCTTCAGGTTCCAAAAGTGAAATTCGAGCAAAATGAAATGAAGAGCAAACTCGATTTTCTCAACACTTGTCTACTAACAAAGCGACTTCAAGTGGGCAAAAGTAACATCCCAATTCATGTTTCCATCTGGTTCTTTCGGTTATTTCCAACTTGAAGAGTCGTGCCAAACACATATTTCGGATGAGGTTTAGGTGAAGTACAGAGACGTACGTCACGGAAGGAAAAACCGTTACTCCAATCACCTAAGGGGCTTTTGGTCAAACTTCTAATCCATCGTCTCAATTTCTTCCCCCAAAAAGGACCACTTTTAGCTTGGAAACTTCAACCACTTTTGCTTCTTTTGCTAGGCACCCACCAGTCGAGGGCCGGGTTTCCAAACTCAAAGCCCAGGCAATGCCATCCATGGTACGTCGCCGACGCTTGACCTGCGAAAGCTGTGGTGGTGCAACTCAGGTGAAACTTATAAAAACAACAGTTAACACGAAGATCTTCCAAAATATCTACCAACATCTTATCATCAATCATTCATAAATGACAAACCTCAATGGTTGCACCGGGAAGCTTCATGTATCTTGACGAAGAACAGAAAATTCTATTCAACTTCAGGGTTTCACCGAGTCACCACGATTTACTGTTGAAATTACTCGCCGATTTGGACACTAAAAAAGGTGTCCTAGAAAGTAGTAGTAGGGGGATGAGAACTAGATTTTACCGTGGATAGACAATCATTTCACCAAATTCCTCAAATCTTAGTGGGTCATCTTGAGGGATTCATCAAAAATTCACCATGCAAACCTTATTTGACTCAACACTGAAAGTGTGTGTTACCAATTACCCTTCCTCCCTACTAATCATGGTTCAGTGAAAAAAAAGGACGTCTCCAAGAATACTTAGCTTTCAAATACTACCCCATTTTCTACTGAAGCATGATATCATGGGAATCTACCCCCTCAATACCACGTTTTCCCCAACAAAATAAGGCCCAATTAAGGGATTAATATCAACTTACTAACCACCACCTATCATCCCTTTATAATTCATCCCTTAAGGAAGGCTCAATTTTTTCCGACCAAAAATCACCGACACCTTTGGCTCTGGTGCCATGGCGGCCATGGCCCGTGCCGGCGATGGGGCCAACATGGCCGGCAGGGTGGGCGAGGCTTTGGCAGCCGTGGGAGTGGAACCTCAGGGATCATTTTACCCCCAGAGATGGTGAAAACAAAAAAGGTGAAAGCAGATTCAAGACTTGGATTTTTTTGGAACTTGGAAATTTTGAACAAAAGTTGTAGAAGTCAAAGTCACAGAAATTTTTGTTGATAGAATTGAAAGATCTTATCGTTTGGTTCCAGCATGGTTCGCAACAAGACCTGAAGTTGTCCCTTTGAGCTTGAATCTTAAGATCACTATCTCACAACATATGGACATTCTGCACTCAAAGTAGCATCACAAATCGTTTTCTTTTAGCAGTCAATTCCCTTGACAAGTCCTTCAACATTTGGAGAAATGGTGATTTCATGCACCCATATATAGGAACAAAATAACAACGGTCCTGGTTCTTAAAACTTCATCACACCTGATACCATTGAACCAAGACTACTGAACCCGATCTTTGGGGATTTTCATCATTTTTCACACTGTCCAAAATATGACGATGACGACGATGACGTCGACAAAGCTGATATTATAATATTCACTCAACAAAAAGAAGCAATACTTCTTCCCTTCCATCCTCCCGATCTTATCCCCCCCCAAATCCTTCCAATCCTTCCATACCAAGATGCTTTCATGGGGAACTCTCTTCTCAGCTCGGCGACTTGGTGGAGCTGGTTCTTTCTTCACCTCCGAGAACGTGGAGGAGGATAGATGACCATGTGATGGTCCCATCAAAACAAGGAGGATTTGTAAAGTTTAAAAAAAATATCCTTGGTACATTTTCATTTCACATCGGGAACCAAATTCTTCCACCCTTCCACACTGGCCTTCTTTTGCGGTTGGGTTTGGGTATCTCCTGCTGATCACAGGGCACAACTGTGTCACATATGTGGTTCTTTACAGTGCAATCCTGGTTGTATGACCTGCAACTTCCTCTCTGCAAAGGAACCATGTCCAGCTGGTTAAGGGCTACTCATCTAAGATGGTCAACTCGTGCAATCTTAAGCAAAGAGCACTGAAAGAAACACGAATCACCAGCCAAAGTCATTGCTGTGGTTTTTCTCTTGCTAGATATCTGAGCAGGCAACACAACATGTAACCACTAAAACCAAGAGATGGGAGCCCTAAATGAAACACTGTGGAAATTTAGAAAGCATTTCATCCAAGTCGGTTTCACTTACATGGAGGAGCCCTCATTCAGAAATCAACAACAACCTTTCTGACATTTCCATTCTATGAAACTAGAAATAGGTGCAATGCCAACTTTGGAAGGTAGATGCATTTCATCAAAATCCCATCCTAAAACTACTTCTCACATGGCCAAGTCCCGCATTTATTTGGAGGATTTTTGGCCACAAAGAAATGGGAACCCACATTGCTGTCGTTGAGTCATTTCCTATCTCCCGTCTCCTGTTGCTCCGCTGGGGGTCCCAGGTGCTCGAGAAGCCTGGGAGATCAACTTGGAACATAACACAATCTGTGGAGCCAAACTGACAATTGGTGAACAGTTGGGGGCACTAGGACCTCATGAAAAACCCACACACAAAGATATTATGTACTGTTCTTGTAAACTCAACACATGGCAATTCAGAATTCAAGTCTGTTGAAGGCTGAGAGTGTCTTTAGAAATCCCTCTTTTTGTGAACCACATTGAGGATATCAAGGGTGCCATTTGATAGGTTGCTGAAATTGACACTAGAATAGAGGGACTAGGATGATATCTTCCGCAACAAATTCACATAGTTTCCACGATACTTTTTGCACCTCCGACACTTTGAAACATCGGAACATCCTGGAGGTTCCAGTGTCGCACACTGCAACTTTTCCCACCTTGACCCCAAACTCGGGCAGTTGTGGAAGCATGGTCAGCTAAAGTATCACCAATTCAAAAGTAAATCCAAAAATCCAAGGCGAATCCAATCAATAGATTTCGTAAGTCCATCTCATCTACCTTCCAATCATCGAAAATCAGGAACAATTGGAAAGTCATTTTGAGATGCACCCTCACTGACACAATGATCTTTGTTGAAGTCACAAAGTTGATAGCCCCTTAGCCTTTTGAAAAGGGAAACCCCCAAGCCCATTCCTTTTTTATGACTTCCAACCCCTGTCAGCTTACAAATCCCAATACTTAAAAACAAATTTGATGTCGCAAGATGTGTATTTCTTATTTTTTCGAAGCTTTTGACCTTGCTCATGGCAGGTGAAAAGTTGGCAGAAAGGATCTGATGATCAAAAGATTTGCTAAATTGGATATGAAAATTGATATGCTGATGCAGTTCTTAATGAAAAGGAAAAACACCTGCAAACAAACACAACGCTGGTTTTGCCATAAGGCCTGATACCAAACAGCCACCAGTTTGCCAGCTACCTGTACCCCCAGTTCCCTCAAGCCTCTTCTGACTCCTAGAGGATGGCTCTGTGGAATCATGTTTTGATGTGAAAAAACACCTGGTGGGTTTGGGAAAACAACAAAATAACAAAGACACGTATCAATCATATCTGATTCTTTTGTCATTGTCAATCTGGATGGCAATGGGCATACTATAGAAGCCTGCTGGAACTGAGAATCCTCATGGAACAATCTTCCAGTATAGATCATATCACTACATGGATTGATTTTATATGGATAGCTCTACGTGAAATAGAAGGATGCTGGTTCCGAAATCCGGTTGCACCACCCGTTCTTTATGAACGATGCCATGAAAAATGAAATATTCTCCATATCAACTGGTGATCGACGGATATCCGAACCACAAGGGAAATACTTCTTGGATTGTCTATGGGGAAGCTGGTTGGAAGTTCTTTTCTGAAGCATCCAACAGGTAAATCCAAAACGGATTTGCCACTTGATGATGTGTACGTTCCTTGTGATCATCAAAATCAACACTCTCTAACCTCCAACAAGGAGACCTCTTTCTTTTTGGAAACACCTCTCAAAACTCGAGGTGAATTACAGGCACTTCATTATGGAACGGAGCTCTTTTTAAAGGGATTGATCTGCCCACATCGTTTGATCACCAGGTCCTGAGCTAAAGGACCAGTGCCACGCTTCTTCATAATGCACGATTAAGGCGAAAAATAGGGAAAAGGTGAGATCTTCAAAGATCGAGGTGCACCTTTCTTCGAAACTTGCCTCTAAAATCTTGTTTTGGTCATGTATTACTGTATGACACCACATTTTTAATCATATTTTTTCTTTTTGGTGGGATGTGATCAACATGTCTTTGAGCCAAATGTTGCCTGGACAGAACAAACCCACAAAGTCCAACAGACCCCAGACGGAAGGTTGCTTGCAATTTGATCTCAGAAATGGCAACTCATCAAAGTTAAGTATTCAATGATCGAACTAAGAAAAGACCAACTGGTGAAGTCGGAGATAACCCAGTCCACCCACCTTGCTGAACATCACTTTTGCGCTCATCAGTTCAAAGGTCTGCTGCACAAAATCTACGGAGCGCTTCTGATGGCAGGTCCAGGCTCACAAACCGCTGCCAGCCCCGGAGTAGGAGCCATAGAAGAAGAGAGCCAGGATGCCAACGGCCGCAGTGCCCGCCAGGAGACCAACGGCGACCAACGGAAGCCTTGAAGGTTCGCCACCTGTCGCGGCCATGCTCACCTGCACGGCACGGCCCTCAGTGAAAGTGGGGGCCTGTGCCAAGGCTCCAGCCTCATGCTGCGTGCTGCCACGCAACACCTGAGGAGCTGTGAAGCTCTCACTTGGCAGCAGCATGTAGGTGGCGCATGCCACCACAGCCAACACCAGCAGGTTGGAGCTACGTGCCATGTTCTCAAGATCGAAGAAGTGTTGATCGACAGGTGTCTTTGAGCTTGATATGCTGGAGCCAACTGCATCAAGGGAAATTGATGTAAGTAACTTTCAGTCTGTTCATTCTTAAGGCAAGTAGCCCCCCCAAAAAAGCATCTGTTTGGTTACAGTTTCTAATTTTCACACTAAGAAACTTCAAGAACATTCTAAGCAATGCACAAAGTAAGAAAAGATGTCGGTACTCAAAACACTTGCATTTCTCCATCAAGAAGAAGGCAGCCCAGGAATTCTTCGCGATCTCATTCATTTCCTAACCGACCTCTGATGAAACAAAAGAGGTGAAGGCATCAAAATCTCCACCCAAAAAATACCTGGGACACGTTTCAAAGAACGTGAAACAATCTGAGATCATGATGAAATTCCAACAAGTTTGTGGGGAAAACCTTTTTTTGCTTCATGTCTGGTCATCTCATCAGCATACGAGAATCATCTGAAATTGGGACTATTTGCCCATATTTCAATGGTTGAAGATTGAGCTTTGCAACCACCAAGTATAAATCACTGAGCATTTGGATTTTGAAGGGGTGGCCCGTAACAGTTTCTGGTCAACCCCAGTACCATTTCCCTCCCAAGCGGCCTGGCAACAGCAAAATACTCCAAAAACCACCAAATTCAAATGAAGAAATACCAACAACGTGTTTCCAGAATCAAAAAGGCTTGCGGCTTGAATCAACCAGACGATCACAGATGCAAGGCAACTTTTCTTTTTAGCATCTTGTTTCAGACATACTCGCAATTTGCCTGGATAGTCTACCGAAAAACACATACCAAAAAAGTTCAGGCTATCTCACAAACCGCTGCCGGCCCCGGAGTAGGAGCCATAGAAGAAGAGAGCCAGGATGCCAACGGCCGCAGTGCCCGCCAGAAGACCAACGGCGACCAACGGAAGCCTTGAAGGTTCGCCACCCGTCGCGGCCATGCTCACCTGCACGGCACGGCCCTCAGTGAAAGTGGGGGCCTGTGCCAAGGCTCCAGCCTCATGCTGCGTGCTGCCACGCAACACCTGAGGAGCTGTGAAGCTCTCACTTGGCAGCAGCATGTAGGTGGCGCATGCCACCACAGCCAACACCAGCAGGTTGGAGCTACGTGCCATCTTTCGGATCTTGAACTTGAACAGGTGGTATCTTCCGTGCTGTTTTGAGCCTGAACACCCTCGAGTACCAGGATTTCACATGAGGTCTAACCTCCAAGAGCCCTTCTCCTCACCAACCCAGCCTTTCAGCACCTGTTGTCCAGCAAAAGTCGAGATGTGGTACCAAACGCAAAACAAAGAATGACTGGTGTGATGTCCCATTGTAGCATTTTATGATCGTTATCACCTGACTGAAGCATACTTCAGAGACAAAGTATCCGAGTTCCAACACAAATATGTCTACTTATAACCAGTTACGCTTGCATTTCAGTATAAATCAATCCAACGAAAAGCACTACCTCGCTCCTCCGAAATTCTTTGGGTTCTCAAAACGACATTCATTCAACGATTTTTTTCAGTTCTCCGGAATTGAATTTACCTCTTGGAATGGGGTGACAAGGTGAGAGCTCAAAATTCTCAGGGCTGGCTGAAGACATGAAATTCCAGATTAGCGTCGTTCATGTGACGTGGGTTTAGACTTGACATCAAACCTTACCTTTTTGGACTACATGCAAAGTCGAACTCAGTAGTTGTCATTGATCACTTGGGCGCCTTTGGATTAAAACAATGTGATTTCTGTTCTTCAGGGCTATCACCGCCACTCCCATTCACCAAGTTGAGCCAAACTACCAAAACCCTATGCCACAAGTTCTAAATCAATCAAGTTTCGTTGTTCACAAGATGTTACTTCATTCCATTTCATTCCTCTCTCCAAGGTTTCTAGCTGAAACGTCACACCCATCATGGCTGGTCACCGCTACATTCACCATATCTATGCCTGTTTCTATGCCTATGCCATGACAGATTTGATCATTGCTAAAGCTTCATTCTTTCCAACCAAGTCAAATTTCGAACATCCAAGTGATGCATCGTTTTAGCATGTCCCCACCAACAGGTTTGCAACTAAACCTCAAACATGTTTGGAAGAAAAGAGAAAATCAGCCCATATCTCCTTCGTGAGGCAATAAGCACAAGGGTCATGAATTTTTCCGGCTCCCCTAAACCTTTGGGCATCCATACTTTGAGGTGGATAGGTTTCATCCCAATTCGGTGGTGAAGGTTTGCCGTTCAAAAGTTGGGGTACTGGCTTAGTTTGCAAAAAGTCCGGCCTAAAGACTATCAGGAAGCTGAAACAACAAATTTCAACTGGATGTCGCTATTTCTTTGAAGGAATGAATTAGAAACAATCCAACTGTCTAGCAATCATTTCCTTCCCACACATGGTAAAGTACGCTCGAAAAGGCTAAAGTTTTCCTTCATTGCTTTTCATCATGGCAACTTTGCAATCTTCTTCATAATAAGTTCTAAGGAAGAAAAACACAATGGAACGGGGTTGCTGACGAAAACACCCCCAAAAGCCACACCAGTTCCACCAGTACTGCCTGCACATCTTTTGTCACTCACAGCCCTTGTCAGCTATTCCGAGTGCATGAGCTCAAAAGCTATCATCTCATTTTTTCCAGAAACAAAAAACGAAGCTCTCACAAACCGCTGCCGGCCCCGGAGTAGGAGCCATAGAAGAAGAGAGCCAGGATGCCAACGGCCGCAGTGCCCGCCAGGAGACCAACGGCGACCAACGGAAGCCTTGAAGGTTCGCCACCTGTCGCGGCCATGCTCACCTGCACGGCACGGCCCTCAGTGAAAGTGGGGGCCTGTGCCAAGGCTCCAGCCTCATGCTGCGTGCTGCCACGCAACACCTGAGGAGCTGTGAAGCTCTCACTTGGCAGCAGCATGTAGGTGGCGCATGCCACCACAGCCAACACCAGCAGGTTGGAGCTACGTGCCATGTTCTCAACGTAAATTGCTTTGGGGGCACAGATTGGCAGCTATCGATGCTGGAGCCATAACGGTAGAATTTCTGAAGTCATCTAAATAAATCTAAGTGGGTTTGGCTGGTGGTTTCAGCATTGGTGCTTTGGAAATGGAACTCAACGCTTTATGACGTTTTTTTTGGCATAAAAAAACATGATCAAGTTTCATTCCCACCTGAACGGACCACTGAAAACAGATGCATCGGATAACCACAGTGAAGTACCCCAGGATGGTGAACCAGAAAAGCAGTTGTTCACAACTCACCAACCTTTGCAACCCCTTTTTGGCCAGAAAAAATGTACCAAGAGTGAGGTCGAGTGATTTTATGGGCTTCACCTTTGGAAAAGATGTCCTCTTCCAAATGTCAAAGGAAAAAAATCAACTGTACACACAAAGTTGATCCTTTTTGTATCCCAAAGGTGTATTAGACTCATCATCTTTGAGCATTTCCAAGGGATTTACACAAACAAAAATCGAAGACATCTGTGGAAGCCAGAGTGTCTTCAACAGAATGAGTTTTCATCACTTGAAATTCCATTTGGGGTTCCTTCTGTTGAAATTTGGGCCTGAAGCTACCAAAGCCACTTCTCATCACTGCTACACCTTTAAAAAACATCTTCGAAGGAATGAGTCAGAAACAATCCAACTGATTACATGGTAAACTACACTCCAAAGGGCGAACATTTTCCTTCATTGCTTTTCAACATGGAAACGTTGCAATCCATTTTCATCAAAAGCTCTCTGGTGCTACACTAAAAGAATGTTCAAAACTAAGGAAGAAAAACACAATGGAACGGGGTTGCTGACGAAAACACCCCCAAAGCCACACCAGTTCCACCAGTACTGCCTGCACATCTTTTGTCACTCACAGCCCTTGTCAGCTATTCCGAGTGCATGAGCTCAAGAGCTATCATCTCATTTTTTCCAGAAACAAAAAACGAAGCTCTCACAAACCGCTGCCGGCCCCGGAGTAGGAGCCATAGAAGAAGAGAGCCAGGATGCCAACGGCCGCGGTGCCCGCCAGGAGACCAACGGCGACCAACGGAAGCCTTGAAGGTTCGCCACCTGTCGCAGCCATGCTCACCTGCACGGCACGGCCCTCAGTGAAAGTGGGGGCCTGTGCCAAGGCTCCAGCCTCATGCTGCGTGCTGCCACGCAACACCTGAGGAGCTGTGAAGCTCTCACTTGGCAGCAGCATGTAGGTGGCGCATGCCACCACAGCCAACACCAGCAGGTTGGAGCTACGTGCCATGATTCTGAGGCAAACGTAAAGACCGGTCTTGAAGCTGAGAGAGCTGAAGCCACATTCAAAACACAAAAGCTCGTATTTCTGTGGTGAAAACAGGGGAGTTTAAAGTTTATATAATGAGGGTCTAGTGGTTTGGGGCAGTGGTGCTTGCCTTTCCGTTTATTTTCAGCTATCTCAAGAATTACGACACACCTTCCAAACCCGCATCTTGAAAAATGCCATCCAACAGGAAAGGATTGTCTTCCCCTATTCTTCAGGAGCAAGCCCATTGCTGGAGCACACTGCAAACCAATCGTCCTACCTTTAATCCAGCATCAGGTGTCAAGTGCACTGTAGGTAAAATCTACTGACACTCTTTTTGAAGCTTCCACCAAGCAGATTCTCTTTCTTGTGTACTTCAAAAGGCTGGTGAATGAGCCATTTCGGATTACGGCTGGTGGTCATCTTAAAGAAATAGACTTCCAAAAGATTTCCTGCAAAGGCTTTCAATTTACTTGGAAACTTTGCTGGATTTTAAAAGGTTCACCTTGAGTCGAAGATAGCCTAATTATTCCCTTGCAAAGAGGAAGATAGACAAAGTGCTGGTTCTGAAGTCATTTGAAAGGTGGTACTATTGACAAGTTCAGAAATCCAGCAAACGAGTTGAGAGCTGGTTAATATTCCATTTGTTTACGACAGTGTTTTATATCTCTCTACAGATTGGTAGCCGGATTTTCCATCAACCCAAATCATTCTGGATTCCTACTCAGGTTTCGGGTATCTTTCATTTCCTTCAGTTTAGGGTCGCTATCTGTGCTTGCTAAGTTTAGGGCTTACACCAAAAAGAATCCAATTGGATGGTTTCTATTTGTATGCACCGCAGAAAAAGACCTGTGTGCAAAAAGATTGGACGGCCTCGATATTTGGGAAATAAGGCGTTTTGTGTCTGCCTAACCTTTTATTCCAACATCAAAGTAGACTTCACCTTCCTGTTGTGATTCAATTCCTTCGCCTACTTTGCAAAGTGTATGGGATGATGGCCATTTTTTCCCTGAGCCTTTCAAAAGGAGTCATCCAACATGGCCACAGCTGCAACACTGCCTTTTTTACTGCTCGCAGAAGCATTTGATTTAGCAGCAAATATAAGTCTGCTCACTTTCAACAGTTGAAACTATCCACTACCAGGCTTCAGTGTGCTGCTTGGCGTTGGCACGCCGTCGAAAAATCTGAGATCGATCTCACCGACTCACAAACCGCTGCCGGCCCCGGAGTAGGAGCCATAGAAGAAGAGAGCCAGGATGCCAACGGCCGCGGTGCCCGCCAGGAGACCAACGGCGACCAACGAAAGCCTTGAAGGTTCGCCACCCGTCGCGGCCATGCTCACCTGCACGGCACGGCCCTCAGTGAAAGTGGGGGCCTGTGCCAAGGCTCCAGCCTCATGCTGCGTGCTGCCACGCAACACCTGAGGAGCTGTGAAGCTCTCACTTGGCAGCAGCATGTAGGTCGCGCATGCCACCACAGCCAACACCAGCAGGTTGGAGCTACGTGCCATGTTCTCAACGTAAATTGCTTTGGAGGCACAGATTGGCAGCTATCGATGCTAGAGCCAAGCATGGGATGTGGGTAGTGTCAACTGGGCACCCCGTTTAACCAGGGCTGGTGGCTTTTTAGACATACCAAAAGTAGGGGGTGATACAACAAACCCAAAGCAAGTTGCATCTTACTCTTGCAAAAGTGGCAAATCAACTACTAAATCTCAGTATCATTCTCCCAAGATGCCCGATCATTCTACTCCAGTCATAATATTTCACCAACCCAAATCAGGAAAAAAACATGATATTATATATATATATATATGTATATGACTTCTCCATACTTAACCACCATCCGGCATGACGTCTTGATCTGGCTTTTTTCGAGCTATCATTTGGCTCACCACCTTTGGTGATAGCTCAGGTGAATAATCTTTAGAATGAAATATAAAAAAAGGCACCCGCTACCTTTCAACAAACTCACAGCGAAAGTCCCACCATTTACAGCTGTATTTCCTATTGGTAAAAAGGGAAATTGCCGGGGAAATCTAGGTCAATCATGAGCCTTCTGGATTGGTAAGATGGTTGGGGAACACAAACAGCTCCGTTGATCTATCAAAAACTCCTCATCTGAGGCTACTCGAAATTCCTGTACATGGGGGAGTTCGATTTCTAATGTTTGGAGAAGCACTTGGGAGGATTTTCAACATAGCTCGAATCTGGATTGCTGGTTGATGGACAAAGGTCTCCCAAAAAACGATATGAATCTCAATGGAAAAAACTGATTTTCCAACTCTCAACCATGATAGATGTTTTATTCCGATGCAAGCTAACGAACCACTTCGGAAATCTGAGAAACATTCGCACTCGCAAAGGATGACCGACCCTTGGATAAACTCAACTTCCTTTTCTCTTGTGGCGTCACATCTATTCGCCACGTTGTGGGTAGATGGACCTGTGCTCCATGTTCACGATCACCGAAAAGGTCAAGACCCACAAGCTAACTCCCTCTGGATGGTTCGAAGTTGCTAAGAAACTGCCCCGGTAACACTGGGAAGGCTGTCTTTATTCACGGTAAAAATCTCAACTAATAATCATGGTGACATACATCTCCATTCAAGATAGCGCACATTTTCAGAGAGTTTCGAGTTCAAACCCATCCAAAAGAAAAAACACAAGTTGAATGATTTGTGCTTTGTCGAAAAACTTGGGGTAGTAGGAAATCCTTAGTTAGCACAACAATGAGCACAACTTTGGTCCTACGGTGAAACAACTGGAAAAGGTGAAACGGTTTTCACAGTTTTTTTTTTCCAGCAACTCCCGCGAACACAGGAGTGGATGGAGTAAAGAGATTCCTTACGACCCCATAGGAAACACCAAAAAAATCGAGGAATGGCATAGAAGTTCAAAAAAAAACGGTCGAAGGTTCCTGTTTTGGTTGCGACCATTTACCGGTCTTGGAGTTAAAGGGCCACTTATGGTAAAAGATGGATCCTTTTTCTTGGTATCTTCCCCACCCCATGGACCATATTGCTTAGATGGTACCCACTAAATCCTAGCAGAAATTACAGAAGAGACCACCTTTTCATCTCAAATGTAAGGCCGACATGGAATAGGATCAGATCTTATGATTGTGTTCTAAATTAACATTGAAGGCACGATTCTTCAGGCCAGCATCTTAGCAGTTTGCAAAAGTCCCTATTAATGCTTTCATTCCTGGTGTGTCATGCTTCAACGAAGCTAAAAGTCTTGGATTCCTCAACGACTACATACCTTGTTGGGTTGATTTTTCAAAATCATCACTTGAGATACATGAAATAAATTCATCTCAAAACATCAACTTCATCGTGGATAATATTCTTCCAACAGTTGGTTGATCTGTCATGATTCATGGACCTCAACGGAGCAAAAATTCTGAGCAACGTTCCGCTATGAACTTGTGCCCCCGGGTTCCAATTTTTTTTGTTGTTCTCCTCCTCTTAAATGGGCACCTCAAACATGTAAAGCTTTCAAAATTCTCCCAAACAAGTGGGGTGTTGTTATTTGAAGACTTTTTTCGTGCGGTTTCAAAGGATATTCTGAGACACTCCGGAGTCTGCGTGTGAGTTGCATCGCGATTTCGGATCATCTCCAAACTGCTACGAATTTGGATTCCTTCTCTTCGTCACTCCATGCAGCACGACTGTTGCCCCTGAACGGGAACAAACATGCCAATTGCGCGGAGGGGAAATTGGGATTGCTTCCATTTCCATATTAGAAAGCAGCTTAACACATTGGGATTCTTCAAAGTTCATTGAATGGGATTGGACTTGGGGTTAAAATGTGCCATTGCGCCTTCTGGCAAAGCATGGCTACTTGGAACTATCTTGTTTTGAGTAGAAAATGCACCTACAAACCTGAGTCTTTATTTGACATGTTTGTTGACAAGAGGGCAGTTGTGATGGGGTGAAAAGGATGGTGTTCAACATGCTCTGGAATTGCGAGAGTGTGAAAGGTAGACATCGAGCCCCAACTTAACTAGTTTAGGTTCCATCTTTGTTTTCAGTCACGAAACTGGAAAGTGTGAACAGCCTCAAGCTGAGGATGATTTTGGAATGTACTAAGAATGTGACCAGAAAAATTGAGATGTCATCCATGGTATCTATTGCAGTAACACCTTCTTTGCTACTTCTCAATGGAAATACATGATATCATGAGAAACAAAATGAGTAATGGTCAGAACCCTTTAGTCATTCCTGCTACTCGCAAAAAACCAAAACATATAATCTCTTAACAATTGATATATCGTATATAGTATATACATATATCTAAAGTACATGATATGTAGAAACATCTCCCTCAAAAACCCAGTATAACTGAGCCATACAAACTTGTTTCTTGGTAAACTAACATAGCAAGCAACAAAAGCCACAAAAAACGCCGTATCTATCGAAGATGGTGCAGTTTCCACCTAGCTGGCTGTTTATTTGTTGAAAAATCTCCAATCTCATGAAATCCCGGTCGGTACATAGTAATTCTCAAAAAGGAGGCTATGACGCAACAGGGTATAACCTGGTAATAACCCATACAGAACCCCAAAAAACATATCGCCTGCTTGGGCTCCGCGGAGGGGGAGGTGATACTACTGCACTAGGACGGTCACGAGAGAGGTCCACCTGCAGATTCTGAAGCCACCAAAGTGGTTGTGTTTTCTCAAATGAAAAGAACAAACACAAAAAAAGGACGAAAAATCCCATATATGGACAAACCATAGTAACAACATAGGGACAATATTAAAGTCACAACATATTTGCCACGCTAATTGTCTCAAGTGCCAATGTTTTCACTGGAACTTGATGGTCATACCCACCTCCGAAGCGCTGCGCGTCAAGCCATCTGGTGGTAACTTCCTGGGGCCAGAAAAAAGTGCCGGTTTAAATGGGAAGTAGAAGTCGTTGTGGTTGTGATTATTGATTGAAATTGCTTGTTGTGCTTTTCTTCTTCTTCTTCTTCTCGTTTTTTGTTGTTGTTGCTATCATCATTGTTGTTATTGAGTCTAATGTTTTCAAACACTCTCCCAAAAACACCTTTGATTGAATCCTGAAGAAGTCTCGCTTTTTCTAAACAATTGGCAGGTTGCTACAGTATGTCAATGTTACGGGTTGGAATTTCCAGAATAAGGTTTAACTAAACTAAGTCCCTTCCAAATTGTCAACGCCTCTCATGTTACATGTTTCAGTCTATTACACTATCTTTTTCATTGAACAACATCGTTTTTCTGCAGCTCATTATTTACAATTTCGTGGCAAAAAATCTGAGTACCCTTAAAAGGTTGGTTCGAATCGCTGGTGATGAGGATGGTCGAATCCAGAAGAGTTCAAGGAACTCCTAGAAAAAAATAATGAGAAACATATAGTGAAATCATACAGCATGAATATACATCTATGCATATATATATATATATACACATTTATATCTGCGCGTGTGTAACCATATTTGCTCCAAAAACTCCAAATTTAACAGAATTCAAAGTTTCAAAAAGCCCACCCTCAAAAAAGAGATTCGAAAAACAAACCATGACTTCCAAAAAAACCTCCTTTTGCAATCAGACTCTCTCCCCAAAAAAAGGAGAGATAAACCAAACAATGACTTTTTCAAGATTCACCTTCAGTAAAAAAATTGGCAACACCCTGCACCACTATGAAGATGGTTTTCATCATTTACAGTGGGTTTTTTCATACATTTTGGATGGGTTTTTTACCGGATTTGAAATGCCAAGTCACCAAGCTCTGAAGGACGTCTCCCGTCCGCAGGTCACGCACTTGGGCCCGTTGGGCGGCACCACAAAGGACCGTGGCTTTCGACGATCCAAGGCGCGACGTAAGTTTTGTTCCAAGTCGACGATCATGGACTGGGCAATGGAAAGATGGATGGATGGATGGATGGATGTTTGTGGGTTTTGGTAGTTGTAAAAAAATGATGAAAGATTATGAAAGTTACTTCCTGATTGATGATTTGTTTGGAATTGATCTTCTTAGAAGTTTGTTCAAACATCAAATCAAGTGCATCTTTGCAAGGCTTCGACCTTTTGAAAAGACTTCCGACCGTGAAAGGTCTGAAGTTTGCAATAATTGGAAGCGTGGACACTTGGACAACCAGTTGAGTGATAACTCCCAAGTTCCAGGGTTTCAGAATAACCATGCTTTGAGAAACTGGTTGGCCTATGCCTGTCCCCTACCTGTCCCCAGCCATATTCTGCTAAAACAATACAACATTTCACCCACGAAAATTTCTTACATGTTGAATTCCCTCAGTGTTGAATTCCCTATGGTAGTTCCTGGAGGTCAACAACTCCAAATTGTGAGAGATTTCAACAAATCACAAAAGAAACTTTACTTTCCAACGCCCCCCCAAAAAATTCCGAACCTTGAGCGCATGGATGTGCTTATCCTCAGCGATTTCACGCTCCAAGACGGCGATGCGTTCATCCTTGGCTTCGTTCTCCAGCTCACGCAAGCGTTTCAAGATCTCCACCTCCTGACGAAGTTTGGGTGGATGGGATGGTTGGATGGGGGGATGCGATGGATGCCAGCAGGTTGTATGTCTTTCCACCGTTTTGCTGCTTCCGTTGGTTCCATTCTGAATGTGACCCTCAGCTTTGATTTTTTCATCTTTCACCTTCACTTGGCAATTCATCATTTTAGGGAAAGCTTCCTCCACTCGTTTTTTCACCGTAGGAATGGGTTTGTTTCCCCATCGTTGGATTTTCCCCCCCTCCTGTGCACGTTGAAGGCGCAAGCGTTCTGTGAGAGCTGCAAACCTGGGTGGACTCAAAGGTTGGGACTCGGTACCAAAAAAATACCTATGTATGATCGTTCCATTTATGAATTCATTGTGCTTTTTCTTTTAAAAAATTGCGATTATCCCATTTATATCATTTGTTTTTGTAAATTCTGTTTTTCTGAAAAATAACCATGGTAAGATTTGCCGGATTCGAATTCCCTCAATCAGCATCACCCACTTGGGACCATGGTTCGCCTAGTCACTGTCTGGCACTGGCAGCCACCAACTCCCGACGCATCAAATCACCTTCCAGTTGTTCGCGGAGCACTTCCATCCTGGAAAATGTCGGGAAGGTTATCCCCTCAGCTGCATGGAGTATGGCAATTTGGTTGTAACTTGGGCCACAGATTTGGGAATGTAATTTATCAGCGACCAGCGGCGATCCCGAAACTACGAAAGTTTTGAGTCTTTGGAGTCTGCGCTTGATGGTCAAATGGTCAACTTGAATGTACATTTGTGATTCAAGTCTACATACTGTTGATGGAAGAAATGCTGCATCAGCTGGGATGGTTAAAACCCTATAAAGAATGGGATAATCATCATCCTTGGTGGTGCAGGATTTTGTCCATCAACAGTATGTCTTTGCAGCTAATGAGGTGTTTGTTTGGACTTTAAATATTTTTGACGGGCATCCATGCAGATATAGGAGGTAGGAACTGCCCGGAGCTTAAAAATTGGAGGATTTAACTTGTGCTTACAAACCCTGAGCCCTCTTATCTCATTCTGAAAGGACATCAAATTGATTTGAACAAATCCCTTGTTGAGGGATGAGAAGCCTCTCCCAATTATGCTAGGATTTTTCCCGCAGCGCTTCAATCTTTTGCTCTTTTAACCAAATTTCCACTATCCAAAATATGAACCAGCTTGCTACCAGGATTTTCTCCCCATCGCTGCTGCCTCAGCTGATCCATGAAATTCATCAAGGGCACCTGATCCGTCGTGTCTGGGTGAAAATCTGTTGAAACGGATCTGAACGTGCCATTTTCCTGCTAGACAATAATTCAACTAGGCTTCAAAGGAAGGATATATATATATATATATATATGTATGTATGTATATATAAATATATATACATATGTATACGCATGAAAAAATATTTTACTACTATCTATCTCTTACGTACCTCTATCTCTCCCTACCTATTTATTCATCTATCTATCTGTCTATCCATCTATGTTATACATCATCTCCCATTTCATTGATTTGAATAGCTTATCATGGATTCCTTTTTCGAATGCTCAAAACCAACATATCACATTAATTGCAGGGCAACATACCTTGTCAATTCAATATATTAACATATCTAACAATCAACAAAGAATGGTGGGTTAAAACCCCATCTGTGTGTCAATCTGAATTTCTTGGGTGTTCCCTTTTTTTTGGTGGCCCGCATTTCCAACCAAACGCGGGAAGGGAAACTCTCAAGGCAAAAACTGGCCTCTGGAGTTGGGAAAAAAAATCGTGAACATGGCCTGAGGGAGTTTTGTTTTGGATTCACAGATCACTTTTCATTTCGGAAATTTAATATAGACACCAAACAAATTATAGTTTTAAACATTTCACCTCCTTTCAAACACAGCTATTTTTTCTTGCATCTAGATTAATTTTCAAGGAGGGATGATTTTTTCCAAGGCACCATTTGCTTTGAGCTCCAGGTGAGCTGCTGGTTCACCGCTGCCAAAGACGCCTGGTTTGCTGAGGGATTTGACTTTTTTCCCCAACGGAAACTCGGAATCCGAAAATTGACCCATGTCTTTTTTCTGTTTGGTGTGATATCCAGTGATACCTTCCAACAAAAAGATGTTTCAACATGTTTCAACTGCTTCTTTTTTTTCAACAAAAAACAACCACAGCAACTCAACTCAGCTCAACTCAACTCATCATCGACTCCTGAGTCTGATCCAAGTGCTTCTCCAAGCGTAAGGAGCTACGTAGCGGTTGCCAGAGTTCCCAAACCCATTTCAGATATTCCAAGCGCTCGTAGGGTCGTTGCCCTCATGGCTTGGCGAAGAGAAATTCTCGAAAAATGAGTATGGGCGCAAAAAAGGAAGATCCGAATCCTGAAAACAAAAAGCATCATCTTAGCACTTTTCATCACTTTTCTCTCTTTTTGCCAGGTGCAAGGGATTGAGCCATCACTTTTCAAGATGGGGAATCAAAGAAAGCCATGTCATATCGAACCTAGGTTTTACATCTTTTCACGAAGTGAACTCGAAATTGACCTGGGATGCTATCCTTATGATGCAAATCACTTAGCAGGAGGTTGAATCATCTGTGAAATGTAAATCCCTTACAGAAACTTTTAAGATTTCATCCCACAATGAGTTTGTAAAACGAACTGTATCCTCACAAAATTTAAATAAAACATGATCTGTAAGAACTTACACAAAAAGTTCGGCACTTCTCACTTCTTTGTGGAAAGGCTTCCTTGGAACCACCCGTTTTTCAACGAGGACGAGGATCTGTAAAGCAAACGCTTCGCCAATGCTCGACGGTCCAGCTTCAAACGATGCTGCTCATTGGCTAAACCTCACGGGAATGATTTCGACTGGGCCCCATGATGTAACGCTGGAAAATGATGAACATGAAGATGAACAGAAGGAATGTCTCCCTTGAAATTTGAAGAGGTTCTTCTTTGGCAGGATTGGAAATACATCTAAATGAGACACTTGTTGCCCAAATCATATTGACACTAGTTTTACCAACATTTGCTTTGTACTTGGGGAAACGGTCACATCGAACTTGTTGAGACCTCTGAAACCTTTGACTGTCGTTTTCCCTGCACGGCAAAGCCTCATTTTGAGATACAAAATTAAGGGTGTTTCCTAAAACGATGACACTCCAACCACAAAGAAAAGTAGACATGTGTGCCGGAAAGGACAATTTTGTTTGAGTTTAGATTTCAGCATCGAGAACACCACATCGTTTTTTTTTGGGGTTTGAAAGAATCAATTTTTCAGCCAATATCTACTTGGAAGATTTTTTGTTGTGTTAGGCTCAATTTTTTGTCCAAATTTTTCCACTGTTTTTTTCTAACGATGATAACATCAACATTGCCAAAGGAACATCCCAAAATACTCGTGATGGAAGAAGTCGCAAACAAGCACCGTTTGGATGGTGCTAAAACCCTGTAAACAATGGGATGAATTACCTTTCCCTCAACTGGTGAAAGCCAGATTTCTGAACCATCAACAGCAACACGAGCAGAAAACACATTCAAGTCACGCTTCACGGAGTCATTGCACCGAAGGTTTTCATTTAGCAGGAAACGCACCTGGATTCGTCGCGGCGATTCGTGGCATCTTCGCACATTTGGTACAATGAAAATTCATTTGATAGCAATCTTTGGCTTGACCTTTTTTTGGTCATTTTGGTCATTTCAAAAGTTGAGGCAGTTGAAAAATCTTAAGTCTTGCGTCACGGTCTTAAAAGGTGTCAACCCCAATATCCATGCTGTAGTTGTACTTCCCCTGGTGCTTTTTTTTGGGTCCCCATGAGTGGAATAGATCTGAAAGATGAGCTTTGCTAAAATCAGGCCGCTTCATTCAAAAACCAATGCAGCAAAAACATCGGCAAACGATGGTTGCCGACCCGGAGTTTTTGGACCTAGCAAAGACCAACACGGATTGTGTTCGCTAGTTGTGATCACCAAAAGGTGTGGCCAATGACTCCCCAAAGTTTGCATGATTTTCTCGAGGAAAGTGTCATGAAATAGTATGATGATGATGATGATGATGATGATGATGATGATGATGATGATGTTGATGATGATGATGATGATGATGATGATGATGATGATGATGATGATGATCTCATGATGATGATCTGATGAGTTGAATACAACAATGAAAACTGTTTTTGAAAGCTTGAACAAGAAAAACCCAGAATATGGTCATATGCAATCCTTAAAACCTCTTCAAGCTCAACACCTTTGGTCTGTTAAGAAAAGCACACCACCAGGCCTCGTTGCGCAAGGCAAACTCTACGCTGTCTCGCATCTCCTGGTTTCACTCCAAAGCAGGGACTCCCTGAAACTAACAGCGAGTTTACCTTTGAAATGAGGCCCAAATTGTCCCCCAAAAGGAAATGAACCATCATCCAGTCCCATTGATTTTCAGGACCAAACTTGCTGTGTGGGTAAGGCCACGAGGGTCAAAGTAGATGGCAAAAAAACACGGATGCCAAGAGTAGGTTCTTTTACTTGGGAGCTCCACTGAAACCAATAGATGGAGTGTTGTGCCATCAAACACGAAATTTTTTAAAAATCTCAAATTCACGATGTACGGGGAATCATCAACCATTTCTTAGTTCCCAATAGATTTCCCTGTGCACAACTCACAAATTGCCATGAATATGAATACACTATATTTTTTTCCAACCAAAAACTCCGTTTCAAAACAAAAATCTGCTCAGGTCAAAATCTGTCCGGACAGAGATGGTATTCTCAAAATTCCAGCAGTTGCTCCTCTTGCTCTCTTCGAATTCGTTCTTCTTTTTCCTGCTGGACGATGTACATGAAGCCCTGGGCCGAAAATGGGAACAAGTCATCTACCTGTTCATCACGACTGTTGTGATCTTAACTTTCCAAGGGGGCCAATGAATTTTCCAGGATTGGTCTTTTTATTCGAAATGTCGGGTTCGCCACGCCACAGTACCAGCCAGCAACTACTGGAAAATCAGTCACCCCGGACCCCAGGTAAACTTGAACCCAGCCAATCCAGCCTGAAATGCATAGAAGAGATTTTCCTTCTTATTCTGGGCAAAGAGCCGATCCCGCATACCTGGCTGATGCCCGTCCACCCCAGAAAAATCACCATCAAAAAATCCAATGCTTCAGAAACTAGCTTCAACTGCAACAAACATTCCTTCACCATGAACATACGATTTGGTAGATCAAAACCCGGCAAAAATCAGTAGGTCAGTCATTTCTTTGATGGAATTTTACAAGCATTTACCCATCTCAGGTGGTTTCAACATCAAACTTTTGAACTCTTTACACACCAAACACCAGAAAAAAAAACAACTCCACCCATCCCCCCCCAAAAAAACAGGCCGAAACAGCCCAAGGCCAAAACCAGTGCTTTTTTTTGTTTTTGTTCTAAACAGGGCGCACCTTGACGCGCTTTGTAGATCATCATTTTGGAAGCTCTCACATGCCGCATCCAAAGGTCATCCTGGTGGATATTTTTTTCCCCGTCAAAAATGATTGGGTGGAAAAAAACCAACACCTTCAGTCTTTTCAGTGTCATTGGAAGAATCCATGACACAAATATACTCAAAAAATGGAGAAGTTCCAATTAGATGATTTTAACTTTTATCACTGCCTGATATGTACGGACTGATGTTTAAATTGCTATATGAAACCCCAAGTTTCCATTCCAAATCTGAAACTCTCGAAAGCGACTTGGAAAACAAATTGTCGAAAGCAACGAAGTTACAGACTTGACAAATTCCAACAAAAGATGATGAGTTTTAGGGTCCCTATGTGGGTCAAACAATGACGTAGGCGGGGATGATCACTTTTTTTTAAGATTCCATATGGACCCATATGCACCTGCTGTATGGTATCTCAGTATTTTGAAAACATACATGCACCAACCAAACTGTTCCAAATCTAGGTGCAAGTCTATTGAGATTGGTATCTGAGTGACATAATGATTCACCCTGAAGTGAGAGCACAAACATCACCAACAACCTATTCGTTGAATGGACATTGAGGCCATGGTTTGGGGCAAATCTACATCCACAACCAAAAGGGTGACCACTTGGAAGGTTCAATCATGCCAGGGATTGGGAGTGGATGTTTTTCCTTATTGAAAAAGTGATTTTCAGGTTCGTGGAAAGGAGCTGTTCGTTGTTCGCAGGTATCACTGGTTGCTTGGCCATCCACTCAGCCGAGGGGCGTAGTCAGCTTGCAGTTCTGCTTCTCGTTCCAAAACTGCATTCAGCGTCCTGAAGCAACCCATGGGTTTCGGGTCTTTGCACTGACAAAAGCCCATATTGTGAAGTGGGTATACAACATATATCTATATAACAGGTATAATTTTTTAAATGTATATGTACACGGCATGTATAAATATATATATGCCATAGGGTCATGATTATGAGCCTAGAAGATGAGTAGCAGTTAAACTTACACGTTCTCAGGGCCTCAGAGTGGTTGGAAAATGCTGCGGCAAGACATGCCGATGTCAGTATTACAAATGGGGAAGTTTGAAAACTTTAACCCACTATACATGTTTTTCCTTCATATGTATCGCTAGTAGTTTCTCTGGAAATATTGCAAATGATTTCTTAAGATTTCCAGAAATTCGGATGAAGCACCAAACATTAAACCCTCTATCCTATCCCCAAAAAATCCTGATTTGTCCAAAAAGGCGACTGCATCCCAGTCGTCTCAACGTGAAAATTGCACCTGGTCTGCTTATCCAGTCTTTGGATGGCTTCCTCTGCTTGCATCTTACAGCGCGACCAGTTGCGTAGCCGGTCCTGCGGAGAAATTCAATTGGGGGACGGGTTTTTGAAGGGTCACGTGCTAGCTAGCACTCAAGAAGCCAGTTGGTGAATTTGCTTTAGGCTCCGATTCGTTTTTTTTTGTTTGTTTGAAAAATTTGAGTTGAACACATAGTCATTTACTAGAAAACATCATTTCAAGATATCAAACAGAAGTCAAGTGACCGGTGGTTGAGCCTCTATGCGGTCACTGGTTGGGAGGTAAATGTTGGTGGTTTTCAGTCTATCGTAGGAAACCCGGATTTCAAAGGGATCCTGATTTACAAATGTGCCAATAAAACCACCAAGCTCAACAACCAATCAGTGACTGACTACTTTTATGTATATACAAATAGTATATATATATATAAATAATATACAAATGAATATACTATCCTCTATCTGTCAAATATGGACCCTCAGCTCCTTCATCAATCATTTTCCCTTTTCAACTTGGCCATACCATGGTGGCAATTCAGAACTGGCGTGGAAACCAGCTAATGAAATCCACCAAAAATTGGAATCACTGCAAAAGGAAGGAAACCGAGTTGACATTTCAGAAACATGAAAGAAGATGAGGTTGAGAAGGGAGTGAATAAGCAATGGCAATGAAAATTTAAAGGAGAAACTCAACATCTTCAGCTACTTTGCTTCTACCAATAGAGCATGTATAGGCTAAGATCGAAGACATGTGTTTTTCGGTGAAGGACCGCAAATCAGTCAATGTATTGTCGCAAACCATTAGCAAACCTCAGTGGTGGTACCCCATGTACAATCATCTGTTATCTTCATGCCTATTTGGTTGTATCAAATTTCAGATGATTTGACCATCTGCTTGAAGTGGGCCTCAAGATCCCCGGAGCTTCCCCCCAAAATCCTCGCTCTCGTAGTTGGTTTCAATGAGCCGTCGGCTCAGGTCGTTCACCTGTAGCATTTCAAGGCCATGTAAACACATTGATGGAAATATTTACGAACATGTTGGAATGGATAGAATATCTAAAAAGACACATTTTCTAAAGTTGACTTTCCATATATTTCAAATTCCATCTTCTATCTTCATTTTGTTTTACTTCAAGCATTTCCCCCCAAACTTCTGTTTTTTTCATCAAAATTTTCACCAACCGTTGGTGCCAAAAAAACACACCCAAGCCTCGTCAGTCAGCTGAGTGATGCGCTCATTGGCCACGTCCAACTTGGCTTGAAGGGCTGCCATCACCTACCAACCAAACCAACTGGATTCCACCAACCATCAGGTGAGTGTCCCCCGGGAAATTTCAACATACCGAGTGTACCCCAAAAACATCCCAAAAGATTTTTTGTCTCAATTTTTTTGAGATTTTCTGATGATGTTTTTCATTGAATTGGTAAGAAAAACAAACATGTTGCATAAGCCCACAAAAAAACACATCGATTCGGCCACCTTTTCATTTCATCACGGCGGTTCGATTTTGTTCCCCAACGTACCCCTCTCAGAAAAAAGTATTTCAATACAGGGTTCCTATCTGGAAATCCCTCAATATTCAACCTCTTTTGTTTTCCAAATGCAAAGTAAGTCAGGGGTCCCTCCCTGGGAACCCAACGTATTTCCCCCTTTAAAGGCGCTTTTGAGTCGATGATTTTCTGCTTCCCCAGGTGGGGATATGTCATCGTTTCCTGCCTTCTCAGGCGAGCCATCGCCGCTCTCCAGCAGCAAATCTTCATCGATGTCGCCGGCGGTGCCCATGATCACCACGCACTCCTGCTTCAGATTTTTTCAGACTCTTGGGCCGTTTTTTGGCCGTTTTGGAAAAAATGCTCACCCTTTTTGAGGAAAATCAAAAGTTCTGGGTGAATTTGAAAATATTTCATCAGGACTTCCAATTTTTTGGGGTGATATGATATTATCGACCACCATGCCGCCCATTTATTCGATAGAGTCAATTGCCGGATTTGTTGGTAAGCGGTGGTGGTGGTGATGGTGGCACTACAGTATATATTGTGCTGTCCCGGCTCCCAGAAATAGCGACCACGAGAACCATGACAATCACGCATGTTTTGGCGATACGCTTTCACTTCAATTGACTATTTTTTGAAGGGCCAGGTATACCCCCCCAAGCAAACTATGCCCACACCTTAAGCAGGGAAAGACAATCAAAAACAAATCCAGCAAACGTTGGGCCAAGTGGAAGAGGCTTTCAATGATATCTTAGGGATATCAAACCCCGAAAATAGTCGTTCAAGATGAGGATGGAATAATACAAAAGGTATTCACATAGAACACACTCTCAAATAAGATCTCTACGGAATGCTATGCTGATTCAATATGAATTGGATGCCATCTACCGAGTCAACGAACCCACCTAAAGCCAACCAGTCACTGGTCATCTTGGGACACCAGATTTGCAAGGAAGTTTTTTTTTGCCCCAAAATTTTATCTTATTTCCACATTCCAACCTGAAAAAATACCAAATGTTGGCTTTGTTTTCTTTGTTTTTTGCTTGGATTCCAAAACAGAATTGGGAAAACATGCTTCGTTTTTTTTTTCGTAAAAATCTTTCACATCATTTTCACACCAGATTTTCGTCGAGACCTTCATCAGCTCGGGATGGATGGACATGTAGTAGTACCTTGATGGGAGGAGTGACCAGGTTAGGATGCGTCATTTTGATAGATATGTACCTTCCATAAAAAATCCTTTACATATGTAATGTATATCCGTCTTACAAAATGCAACGCTACATACGTGTATGCACATCAAATATAATATATGTATATATATATATACACATATATATATATACATACATGTGTCATGTATACATTGGATATAGAATAGAGGATAGCAGCGACGTTTTTGGGACAAAAAATTCAAGGATGTTAGATCCTTAAGCTTTCAACATTGGATATCCCCCCAAAAATGACCATACTTTTTAAAGGCGTTACTTTTTTTTTGTCAAATCATCGTTTTTTGGGTATCTTTTCCTTAAACTTCCAGGTTGAAGGCACGCGAGATCGGCGGCATGACCCGCACGATTCAACTCTTGGACCACCTGTGCGGTGGAGGTTGGGGATGTCCCTTGGGGAAGAAAGGATAGCCTCCAGGGAAATGCTCAAATTGGATCATTTATCCGCAAATAGTTATGAAAATAACACATGATTTGTACATGGCTTACATCTCTTGAACTAATATGGCCGAAAAAAATCCTAAAAATAGGAAAATCATTTAAACCAAAAGGTTGGAAGGTGCCAGCTATGCTGAAAATTTCTGTGGGTAAGATGTTTTTTTCCTCGATTTCCAGGAGTCGTCATCTTCCCAAGCAGTTTTGGGGTTGGGCATATGAGACTAAATCACTTTGGGTCGGTTGGTTTCCTTTTCCATTCATCTCTTTCGAGACTCTTCGATAACAGAAAAAAAACCAAAAAGATGGAAGGGGGGGTTGATTTTTCTTTTTTCTTTAGAGGAAAAAAGAAAAACTCCGAACCGAAAATAGTGGCAGTTTTAGAGTTCATCATTTACTATGACATGAAGTTCCATGGGAGATGACTCTCTTTTAAGTCACCGGCATCCGTTGTGGATGTGGTCGGGGATCAGAAAATTAACTGCGGCTTTTGTATAACTAACAGGTAGGATGGATTTCACAGTAGACATTTACTAAATCCCAAAGATTCTCCAAGTACCTGAGGAATATGAAAAAGAACTAAGACTTTGATTTTGATTGATGTTGTTTGATCTAAGCATCTTCGGTACTACAACCTTTGATGTCCTGAGAATGTTAGCTCCGTGGAGATTAGCATTTCAACGAACCGGCGGGCAGAAGTCATCCAGTTGAATGTTTGTCGTGACAGCTGGTGTGACACCTTTCTGCTGCTGTGATGGTTGTTTGAACACGCCACAAACATGCTTTTTTTCTCAGTTCCAAACAAGACGTTTTAAAAAGCCTTTCTTTCCAAGCTCTCGCTACTATTGTCGGGATGTACAAATTCTTACCAAAAAAGTCAACATGGATATTTTCAAATGTATAAACCATGTGTATATAAATATAAATACATATGTATATACATAACCATATGAGTAATGTATAAGTTAGAAGTTTGATATCATTGAAAGTCTGAGCTTCGTTTTCGGATGTTTTTGCTACCACTTCCCTTGGCTACCAACCAACTTAACCCACCCTCCACCGTTCCAAGCTTACCGTAATGAGGTGACTCTTCAAGCGGTCGATGTTCTTCCGGGCCTGACGTGGGTGGATCCAACCCACGGAGTTGGCCATGAAGTCATGAATGATATGGATGAAAATCCGAAAATGGTGGGTTTTCCCCCCAAAGCATCCATTTTAATAGGGGTTTTCCATTATTTTCACCATCCATTTTGAGGTGTTTCCCTATTTTTGGAAACACCCAATATGCTACTGGGCGATCATTAAGATGTGGTACGAGTAACTCTATATGTTCAGGACCTCCCCCATGGTTCAGGAGCTCCTTTTACATAGCAACAAAACTTCGCTTCCCACGGCGAATTCGGCCGTTTTGGAGTTTTTGGACGCAACAACAAAAACGTGGCATTTTTTCGGCGTTTTGACCCTAAAATTCAGATTGGAGCGCTTCGAGCCCAAAATTTTTGACCCTTTTTTTTTGAACGATGTATTATCTTAAAAAAAGAAACCACTCGAAACTCAAGGGGGCGAACTTTTTTGGCCGATTTTTGAAGTGAATCAATGGGAACCACCCTGGTTCATACGTAGTGAAGCTGCACCTTAGGTTTCAAGGCCATCATCTCTGCATCTTCCGCTTCTTCATCCTCTTCCAAGATATCCTTAGCATGGTCGACTGCATAAGGGCACGCATTTCAGCAATCTTTCTATGTCAAGAAATCCAACAAAAGGGACATGTGAATTGATCTTAGGTATATCCCCTCAATCTTCACGTGGTGGCGTTAGGGAGTTTTAATCAAATGCCGTTTGTTTGGAGATGTTTTTTCTTCAATTCCAAGACCTTCAAGGACCATTTTTGCTGACAATCTCCTCTAACCTCAATAGCTTGGGAAAGATTTTC
This sequence comes from Breviolum minutum Mf 1.05b.01, assembly GCA_000507305.1. Classification (NCBI taxonomy): domain Eukaryota; class Dinophyceae; order Suessiales; family Symbiodiniaceae; genus Breviolum; species Breviolum minutum. Next base: position 101,354 of record DF239378.1, read on the forward strand.
TAAAGCAACGGGGGTCGGCTGGTGCAAACCTTGCAGTTGAGGCGCTAGAGGCTCTTCACCCAAATACCTGGGCCCGCTGCAATCGAACCCCTTGACGTCCTTTTTTTGAAACAACCATTGATACACTCTGGAAATTTAATGCATGGTGAAGCTGAACATGATGGAATGATGGATTCAACCGATCAATTTAACGACTTTCGAGCTTTTCTTTCCGGGCCGCTTCTAGGACGTTCAAGAGGGGCACCCCACTGAAATTTACCATACCCAAAATCGCTCAATTTGAGAGACCGGTTCGATAGGGTAGGGGTCGGGGGCCTTTTTATTAAAAAGGGGNGTGAGTGTGTAGTAGTAGTGTACGTAGTAGGTACGTACGTCGTACGTACGTACGTACGTACGGTAC